>CM038143.1:71413826-71717213 GCA_021437245.1 Aegilops speltoides
GTGACTGTCCGGTGCTCCTGGCACTGGCCCGAATCCGTCGAAGATCAACTATCCGTGGATATCCGTCGTATAGTTCAGGTTTCCGAACCTGATTTGATGGCCAGGGGCGTAGCTGTCGATCTGCTCCAGATGGCCATGCGAATTGGCCTGCAGTGCGAAGCCGCCGAACACGAAGATCTGTCCGGGGAGGAAAGTCTCGCCCTGGACCGCGTTGTTGATGATGATTGAAGGAGCCATCGAGCCTGATAGCAACGACACAGAGGAACTCTCAATGAAAGCACCAATGTCGGTGTCAAAACCGCGGATCTCGGTAGGGGGTCCCGATGCAAGGCCAAGGCTGATGGTAACAGGAAGCAAGGGACACAGATGTGTACCAGGTTGGGCCCTCTCGATGTAGGTAAAACCCTACTTCTCGCTTGATTAATATTGATGATATGGGTAGTACAAGAGTAGATCTACCACGATATCGTAGAGGCTAAACCCTAGGAGCTAGCCTATGATGGTATGATTGTAATTGTGATCGGCCTTCTAAGGACCAACCTCTCCGGTTTATATAGACACGGAGAGGGCTAGGGTTTACATGGAGTCGGTTACAAGGAAGGAAATATAATATCCGGGCGTCGTGGTCCGGGAAGTGAACCACGGTTTACGGGTTATGTTTGGCGTAAGTAGGTGTTCGGGATCACCTCTTGATCATTGCTAGTTTCCGACCGTTCCGCGTTCTCTTCTCGCTCTTATTTGCGTATGTTAGCCACCATATATGTTAGCGCTCTTTTGACCCTCACCACTTTACCCTTCCTTACCCATTAAGCTTTGCTAGTCTTGATACCCATGGTAATGGGATTCTTTGAGTCTCGTGACTCACAATACTTCAAAACCAGTTTGCGGTGCCTATGTTCTGCGGCGGTGGCGAATCAAGCTCAAGAGGAGCTCGATGAAGATCTTGCCCTTTGTGTTGTTTCGTTCTAGTTGATCGATAGTGGAGCCGGTTAGAATTCGATCGTGGACCTTTATGCATTTGGGGTTCTTCTTTTATTTTGGTTCCGTAGTGGGACCTTGATTGTATCTGGATGATGTAATGCTTTAGTTCATGTAATTGTGTGAAGTGGCGATTGTAAGCCAACTATGTATCTTTTCCCTTATGTATTACTTGGGTTGTGTGAAGATTACCTCACTTGCGACATTGCTTTCAATGCGGTTATGCCTCTAAGTCGTGCTTCGACCGTGGGAGATATAGCGCATCGGAATTACAAAATTGGCGATGACATCGAAGATTCTCGGTAGATGAACCATGGAAGCCAGTTAAAACAAGAGTTCATTGGTAAACCAACGAGAGGATGAGGAGGTGGGTGATGGAATCGTGAGAATTCATTGAGATTAACAAAGATGGATTTCCACAATTATGTGAACAAGGAGATAACATTTGTCGGATCGAATGGTATAATGATGTATGCTCGAGGAAAACATACACAATTAAACATTGGTTGAAAGGTGCACGAAATATGGGCTGGGTTGCACAACCAACGTCGGAATGGTGATTGATAATCAAATGTCTAAGAATGAGCGGCCAACCATTAACTTCAAAGCAATAGGGTTGCTAGAAGGCGAGAATCCAAATAGCAGATTCATCTGTTGGTATCACTGGTTAGAACCAGCGGGGACCAAGAAAAGAATGGTGATGGCGAAGCATCGCTGCAACAGAATTTCTTAAGAGGTGGTGAAATTCTCACGACATTCTTGACATAAAGGTGGTAATATTCCAATGTAAGGAAGAACAATCTTTGGTAGCAAGGAACTCAAGGTATAACACAAAACACGAACAAGTTTGTGTTGGAGGAAAGCAATAAAGTGGTTGATGATAACACAAATCATGGGGCAAGGATGGTATTTCTCATCATGAATCCGATTGACATCTGGAAGAGCTCATAAGGTTGATGATGATCAACAAATTTGTCGAGAGGTTACGAAGATGTAATCGATCGGCGATGACATCAAGTCGAAGCGAATGATGAAGCGAAGATTATTGGAACCACGGTTAGGACACAAACTCGAAATCAAGTTTGTTGTTCAAGGAGAAATGATATGATGACGAAAATCGGCGCAACTTAGTTCATCGTTGAAAGTTGTGCTCGGGAATAAGGACGAGGTAGCATAGTTAATATTAAAAAATTAGTATGATGATGATATAGCTCATCGGGGCTAGGAATGACCTAAAGTTATTAAACTCGTAAGCAACAAAATTACTTAGAGTTATTGAATCAGATCTTGAATCGATTCACTTATCGGTGTTCTCGGTTAACAAACAACCGGAAGCATGAAGTGACAAACATGGTAAAGGTAGTACTCCATCAAAGGACGAGTAATGTAGTGCAATGGCGTGATATCCTCGAGATACCAGGGGTTACTCGACTGACGGACCAAAGTAGAGGTTAGTGCAGGGTATTGCTTTCGAGAGGACAAGTGTTTAAACTTGCCCAAGAAATGGGATCAAGGAAGAACATATGGTCGGAACCACGATTGCAAAGGCGGATCCGGATATAAGATAAACTTATACCAAGGAATAATTAATTCTGAAGCTTTTAATGATAAGATCTACATCGTGTCCATGGGCATGAACACAAAGTTCAAGGTCGACTCCACTTCTTTAATGCATAACCTTTCATTCACTTCTAGCCTTAGCGAAATTGTGTGTTGAAATTTTATCGACATAACACTAGTAGAGTATGACCCATAGTAGTTTAGGGTTCACCAGTTTAGAGAAGCGGATGTCAACCCATGCCAGGCCTCTTAGGAACATATACCACAAACGAGGAGTAAATGACACAAGCTCGATAGCGAGCATGGTTGACAAAGCGAGAGGATACAATTTACCAAATCCGGTATATATCCAAATGAAGGACATTGTCGGATAAAATCCAACAAAGGATGCAGGGTGATGTCGACACACAACCGGAGGAAGAAGCAAGAGCAAAGACATTGGATTATAGAAACAAGCGAATATCTTAGAGCTCAATTGCTAAGGAATTATGATTTACAAAGCGAAGGATCGAAGCGAGGCAGCTCGATCAAGGATGGATAAGTTCAATAGACTTAGGGGCTGAATCGGCGACAATTTAATTGGGTGAGCGTCGGTCCCACCGAGATTGCAATGTAAACTCTATGTTTCCCTTTCGTAACATTTCGGTCTCACCGAAAAGAGCGAATCGGTCCCACCGAGTTTACCTAACCAACTCTCTGGTTAGCTAATTACCAAAATCGGTCTCACCGAGTTTGTGTAATCGGTCTCACCGAGATTACGTTATGCCCTAACCCTAACCATATCGGTCCTACCGAGTTGCATGTCGGTCCCACCGAAAATCCTAACGGTCACTAGATTTGCTAAATCGGACCGACCGAGTTTCTCGATTCGGTCCCACCGAGTTTGGTAAATTGCGTGTAACGATTAGATTTTGTGTGGAGGCTATATATAACCCTCCACCTCCTCTTCATTCGTGGAGAGAGCCATCAGAACAAGCCTACACTTCCAACTTACCAGTTCTGAGAGAGAACCACCTACTCATGAGTTGAGGCCAAGATATTCCATTCCTACCATATGAATCTTGATCTCTAGCCTTCCCCAAGTTGCTTTCCTCTCAAATCTTCTTTCCACCAGATCCAAATCCTATGAGAGAGAGTTGAGTGTTGGGGAGACTATCATTTGAAGCACAAGAGCAAGGAGTTCATCATCAACGCACCATTTTTTACTTCTTGGAGAGTGGTGTCTCCTAGATTGGCTAGGTGTCAGTTGGGAGCCTCCGACAAGATTGTGTAGTTGAACCAAGGAGTTTGTAAGGGCAAGGAGATCGCCTACTTCGTGAAGATCTACCGCTAGTGAGGCAAGTCCTTCGTGGGCGACGGCCATGGTGGGATAGGCAAGGTTGCTTCTTCGTGGACCCTTCGTGGGTGGAGCCCTCCGTGGACTCACAAGAACTGTTACCCTTCGTGGGTTGAAGTCTCCATCAACGTGGATGTACGATAGCACCACCTATCGGAACCACGACAAAAACATCCGTGTCTCCAATTGCGTTTGAATCCTCCAAACCCTTACGAGGAGTCTGGACTGGGGGTGTCCGGACAGCCGGACTATCATTATCCGCCGGACTCCAAGACTACGAAGATACAAGATTGAAGACTCCGTCCCGTGTCCGGATGGGACTTTCCTTGGCGTGGAAGGCAAGATTGGCGATACTGTAGGATCGAAAGTATGTCTAGAGGGGGGGGGGTGATTAGACTACTTGTCAATATAAAAATTCTGCCTTTTGACAAAGAACAGTTTTTGGCAGATTCACAATTATGATCAAGTCAAGCATCACCCTACACATGCAATTCTAGAGTATAGGCAGCGGAAAGTAAATTGCACATGTAGTAAAGAGAGGTGGAGAAGAGCAAGCGCAATTTTGGAGACGCGGTGATTTTTCCGTGGTTCCAATAGGTGGCGCTATCGTACATCACGTTGATGGAGACTTCAACCCACGGAGGGTAACGGCTGCGCGAGTCCACGGAGGGCTCCACCCGCGAAGGGTCCACGAAGAAGCAACCTTGTCTATTCCATCATGGCCTACACCCACGGAGGGCTAGCCTTACTCGGGGTAGATCTTCACGAAGTAGGCGATCTCCTTGCCCTTACAAACTTCTTGGTTCAACTCCACATCTCAACGACGGAGGCTCCCAAGCGACACCTAACCAATCTAGGAGGCACCACCCTCCAAAAGGTAATAGATGTTGTAGATGATGATGAACTCCTTGCTCTTGTGCTTCAAATGATAATCTCCCCAACACTCAACTCTCCTCACTGATTTGGCTGTGGTGGAAGAAAGGATTGAGTGGAAAGCAACTTGGGAAGGCTAGAGATCAAGCTTCATATGGTGGGAGTGGAGCAACTTGATCTCAACACAAGGGTAGGTTGTTCTCTTCTCAGAAATGTAAGGTAGGAGTGGTAGTTCTTTCTGATGGCTCTCTCCACGAATGAAGAGGGGTTGGAGGGGTATAAATAGCCTCCACACAAAATCCAACCGTTACACACATTTGAGCAATCTCGGTGGGACCGAAGTGGACAACTCGGTGAGACCGATAGTTCAAATAATGTGAACGTTGGGATTTTTGGTGGGACCGAATATACAATCTCGGTTAGTCCGATTCGTGCAATGACAAGAGCATGCCAATTTCGGTGGGACCGACTTCATCATCTCGGTGACACCGATTTGACGACAGAAGGTTACATAAACTTGGCAACTCATGTTTCGGTGAGACCGAGTTCAGAATCGGAAATCCGAGTTTACTAGGGTTTGGCTTATGGCTGAGGTGGTTCATCTCGGTGTGGCTGAGTTTGGAATATCGGTGGGACCGAGACTACTTATGAGTGTCTATGGCAGTGAAAGTTGCTGATAGTTTAGGAGATGTATCACTAAGCACTTGAGCAACCAGATCATCATCATAACCTCATCCCCTTTTAATAGTATTGGCTTTTCCTATGGACTCAATGTGATCTTGGATCACTAAACCAAAAATGGAGTCTTGAGCTTTTGCCAATGCTTGCCTTAGCATTTTGGGGTCCACTTCTTGATCCTTGCCATACCCATATCATTGAACTCTCTGAAATGATTCTCAAGTAACTATTAGTTCAATGATATATATGTTGTTATTAATTACCAAAACCACCCGGGATTAGTTGCACTTTCAATCTCCCCTTTTGGTAATTGATGACAACATATAGATCAAAGCCGACAAAGTATATAATCAATGAATAATATCGTTGCTTTGAGAAGTATGTGATAAGCAAGAGCTCCCCTAAATTTGTGCATTATTTAAGATTTGCGTTTGAATGCAAATGCACAATCGATTAGGATCATGGGTCACTCTTCCATGTCACATACATCTTGGTGGGCGCACAAAATGATAAGAATGAACAGCATGCACCCAATCACCAAGACATGAGTAAATGGTCATCTGAGATAGGAATGGCATATGATAAGCATTAAGCACACATTAAAGCATAATGCGACCAAGCACTCATTAAGGTAGAATCAAGCGGAGTATCAAACACACTGAATGTCTCAAAACCAAAAGTATCTCAAAGAAACCGCAAAAGAACGAAAGAGCAAAAGCGCAAAGACAACATCACTCTCTCTCTCGAAGCCCTATGATCTATACAATTTCTCCCCTTTGGCAACAAGTTACCAAAAGTTCGAAAAAGCATAGAGCTAAGCGTCCTTTGTGGACTCTCTTTGGCGGCTCCGTGCAGGTTGATGTCGGAGTGGATATGATGACATCGGCGAAGACTTGGTGATGTCTGTCTTTGGAGGAGTGGACCTTTGGAGCTGGAGCTGGAGTAGGAGCAACCGCTGGGCTGTGGGGAGTCTTGAAGCTGTAGTCTGGTGTCGATCACTAGAATAGCGGTGATCGGGGTCCTTTGGGAACCGGAGCGATCTGTCGATGAGAATCTGGACTAAGTCATCCTGCAACTCACGCATAAGCTCTGCCTTGTCCTGCTTTGCTTCCTCAATGTACGCCTCGAGCTTGTTGGCGGTCACTTGTACTTGATCGACTTCACGCCCGGGCGTGGATCTTATCGTCAACAATCCTCTCTAAGCTCTCCGAGGCTGTTCAATGCTGGCGAGCGTTGTTCAATCCTTTGAGTAGCTTCAAGAATTTGCTCTCCGAAACTCTTTGGTTTAGCTGCTGCTGCTGCTGCTTCCTTGTCAGCTTTGGCTTTCTTAGCAGCTGCGATCTTGGCTTGACCTTCAACAGATGTCGGATCCTCCTCATCCATCACAACAACATTGTCTTCATGCTCTGGCTGCAGCGGTAAATGTTCTCTATCCAACAAGAATGTGCCCGTGCCAAACTTGGCATTGATAAGCATCTGAATCTGCGGGGCAAATCCACATGACCTTTTCTGGTCAGTTGCAGTCCTCTTAATGGTCTCTACCATCAAGTCCATCACCTTGAAAGGTGCTCTCTCATCAAGTATGTGCAGCATGTTGATAGAGTATCCTCTGATCATGCGATCATCTCCAGATTTGGGCATCAAGGTATGCCTCAAAATGGTATTAGTGGTAGGTAAGCCTGCTGGAGATGGTAGGTGAGCGAGCTTCCAGATTTCCACATCCTCTGCTGGAACCTCTTTGTACATGTTTTTCATGGATTCATGATTCTTCTTTGGAATCCCATATACATCAATATCATCTTCTCGTTGCCTTTGGAGCATTGAATTTCTGCCCATTCTTCAACAGAAGAAGAAAACCTTTGACCTTCAGTCATCCACATAATCTTTCCATCAAGGTAGAAGTGAGCTGTGGCATAAAATTGCATTATCATCTCATCGTTCCAACTGGTCAATTTCGACCTACAAAATCTGCAACTCCACATGCGGTGAAACTTTCATGCACATGTGGAAAGAAATCTGTGCTCTTCGCTGTTAATGTACTTCCGGTCAACATATCTGGTGTCTGCGACTATGGGCTTCTTGTCCATCAGCACGGTCTCATAGAAGTCCTGCTGCTCTCGGTGTGAAATCTGGGATCTCAGCAGTTCTTCTCCTCACGGCATATGGGTCAGTTTGTCTCCATAGCCACGAGACCTTTATCTTTCCTTGCCTTCATATCCTCGGCTTGAGGATGAGCATCATTATGGAGTGGCAGTTTTGGACGAAGTTTCAGCAAAAGCTGGTCCTTCATCGTCGACTCATTGGTGGCACATCATCCTTGTTCTTTTCAGAACGCTGGAATGTTTCGATGGTCCTCTTGGGCTTGGCAGCGAGGCTTTCTTTGGAGCTGCCTTAGCTGGAGCAGATTTCTTGGGCTTTGATGTGGCTCCGGCCTTAATGGCATCACCCATGAGCTTGACTTCGAGGAGTAGGCTGGGGTGCTTCCTCATCCTCATCCTCTACTGCTGCATCATGCACTATCCTCTTTCTCTTGGAGGTTTTCTTCACTTTGCTTGCAGCTGCCTCTCCCAAATTCAGCTTCTTAGCAACAGTTGACTGCTTGACTTTGCTGGTGCCCTTCTTAGTTTGTTGACCTTGTGGCTCTTTGGCAACAACCTTCCTTTTGGGCTTTGAGGTCACCTCTTCCTCAACAACAAAATCAGAATCCTCATCATCTGAATTCCTCTTCTTTCTAGCTCTGGTGGCTGCAGGAGGCAAGCCACTTGGTGTACTCCTCTCACCATCATCAGATGAGCTACTAGGATCAGGACTAGTGCCTGCCTCTGGAATGTCTGCAATGGGTGTCTCTGACCTGTTTCGATCATCACCGGCATCGACATGGTGACAACTTTGTGAATAGATAAGGTGTAGGCAGAGAAGAAGAGTCATCACAAAGCTGCGAAGTTTTGCAAAAAATGAGTTCAAATTCTAGTATTAAGTTTTCACGAAGACATTTGGTCGACCGAGTTTAAGATTCGGTGAATCCGAAGTGTTACAGAGCTTGGCACACCACTTTCGGTTTGACGAAGTGGGTTTCGATCTGCCGAAAACACTAGGGTTTCACAGAATCCTCATTTCGGTCACACCGATTTTGCACAACTCGTTGGACCGAAGGTGCGGTGCAATGGCCATAGGCCAAATCGGTCATACCGAAAATATAAAATCGGTCTCACCGAGATGTGTTCATGAAACCTAACCCTAAAACTTTTACTCGAATCTAGTTCAAACGAACCAATCTGGTGTCTGGGAGGATTTCAATCGTGGCAAGATACTAGGCAATCAAGCGTGCATTGAATCGGAGATGGGAGCACGAGTGGGATCAAAACTCACCCTAACTTGGTGGAGTTTTTCACTGGCAACGGGCGCGGAGGAGATGGCCGTTGGCGACGGAGACTGCGGCGAGGGCGCCAAAGCGACAACGGCGACGATCCGGAGACCAAGCGGCGGCGGCAAAGGGTGTGGGGCTAAACGTTTGAAGGAGGAATCAGCAGCGGCCCTCGGAATATATACCCCTTGCTGTCGGTGGGACCGAGTTGTCAAACTTCGGTGGCACCGAGATGGATAACTGCTAGGCGATTATGCACTTGATCACGCCGAAAATCACAACTCGGTTTCACCGAGATGAAAACCTAGATCGATCTAAATGCTTTCGGTTCGACCGAGTTTGAGTGAGTTAGTCGACCGAAATCAATTAGAAGGTTTTGGAAATTAGCCCTTGACGGATCGGTGGCTCGAAGTGCTCCTCACCGGAGGGTCCAAAATGACTTGTTCAAAATTTGTGATGTAAGCATGAATAGAATTTGAGACAAGAAAGCATAGATAGCTAGGGGAGGTACTTAGGCATTCTTGTCCATCCATTTGGTCAGAAAAATCAAAACGACCAAAACAACAAATGGATGTCCTCGAATGGATAAAATCATGCATCCAACATGCTCACACAATAAGATAGCAAATGAAATATGTGTCAAACATGCACAACAAAAACTCTAGCAACTAACACACAATTTGTCGATGACTAGGTCATCTTTATATGAGTATATTGACTTAGGAGCCAAATGAGAACATTTGATCATAGGTCATACTCATCGTTTAAGCACAAGTGGGGTTACCACTTTTACATAAAGCATTGATGTGTTCACATCATTTGAAGATGCTTTAGCTCAATTTTTTAGAGCAAAGCTCCCCCTAGATGTGAGAACCCCTTTTAAAGGGTCAAACCAACCTTGGGTTGTCGTAGAAGACTTCATGTAGATGTTGAAGATGTGGATGCTCAATGTTGATGGAGATCATCAAGAGTTGGGAGCTATCCTTTGGATTGGGCACTTTCAATACCTACATGGGTTAGTCCCACAAGGAACAAACAAGGATATCCATGGACATAGATTGAAGTTCACAATAGATGATGTCCATGAAAGCAATGATTACCTTGTCCCTTGACTTACCAACAAGAGGGTTTGTGACTCCATGAACTAGTGCACGATGTGGAAGTTGATTGCACAAGTTTTTGCCAAAATGAATGTGAGTGAAGTATGTTGGCGGAGTCACCCTCAAGAACTTTCTAGTTCTTCTTCTTGGGATCCACATCATCTTGATGGGAATCCTTGGGGTTGTAGTTGAGCTTGACGAAGTAGAACTTGGCGTTTCCTTGGGAACCCACTTGACCATGGCTTGAGGTGCTTCAACAAATGCATCAATCTCCTCTTGAAGCTTGTCCTTGCCTTTTAGCTTGTGGTCTTGTGGTGGAAGGTCATCTTGAGCTTGTTCCACATTGGAAGAAGTAGGATCATACTTATCCTTTTGAGGAACAAACTGTGGAGTAGGATATTGACCTTCTTCCCACTCAACGCCTTCGGCGTTGAACTTTCGCTCAAAACCAATTCCTTGATTCTTCCGGTGCCTTCCTTGCTTGCGAACAATTTCCTCAAAGTTCTTGCTTCCGGCAAGGCTCTTGTAGACACCTTTCTCTATGATCCCTTTCAATAAACTATTCTCTTGCTCAAGTGTAACTTGGCTTGAAACATTGTTAGTGGAATCAAGAGAACTACTAGAAGCAACAACATTGAATTTGGCATGGTTATTGTTACTGCTAGAGGAAGAATTTTTCTTATGCTTGTCATGCTTAGTCTTAATGGGTGGCAAGAAATTAGACAAGAGAAGTCGTTTGGCAAGATATGAAGAACTCTTCTTTGAAGATCGTCATTGATTGCTTTTAGAAACTCATGTTCTTGCTCTAGAGTGAGCTTCTCGAGCGTAGCTTCTCATGAGATCTTAGGAGCTCTCTATGATCTTCTTGAGTTGTTTCATGAGCTAACTTAAGAGTGTTTAGTTCTTTAGTTAGGCGCTCAATCTCCTTCATAGCATTGTCATTCGACTCTTCTCGACTATAAAGACTACTAGCATGTTCATCGTTACTAGGCTCTTTGGATTTATCATGCAAGAGCTCATCTTCACCAAGCAAGTCATCCTCATCACTATCGAAGTCAATGAATTCAGGGTGTGATACCTTGGGGCCTTTAGCCATGAAGCATCTTCCAATTCCCTCATTTGGTGAATCAAATAAGTCGTAGGAGTTGGAGTTGGAGGATCTGAGAGCAAGACCGGCAACACCTTCATCTTGATTGTAGTCGAGTCGGAGTGATAGCTTCCTTCGGATTGATTGTCGGAGTCGGGCCGGAGACCCATTCACCTACATGAGCTTGATGTTTTCTTCTTGTGTAGCTCCTTGATGACTTGTCTTTCCTCTCCGAATCCTTGCTTCTCCGAGAGGTTCTTCGTTCATAACGATCATCTCTGCTCCTTCTCTCTTTCGAGGTGACTCATCTCTTGAGCTTCTTCTTCTTGGAGATTCTTCTCTTCTCTTGTGGGGAGCCGTACACTCATTTGAGTAGTGTCGGGTCTTCCACAATTGTAGCAGATTCGATCACGACTAGAAGATCTCTTTTCATCATATGATGTAGACTTTGAGCTTCTCTCTTTGCCTCTATTCTTGTAGAATTTGTTGAAGTTCTTGACCATTAGGCTTATCTCTTCATTGGAAACTAACTTGTCACTTGAGGTTGTGGGAGCATCACTTGTAGCTTTGTAAGCACCACTTGACTTGTTGTGAAGCTCTTCCTTATCCTTAAGTGTCATCTCATGAGCAACAATTCTTCCAATGACTTGGTTGGCTTGAGAGTCTTGTAGTTTGGCATCATTTGGATCAAAGTGCACACGGTGTCATACTTTCCATCCAAAGCTCTGAGAATCTTCTTGATGATGAATCGGTCGGTCATTTCTTTGCTTCCTAAGCCGGCAATCTCATTTGTGATGAGAGCAAGCCTAGAGTACATTTCAGCGACTCCTTCACCATCCTTCATCTTGAACTTGTCAAGTTGACCTTGAAGAATATCTAGCTTTGATTCCTTCATGGACTCGGTACCTTCGTGCATTTCAACCAAAGTATCCCAAATCTCTTTTGCATTCTCAAGGCGGCTGATTTTGTTGAACTCCTCGGGACACAAGGCATTGAAGAGAATGTCACAAGCTTGAGCATTGTTTTGCAACATCCATAATTCTTCGGTGTAAGCCGCGATCTGGAACTTTTCCTTCCTAGAAGAATTCACCTTGCATACCAACACAAATAATGCCCCATGCGGCTGGGTTATGACCAAGAATATGCATTTTCATATTATGCTTCCAACTAGCAAAATTTGTACCATCAAAGTAAGGACCTCTACGAAAATTACCCTCACTAGACGCCATACTCTCCTAGGTTGTGAAACCAAGCTTATGGAGTCCAATGCAATGGAAACCAATACAATGGAGACCAAAGCTCTGATACCACTTGTAGGATCGAAAGTATGTCTAGAGGGGGGGGGGTGATTGGACTACTTGTCAATATAAAAATTCTGCCTTTTGACAAAGAACAACTTTTGGCAGATTCACAATTATGATCAAGTCAAGCATCACCCTACACATGCAATTCTAGAGTATAGGCAGCGGAAATTAAATTACACATGTAGTAAAGAGAGGTGGAGAAGAGCAAACACAATTTTGGAGACGCGGTGAATTTTTTCCCGTGGTTCCGATAGGTGGCGCTATCGTACATCCACGTTGATGGAGACTTCAACCCACGGAGGGTAACGGCTGCGAGAGTCCACGGAGGGCTCCACCCACGAAGGGTCCACGAAGAAGCAACCTTGTCTATTCCATCATGGTGTAACGCCCTCGATGCGGCTATATCTCCCACGTGTCGAAGCACGACTTAGAGGCATAACCTCATTGAAAGCAATGTCGCAAGTGAGGTAATCTTCACACAACCCAAGTAATACATAAGGGAAAGAGATACATAGTTGGCTTACAATCGCCACTTCACACAAATACATGAATAAAGCATTACATCATCCAGATACAATCAAGGTCCGACTACGGAACCAAAATAAAAGAAGAACCCCAAATGCGACAAAGGTCCCCGATCAACCCCAACTGGGCTCCACTACTGATCAACTAGAACGAAACAACACAAAGGGCAAAATCTCCATCGAGCTCCTCCTTGAGCTTGATTCGTCACCCTTTCGGTAACATAGGCACCTGCAAACTGGTTTTGGAAGTATCCGGTGAGCCACGAGGACTCAAACAATCCCATTACCATGGGTATCAAGACTAGCAAAGCTTAATGGGAAAGGAAGGGGTAAAGTGGTGAGGTTGCAGCAGTGACTAAGCATATATGGTGGCTAACATACGCAAAGAAGAGCGAGAAGAGAGCAAGCGGAACGGTCGTGAACTAGCAATGATCAAGAGGTGATCCTGAACACCTACTTACGTCAAACATAACCCAGAAACCGTGTTCACTTCCGGACTCCCGAGAAGAGACCATCACGACTACACACCCGATTGATGTGTTTTAATTCGGATCAAGTGTCAAGTTGTCTACAACCGGACATTAACAAATTCCCATCTGCCACATAAGCGCGGCACGGCTCTCGAAAGTTTAAACCTGCGGGGGTGTCCCAACAGCCCATGACAAGCTCTCGCGATCATTGAAGGAATAGACCTTCACCGGGAAGACCCGATCAGTCTCGGAATCCGGTACATCAAGACATTTCGACAATGGTAAAACAAGACCAGCAAAGCCGCCCGATCGCCGACAATCCCGATAGGAGCTGCACATATCTCGTTCTCGTGGCAACACCGGATAAGTCAAGCTACGAGTAAAACCAGCCCTCGAGTTGCCAAGAGGTGGCCCAAGAAGGTTGCTCGTTTCGGACCAACACTTAGACAAGCACCGCCCGGGGCTAAAATAAAGATGACCCTTGGGTTGGCCGACCCAAGGAAGGGTATAGGTGGTTGTGAGGCAAATGGTAAAACCAAGGTTGGGCCTTCTTTGGACAAGTTTTATTCAAAGCGAACTGTCAGGGGGTCCCATAAATCACCCGACCAGCGTAAGGACGCAAAATCCGGGAACATAACACGGTATGACGGAAACTAGAGGGGCAAGAGTGGAACAAAACACCGAGGCATAAGGCCGAGCCTTCCACCCTTTACCAAGTATATAGATGCATTAATTAAATAAGATATATTGTGATATCCCAACATAAACCCTGTCCACCATGGAGAAATCTTCAACTTCACCTGCAACTAGCAACGCTATAAGAGGGGCTGAGCAAAGCGGTAACATAGCCAAACAATGGTTTGCGTAGGAATGGTGTCAAAGGTTAGAGGTACATGGCAATTTGGGATGGCTGGACAAACAGGTAACAGGTAGCGCAGCATAGCGAAAGAACGAGGCAACTAGCATAGCAATGATAGTAGTGAGATCCAGGGTAGCGGTCATCTTGCCTGAAATCCCGCAAGGAAGAAGAACGAGTCCATGAAGAAGACGAACGGGAGTAGTCGAACAATCCTCACAACTCCGGAACGAAACCGAAGGTAACGAGAGAAGCAAACCGGAAAGAAGCAAACAACATAGTAAACAACCATCACATAAGCATGGCATGATGCACAATCAAGTATGATGCATGTCCGGTTTAATGAGGCATGGCATGGCAAAGTGCAAACAAACAACACTACAAATTAAGTGGAGCTTAATATGCAACGAGTTGCATATTGACGGAACACCACATTCAAGTATTTAGTTCACTCTCGTTTATGCTACTCATCAATATTAAATGTTGTTAAACATGGCAAGGGGTGAAGCATAATGAAACTACCTACCTAGGCAAGTTTAAATGAGGCCGGAAACAACGAACAACAAGTCCGGAAAAACCTCATATGCAATTTATGAATTCGGTACTGTTCTGTCCTAAACCATATTTTAAAGTTGTTAAACAGGAAAATAAAGTGAACCATGTTAAACTAGGCATTTTTCCACCCCATTTACATATAAAGTTTATTTAAAACCGAGCTACGGTTATTTAGTTATGAAATAAATCATTTTAGCATGGCATTTAGGCAAATTTAATCAAACAACAATTTTAAATATTTTAAACATGGATGAAAGTGGCATATTATTAAACTAGACACAATTTTAAGCATTTTTCATGTATAAAGTATTTTAATCCGATGCACAGTTAATGGGTTATTAAATGCATGAACATGAGGGACTTTACTGCAAATCTGTAAAACATGGGATAAAGCTAAAATCACAGCGCAGGGAAAAAAATAACACGGGCCGCATCTGAATCGTTGGCCCAACAGGAACAGGAGCTGGGGGGGGGGAGCTCACCACGGGCCAAGGCCCAGGTTGGTGATGAGGTGAGGCCGGCAGGCCAGGCTGTCTTGGGCCTTCTTGGCTGAATCGGCCAGGGGCAGGGCGGTGGGAGGCAGCCCAGCAGTGTGATCAACGGGAGCGGGTGAGCGTTTTCCCCTGCTCGAAGCAGAAACAGGGGAGACGGCGGCGCGACGCAGAGGCTCGGCGGCAGCGGGACTTGGCGACGGGGACGGAGGAGCGGGCTCGTGGGCGGCGAAAGTGCCTTGAGGCGCAGGGGCAGCAACCACAGATCCTGGGTCGGGAAGGGTCGTGGCTGGAGGAGTCCGCCAGACTTGGCGGCGATGGGGATCAAGCGGATCGGTCGAGGACGTGGCCGGAGGCGGGCGGGGAGCTGAGGCCATGGCGGCGGCGTCCTGGCAAGGCAGGGACGAGCAGCTCCGGTCGGTTGGCGCCGGAACTGCAAGGCCACGGTGGTTCCCTGTGAAAAGACAGAGAGGGTGAGGCGAGAGAGAGATCGCTCCAGCGAAGAAAGAGAACAGGGAGGGGAGCAAGGGCATGGCCTGGTGGTGGTGACCGACGGCGAAGTGAACTCCGGTGATGGTGCTGCTTGCGGGCAAACGGGGCGAGGCAGAGGAGATGCAGACAGGCAGCGGCGCAGCTGCACAGGGCTCCGGCGACACGGAGGCTTGGCGAGGCGGGGCGAGGGAGGCCGGCCTGTTCTGCTGGTGCACGCTGGACAGACGAGGACGCGGGGAAGCGGCAGCGGCGGCGAACCAGAAGCGGAGCTCGAGCGAGGCACTCGAGCGGAGGCGGTTGCCTCGATCCAGATCGGATCGAGCACTGCGGGAGGTGGAGGCGTGCGGGGCTGGGGTTGACCTGGGTCGTTGGATCCTCGATCCAACGGACCAAAGGGGAAGTAGACTGGCCGAATCTGGAGGAGGAGGTGGAGGCTGCTGGTTGGGGTGGAACTGAAAACGAGGAGCGGCGGCGGCTGCTCGGGATTTGGTGGATTGGAGAGGTAGGGGCTAGGGTTTGGCTACTTAAATAGGTAGGTTGGTTAGCTTAGGGGAAAAACGGACCCTCCGATTAAATCGAACGGTCGCGAATAAAATAGTTAGGGAGCCCAAATAACAAAATGGAGATGTTTTGTAGACGTTAGGGGATGATCCGGACACAACGGTAGCGACAAACCGTTCGAGTCGGGACAACTTTCGGACGCCTTGAGGAGGGCTGCGGCTGACGAGAGGGGTTAGATTGGCCTGGCGGATTGTGAAGAGCGGGTTGGTCTGAGAGAAGAGGGGAGAGATGCAGCCCGACACGGTTTCCGGATACCGAAAACGTCCGACGATTAAACCGACTATATTGCGGTTGTAGGTTTAACGGTTGGGCTATCAAATGGACTCCGAATGCGATGAAACTTGGCAGGCGGTCGGTCTACACTATAATAAGACCGCACGACAAGTTGCAACCCATTCCAAGAACATTTTTATGCCACTTATAAAATAATATTTCGGAGGTGCCGCGGGCGCGTGCGAGTGTGGTCGGGCTCAGAACGGACAACGAAGAGAACCGGGGGAACCCGAACGGATGCAAGTTTTTAAAAACATGCATACGAAATGTAGATGATGACATGATGCAATGCAAATGATGCAACGAACAAAACAAATCACACGACGAAACTCGAAGTAGCTGGAAGTCTTCTGGAGCGTCGGTCTCGGGGCGTTACAACACTCCACCACTATGAGAGGATCTCGTCCCGAGATCTAGGATGGCACCGGAGGGAAAAGGAAGAGGAAGATAAGGGGTAAAACTAAGTTGCTTCTACGACAAAATAGTGAAACCAAAGAACCTTGAGAGGTTGAACAAATTGAAAGAAAGAGTACGACTGAGATGAACAAGATTGCAAACAATCCGTTAGAAAAGTGGAACAAGGAGTATTACGAGAACTTGAAGGTTAAAAGACATGGAAATAAGAGCTTAATGGACAAGATAGACTTCGAAACCACTCCGGTTAAAACAAGATGGGAGAGGAAGAAGATTGAAATAATTTGGGCAGCACTCCGACTGTAAATGGAAGGAATTGAACATGAACTTGACAATTGAGAGGATACTTGATGAAATCAACAACACACTGCAATGGGTAAGAGGATTTAGAGACAAGACTCCGGTTGAAAAGAGAAGAAAACTTGATAAGATTAAAAGATATTGAAGAGATGATACAACACTCCGGTTAAATGGATAGCAAGAAAAGAACACGACCCTCACAATTCGACGTGATGAGTGAAGAGAGCAAAACATAATGCCTTCGGAAGAAATGAAAGAATGGAATGGAATGAACGGAGGGAAACAATATCTTGAGAGAGCACACTTACAAGAAATGCAAGAACGGAGTTGTTGGAAAACCAACAACGAAACGAATAAGCTTGTAGTGGCCTTATGGAAAACATCTCAAGACTATGAGGTGACATCCGGCCACTAACGGAAACAATTGCTTGCTTGAGATTAACGAAGATATGAAAGCTTGTTCCATCAAGATGGAAAAGAGATAACTTGGGTCATTAATAAGCACCAAAATAGCAACGTTCCTTAGGGAAGTCTTTAGGTGAAATCTATACCAAGATAACTCCAATGAAGAGATTGACGGTTGAAAAGATCTCTTGACCAAGAGAAAATGATGGATTTAAATATACCTCATTCTTGACAACATATGAATCATGAAACATGAAGGAAATTGTCAAGAGTGACATAACACCATCTCAAAAGATAAGATAGAAGGAATCGCACTTTGGAATGCAAGATGAAGAATACTTGAGCTTCTCAAAACAAAACAAGTGTTGGGCACCCTGTTTAATTTTGAGTATAGCTTGGCGGATCATAACTTCGAGAGAAAACTTGAAGAACAACTAAAGAATGAAAAGAATCCTTGAGGAACCACCATGAAGAACCTCCATGAAGAACTCCGGTCATAAAAGGATGATAAAAGAAAGAGAACTTGAAAACACAAGGTGAAGCCTTGCGATGATTTAGAAAGAGCTTCAGGACGATATAATGAGAAAACTTTGAACTCCGGAAAAGAAAAGATGAAGCATCTCGGACCGAGAATGTGATATGATGAACAAACTCCGGAAAGAAAGATGAATCACTGAGAGGATTGGAAAGGACGAATGAAATGATATGCTAATAAAGGGAGAGGAATCCTGAACGGACCACCGTAAGAATTGAAAATGAAAGTAGCAAAGGCACAATTCACCGGGAAGAATTGGAAAATAAATGAAGATACTTGACAGAATTTAGAAACAAGAGAACAAAGAGATCCTGAGCTGACTAGAGTAAACTTGAACGGTGCACCGGTAAGATTTGGAGAGTGATAGCTACACGCTGAGAATGACGAATTATGACATGATGGACTTCAGAGGAAAGAAATGGAAACAACTCATGAAATGCTCCGGATGGTAAGAAAAGAATTGTCACAATCGAAAACAATTATGAGGATAGCATGAAGCTAGAACCATGAATCTTGAAGAGAATAGAGCAAGATTAAAGAGAAACTCTTCTTCGGTCTTCAAATGATGAGAATGACACGAGAAACACCACCAAGAATTATTGAGGCACACCGGAAGAATCAAAAGCGAAGAGGTTGAGCCAATTATGAAAAGAATTTGAAAGATCTTGGAGAAAAGCATTTGGTGATGATAACTCATTCTTACGTCAAACTTGGAGAAGAATTTAGGATAGCTCGGGAAAATAGAAGAGTCGTAAGATCCTCGAAAAAGACACGTGGGTTAGGGCCCACTCAAAAGAACACCGTTGAAAAGATTTAAAAGAGATGTTTCACGGTTGAATTAAATGACTTGAATGAGATAACAATCTCCAAATGGCTTGAACGGATTAAGAATGGAAACACCAAATCTTCCAAGATATCTTGACACTCGGAATAACAAATAGCGAGAAGTAGAATGATAATGAGGTGCACGGTATGAGAAAACATTGAAATGAGGAAAAGGTATGATCAACAAAACTTGACTTGAATCCACGGAGAAGAGAAAGGAATGAGGAATGACGAACTAGTAGAACATCTTCTTGAGAACCACCGGGTAAGAACATTGATTGAAAAGAATGAAGAGACTTCTCATGAATAAATGGATACTTGATCAAAATAAATGAGTCCTTGAAGAAAAAGGGTGGGAGGGCGGGAAAACAAAGGCAACTTGGGACGGATGAAACAAACACCATTGAGAAGAAAAGATAATTGGTCTTGCTGATGTTGAAGTGATCGGATCCACTTGAAGAGAAAACACGCCGGTAGGAAAAGAATTGACATGACAATCTCGATTGTCGAGAAGGATTGGTATTCACATCGGAGTATGAGAACACCATTTAGGAAAGGTATGGAATCAACACTTGACATTGAAGCAACTCGAATACCACAACTCCAAACAAAAACAAAGGACTGGCTTGCAGAATAAGCCGGAACAAACATATGATAGAGATTTCGTCCGAAGTTTTCGTGGTGGGGCCTACACGGCTCGATCAGACAACACCATCATGTACAAGGCAAGTGCACATGACATCTGAAGTGTCCCCGAAGTCGGCATAGCCAAGGACTCTTTAAGACACAACGAGACCATGTAAAACCAACCGTGAATAGGCGGACCACTAGGCGTCGAACCCCAATTTCATATCATACATCCGTCGGAAAGATATCCTAAGAGCTACTTGAATTCCCACCTATGAAACTCCCGAAACTTTCGGTTATGCAATCTGGTGTTGGGGATACAGGAGCAATATATCTCACCCAAACTAACAATCCCTACATCCATTTGTATCCATCCGTCAACACATAACCAAGAAACCTTCGAAATCGTGTACCTCAACCTTGAAAAGCATCCGTTATACGAAGTCATGGCAATACTCCGTACTCACCTCGATCTTTGGGTTAGCGGGGTTATCTCACCAACAACTGCATAAAAGAGATGTTCGATGTCGGCGTACTAAACTCAGGTATTCCAGAACTGCAACGATAAAATTATGACGACAACACCTCAGAGCTCAACTCCCCGGGACACTGCCACAACCCCTAAATGTCAGGAGGCACCAAGAACAATGTTCTCGTCATAAGAATATCGGAACGATTCCAAGATACCTGCGTGATCCTAAAAAAAAATTAGTGAAATTTGAGAAGAGAAGAGTCAAAATTCTACGTCAGGATACCTTACCAGAGCGACGAAGGGACTGAGGAGTAAAAAGAATTCCTAACTCTCCGATATATATAATCCTAAATGACTCAAAACATTTTTCTAGACAAAACTCGGCCGCTAAAAACGATCAAGCAGTGGGGCTCCTAAGGTCGGGGAAGGCTCTGATTACCAACTTGTAACGCCCTCGATGCGGCTATATCTCCCACGTGTCGAAGCACGACATAGAGGCATAACCGCATTGAAAGCAATGTCGCAAGTGAGGTAATCTTCACACAACCCAAGTAATACATAAGGGAAAGAGATACATAGTTGGCTTACAATCGCCACTTCACACAAATACATGAATAAAGCACTACATCATCCAGATACAATCAAGGTCCGACTACGGAACCAAAATAAAAGAAGAACCCCAAATGCGACAAAGGTCCCCGATCGACCCCAACTGGGCTCCACTACTGATCAAATAGAACGAAACAACACAAAGGGCAAAATCTCCATCGAGCTCCTCCTTGAGCTTGATTGCGTCACCTGCTTGGTAACATAGGCACCTGCAAACTGGTTTTTGGAAGTATCTGGTGAGCCACGAGGACTCAGCAATCCCATTACCATAGGTATCAAGACTAGCAAAGCTTAATGGGAAAGGAAGGGGTAAAGTGGTGAGGTTGCAGCAGCGACTAAGCATATATGGTGGCTAACATACGCAAAGAAGAGCGAGAAGAGAGCAAGCGGAACGGTCGTGAACTAGCAATGATCAAGAGGTGATCCTGAACACCTACTTACGTCAAACATAACCCAGAAACCGTGTTCACTTCCGGACTCCACGAGAAGAGACCATCACGGCTACACACTCGATTGATGTGTTTTAATTCGGATCAAGTGTCAAGTTGTCTACAACCGGACATTAACAAATTTCCATCTGCCACATAACCGCAGGCACGGCTCTCGAAAGTTTAAACCCTGCGGGGTGTCCCAACTTAGCCCATGACAAGCTCTCGCGATCATTGAAGGAATAGACCTTCACCCAGAAGACCCGATCAGTCTGGAATCCGGTACATCAAGACATTTCGACAATGGTAAAACAAGACCAGCAAAGCCGCCCGATCTTGCCGACAATCCCGATAGGAGCTGCACATATCTCGTTCTCGTGGCAACACCGGATAAGTCAAGCTACGAGTAAAACCAGCCCTCGAGTTGTTAAGAGGTGGCCCCAAGAAGGTTGCTCGTTTGGACCAACACTTAGACAAGCATTGGCCCGGGGGCTAAAATAAAGATGACCCTTGGGTTGGCCGACCCAAGGGAAGGGTATAGGTGGTGGTGAGGCAAATGGTAAAACCAAGGTTGGGCCTTCTGGACAAGTTTTATTCAAAGCGAATCGTCGGGGTCCCATAAATCACCCGACCGCGTAAGGGACGCAAAATCCAGGAACATAACACCGGTATGATGGAAACTAGGGCGGCAAGAGTGGAACAAAACACCAGGCATAAGGCCGAGCCTTCCACCCTTTACCAAGTATATAGATGCATTAATTAAATAAGATATATTGTGATATCCCAACATAAACCCTGTCCACCATGGAGAAATCTTCAACTTCACCTGCAACTAGCAACGCTATAAGAGGGGCTGAGCAAAGCGGTAACATAGCCAGACAATGGTTTGCGTAGGAATGGTGTCAAAGGTTAGAGGTACATGGCAATTTGGGATGGCTGGACAAACAGGTAACAGGTAGCACAGCATAGCGAAAGAACGAGGCAACTAGCATAGCAATGATAGTAGTGAGATCCAGGGTAGCGGTCATCTTGCCTGAAATCCCGCAAGGAAGAAGAACGAGTCCATGAAGAAGACGAACGGGAGTAGTCGAACAATCCTCACAACTCCGGAACGAAACCGAAGGTAACGAGAGAAGCAAACCGGAAAGAAGCAAACAACATAGTAAACAACCATCACATAAGCATGGCATGATGCACAATCAAGTATGATGCATGTCGGTTTAATGAGGCATGGCATGGCAAAGTGCAAACTAACAACACTACAAATTAAGTGGAGCTCAATATGCAACGAGTTGCATATTGACGGAACACCACATTCAAGTATTTAGTTCACTCTCATTTATGCTACTCATCAATATTAAATGTTGTTAAACATGGCAAGGGGTGAAGCATAATGAAACTACCTACCTAGGCAAGTTTAAATGAGGCCGGAAACAACGAACAACAAGTCCGGAAAAACCTCATATGCAATTTATGAATTCGGTACTGTTCTGTCCTAAACCATATTTTAAAGTTGTTAAACAGGAAAATAAAGTGAACCATGTTAAACTAGGCATTTTTCCACCCCATTTACATATAAAGTTTATTTAAAACCGAGCTACGGTTAGTTAGTTATGAAATAAATCATTTTAGCATGGCATTTAGGCAAATTTAATCAAACAACAATTTTAAATATTTTAAACATGGATGAAAGTGGCATATTATTTAACTAGACACAATTTTAAGCATTTTTCATATATAAAGTATTTTAATCCGATGCACAGTTAATGGGTTATTAAATGCATGAACATGAGGGACTTTACTGCAAATCTGTAAAACATGGGATAAAGCTAAAATCACAGCGCAGGGAAAAAAATAACACGGGCCGCATCTGAATCGCTGGCCCAACAGGAACAGGAGCTGGGGGGGAGCTCACCACGGGCCAAGGCCCAGGTCGGTGATGAGGTGAGGCCGGCAGGGCTGTCTTTGGCCTTCTTGCACCGAATCGGGCCTGGGCGCGGCTGGCAGGGGAGGCAGCCAGCCTTGGTCAACGGGAGCGGCGAGCATTTTCCCCGCTCAAGCGAAGCAGGGGAGGCGCGCGATGCAGAGGCTCGGCGGTAGCGGGACTTGGCGACGGGGACGGAGGAGCGGGGCTCCGGCGGGCAGGCGAGTGCCTTGAGGCGCAGGGACGGCAACAGCACATGATCCTTGGGTCGGGAAGGGTCGTGGCTGGAGGAGTCCGGCCGGACTTGGCGCGGCGATGGGGATCCGACGGATCCAGTCGAGGACGTGGCCGGAGGCGGGCGGGAGCCGAGGTTATGGCGGCGGCCTCACTGGCAGCGAGACGAGCAGCTCCGGTCGGTTGGCGCCGGAACTGCAAGGCCACGGTGGTTCCCTGTGAAAAGACAGAGAGGGTGAGGCGAGAGAGAGATCGCTCCAGCGAAGAAAGAGAACAGGGAGGGGAGCAAGGGCATGGCCTGTGACCGACGGCGAAGTGAACTCCGGTGATGGTGCTGCTTGCGGGCAAATGGGCGAGGCAGAGGAGATGCAGACAGGCAGCAGCGCAGCTGCACAGGGCTCCGGCGACGCGGAGGCTTGGCGAGGCGGGGCGAGGGAGACCGGCCTGTTCTGCTGGTGCGCGCTGGACAGACGAGGACGCGGGGAAGCGGCAGCGGCGGCGAACCAGAAGCGGAGCTCGAGCGAGGCACTCGAGCGGAGGCGGTTGCCTCGATCCAGATCGGATCGAGCGCTGCGGGAGGTGGAGGCGTGCGGGGCTGGGGTTGACCTGGGTCGTTGGATCCTCGATCCGACGGACCAAAGGGGAAGTAGACTGGCCGAATTTGGAGGAGGAGGTGGAGGCTGCTGGTTGGGGTGGAACTGAAAACGAGGAGCGGTGGCGGCTGCTCGGGATTTGGTGGATTGGACAGGTAGGGGCTAGGGATTGGCTACTTAAATAGGTAGGTTGGTTAGCTTAGGGGAAAAACGGACCCTCCGATTAAATCGAACGGTCGCGAATAAAATAGTTAGGGAGACCAAATAACAAAACGGAGATGTTTTGTAGACGTTAGGGGATGATCCGGACACAACGGTAGCGACAAACCGGTTCGAGTCCGGGACAACTTTCGGACGCGCGCGAGGAGGGCCTCGGGCTGACGAGAGGGTTAGATTGGCTGGCGGATTGTGAAGAGCGGGTTGGTCGAGAGAAGAGGGAGAGATGCAGCCCGGCACGGTTTCCGGATACCGAAAACGTCCGACGATTAAACCGACTATATTGCGGTTGTAGGTTTAACGGTTGGGCTATCAAATGGACTCCGAATGCGATGAAACTTGGCAGGTGGTCGGTCTACACTATAATAAGACCGCACGACAAGTTGCAACCCATTCCAAGAACATTTTTATGCCACTTATAAAATAATATTTCGGAGGTGCAGCGGTAGCGTGCGAGTGTGGTCGAACTCGAGCGACAACGAAGAGAACCGGGGAACCCGAGCGGATGCAAGTTTTAAAAACATGCATTTAAATGCGATGATGACATGATGCAATGCAAATGATGCAACGAACAAAACAAATCACACGACGAAACTCGAAGTAGCTGGAAGTCTTCTGGAGCGTCGGTCTCGGGGCGTTACACATGGCCTACGCCCCCGGAGGGCTAGCCTTACTCGGGGTAGATCTTCACGAAGTAGGCGATCTCCTTGCGCTTACAAACTTCTTGGTTCAACTCCACATCTCAACGACGGAGGCTCCCAAGCGACACCTAACCAATCTAGGAGGCACCACCCTCCAAAAGGTAATAGATGTTGTAGATGATGATGAACTCCTTGCTCTTGTGCTTCAAATGATAATCTCCCCAACACTCAACTCTCCTCACTGATTTGGCTGTGGTGGAAGAAAGGATTGAGTGGAAAGCAACTTGGGAAGGCTAGAGATCAAGCTTCATATGGTGGGAGTGGAGCAACTTGATCTCAACACAAGGGTAGGTAGTTCTCTTCTCAGAAATGTAAGGTAGGAGTGGTAGTTCTTTCTGATGGCTCTCTCCACGAATGAAGAGGGGGTGGAGGGGTATAAATAGCCTCCACACAAAATCCAACCGTTACACACATTTGAGCAATCTCGGTGGGACCGAAGTGGACAACTCGGTGAGACCGATAGTTCAAATAATGTGAACGTTGGGATTTTTGGTGGGACCGAATATACAATCTCGGTTAGTCCGATTCGTGCAATGACAAGAGCATGCCAGTTTCGGTGGGACCGACTTCATCATCTCGGTGACACCGATTTGACGACAGATGGTTACATAAACTTGGCAACTCATGTTTCGGTGAGACCGAGTTCAGAATCGGAAAATCCGAGTTTACTAGGGTTTGGCTTATGGCTGAGGTGGTTCATCTCGGTGTAGCTGAGTTTGGAATATCGGTGGGACCGAGACTACTTATGAGTGTCTATGGCAGTGAAAGTTGCTGATAGTTTAGGAGATGTATCACTAAGCACTTGAGCAACCAGATCATCATCATAACCTCATCCCCTTTTAATAGTATTGGCTTTTCCTATGGACTCAATGTGATCTTGGATCACTAAACCAAAAATGGAGTCTTGAGCTTTTGCCAATGCTTGCCTTAGCATTTGGGGGTCCACTTCTTGATCCTTGCCATACCCATATCCTTTGAACTCTCTGAAATGATTCTCAAGTAACTATTAGTTCAATGATATATATGTTGTTATTAATTACCAAAACCACCCGGGGATTAGTTGCACTTTCAGATACGGATATGTAGATCTCCTACCATTGTAACCGACTCTGTGTAACCCTAGCCCTCTCCGGTGTCTATATAAACCGGAGGGCTCTAGTCCGTAGGACAACATACATTACAACAATCATACCATAGGCTAGCTTCTAGGGTTTAGCCTCCTTGATCTCGTGGTAGATCCACTCTTGTACTACCCATATCATCAATATTAATCAAGAAGGATGTAGGGTTTTACCTCCATCGAGAGGGCCCGAACCTGGGTAAAATATCGTGTCCCTCGTCTCCTGTTACCATCCGCCTAGACACACAGTTCGGGACCCCCTACCCGAGATCCGCCGGTTTTGACACCGACATTGGTGCTTTCATTGAGAGTTCCTCTGTGCTGTCTCCGATAGGCCCGATGGCATCTTCAACCAACAACGCTGTCCAGGGTGAGACTTTTCTCCCCGGGCAGATCTTCGTATTCGGCGGCTTCGCACTGCGGGCTATTTTACATGGCCATTTGGAGCAGATCGAAAGCTACACCCCTGGCCGTCAGGTCAGATTCGGAAGCCTAAACTTCACGGCCGATGTCCGCAGAGACTTGATCTTCGACGGACTCGAGCCACAGCCAAGCGCGCCGCACTGTGACGACGGGCATGATCTAGCTCTGCCGCGAACAGCGCCTTGGTGGCAGACACGAATCCGCTTGGCCATTAGTCCGAGCCGATCGCCAGATCTAGGGCGGTGGATAGATGCATACAGGGGCTTCAACATCCACGGCGATGGAGCGAACACTAATCTTGTCCCTGCAAAACTTCGTGATTCCGAGGCGCGGACTCCTTGCGGACTCGAACCTCCTGCTACCCTACCAATCGATTCGGATTAGGCGCGGTTATGGAATTCACCGCGCGGACATCTTCAACACTCGCCCTTTGGCGACATCCTAAACTCGCTAAAGCATCTCTCGCTATGGGAGAGCCTGGCGGACTATGGCCAGGATGGTTGGGGTACAGACGACGAAGAAATTGAGCCCACCCACCACCCACTTTGTAGCCACTATCGACGATCTAACCGACATGCTAGACTACGACTCCGGCGACATCGATGCTATGGACGCGATGCGGAGGCGAACAGAACCAGCGCCACGAGGCACCTGGAAGACCACCTCGTCATCGACATATATATGGTGGACACCCCAAAAGGCGGGACAGCGAAGAAGAAGCGGAGGCAAACTCTTTAAAAAGCAGCCCAAACACGGCGTCGTGGCGCCGCTCTAAATCCCGCCATAGCAAGAATGGAGATTCCGCACAGAGATAATAATACTCGAGAGAGTGCGAAGACAATCCTTCCAAGCAAGACTCAGTAGCAGGAGGATGCGAAGCAAGCCCTCACGAGAGGGCGGCAGACGAAGAGGTTGAGGATCATAACTATATGCCTCCCTCCGAAGGCGAAGCAAGCCTCAACGATGATGAATTCGTCGTACCTGAGGATCCCGTCGAACAAGAGCGGTTCAAGCGCAGGCTTATCGCCACAAACAAACAGCCTAAAGAAAAAGCAGCAACAGCTTCAAGCTGATCAGACCTCTGCTGGCGATTGATGGACCGAGGTCCTCGCGTCAAGAGTATAAACTCGAACGCCCCCAAAAGTTACCCAAGACGCAAGCTGCTCCCCCGATTAGAGGAGGAAGCATACATACCTCCATCACCAGCGCACGATATGGCTGACCAACCACCCCGTGGCCGTGACAGAGAGGCATCCAGGCCCTCAGCCAAGACCGTCCCCCGGCATCGCTCCAAAAGTACGAAGCCAAGAGGGAACGCGCCGGACTTGCGAGACATATTGGAGGACAAAGCAAGGCAATCCAGATCCATCTACGGATCACATGGGCGCCCCACGACCCACGACAAATACCGTCGCGCCGGATACAATAACCCCGGCCGGGCCGAGCACAGCAGACAACGCTCTCTCAAGCTGCGTCGCGATATTGCTCAATACAGAGGTGCCGCACACCTGCTATGCTTCACTGATGAAGTAATGGATCATCAAATCCCCGAAGGGTTTAAACCCGTAAATATCGAATCTTACGATGGCACAACAGACCCCGCGGTTTGGATCAAAGATTATCTTCTCCACATCCATATGGCCCGCGGCGACGATCTCCATGCCATCAAGTATCTCCCACTCAAGCTTGAAGGACCAGCTCGGCATTGGCTAAACAGCTTGCCCGCAGAGTCAATTGGGTGTTGGGAAGACCTGGAGGCCGCATTCCTTGATAACTTCCAAGGCACGTATGTGCGACCACCAAACGCCGATGACCTAAGCCACATCATTCAGCAGCCAGACGAATCGGCCAGACAATTCTAGACATGGTTCTTGACGAAGAAAAACCAAATCGTCGACTGTCCGGATGCAGAGGCCCTTGCAGCCTTCAAACATAACATCCGGGACGAATGGCTAGCCCGGCACCTGGGGCAGGAAAAGCCGAAATCCATGGCAGCCCTCACATCATTAATGACCCTTTTATGCGGAGAGGACAGCTGGCTAGCTCGCAGCAACAATCTCCGTAAAAATTCTGGCAGTCCGGATACTAAGGACAACAACGGCAGGTCACGTCGAAACAAAAACAAACGCCGCATTAACAGCGACGATAAGGAGGATACGGCATCAACGCGGATTCCGAGGCTCTAGACCCGTCGCGGAAGAAGCCGTTCAAAAGAACCACTCCGGTCCGTCCAATTTGGACCGAATACTCGACCGCTTATGCGGATACATGGCACCTGAAAAACCAGCTAATCACACTAATAGAGATTGCTGGGTGTTCAAACAGCAGAGCAAGTTAATTGCGAAAACAACGACAAGGGCTGAACAATGACGACGAGGAAGAGACCCGACCGCCCGAACAATAGAGGATGAAGGGTTTTCCCCACAAGTGCGAATGGTGAACATGATTTACGCGACCCATATACTCAAGAGGGAGAGGAAACGCACACTAAGGGACGTCTATGCGATGGAGCCAGTCGCCCCGAAGTTCAATCCATGGTCCTCTTGTCCGATCACTTTCGATCGAAGAGATCATCCGACCAGCATACGCCATGGCGGATTCGCCGCATTGGTTTTAGACCCAATCGTCGATGGATTTCACCTCACGAGAGTCCTGATGGACGGCGGTAGTAGCCTAAACCTGCTTTATCAGGATACAGTGTGCAAAATGGGCATAGACCTCTCAAGGATTAAACCTACAAAGACAACCTTTAAAGGTGTCATACCAGGAGTGGAAGCCAATCATGACAGCTCACCACACCGAAGTGGTCTTCGGATCCCCGGATAATTTCCGGAGCGAAGAGTTAATCTTCGACATAGTCTCGTTTCGCAGCGGCTATCACGCTCTGCTCGAACGAACCACGTTTGCAAAATTCAACGCGGTGCCAAATTATGCATACCTAAAGCTCAAGATGCCAGGCCCACCCAGAGTCATCACGGTCAATGGGAATACGGAACGCTCCCTCCGAACGGAGGAACATACTGGCTGCTCGCGGCGAAGTCTGAGCAGCCTTTTAAGGCAATTCTCGAGTCCGCCGTTAAAGGCGGATCTGACAAAATCGCCGAGCAATGCCAACCAAGACCTTTGTCGTGGATTTGTCACGGCAGATGTCCTAGCGTAAGGACTTAGTCGTGGAGCCATCGCTCTGAGTTTACTTGCAGGGTTAAAGCGGACACAAAGGCGCAAGGGTTTATACTAGTTCGCCCCTTCGATGAAGGTAAAAGCCTCGTCTAGTTGTGATGGAATTGATGTAGTCTTGATGGCTAGGAGCAAACAAGCCGCCTAGGCTCGAGTTGTGGTTGTCTGTCCTTGAACCGCCGGTCGTCCCCTTATATACAGTGGCCTGTCGGTTTTGCGAGTCCCAACCGGTTCATACTCGTATCCCGGTTGGTATCTCTCTATTCTAACTTACAATACAAGTCATACATCAGGCCGGTTTACGGCTACAAGTTCTAAACCAACTACAGGCCTTGGGCCTTTCCATGATTACACCACTAGCAGAGCTAACCCGGCCCAAGCTTGGCCGGTTTACACCTAGTGGTAATATCCCCAACATTAGGCCCAGTTGATTTGAGCTGGTTCATGTCAATCCTTCATGTAACCTGCATCTTGGACATCTTCTTTTGTTTAATAAACCGTCACGTCGTCGTTGCTTCTGATCACTGTAAACCGGCATGACATCGTTGCTTCTGGTCACTGTAAACCGGCATGACGTCATCTTAAAGTTTATCCTTTATAACGCCTTCCTTAATGACAGTCCCTGGATTCACGCGCTTGACATAGCTTTACTGCCTTATAAATAGGACCGAAGGGTCATTCTTTTCCTTCCTTCGCTTCCTCTTCTTCTTCCTCGCGCCGCTGCCTTTGGAGCTCCGCCGTCGCCATCAACTTCTGCTTCGACCTAGGCCGCTGCATCAACTTTGCGCGTGCGAACACTGCGGCCTTTCTCCGCATCTCCTCCGTTTCCGGTAAGCTTCTTTATCCTTCTTCAGTCTGTTCCTTCATTTTAGATCTGTTTCTAGGGTTCGAGCTTCATGCCCTGTTCTTCGTGCGTTTTCATCTTTTTAGTCTTGAACCATGCTATGAATCCCATTCTGTACCAATGACGACTCCTGCGTATCCGCTGTACTTGCTTATCTTAATCTCATGGATCTTCTGCATATACATATACGCCTTATAGTCCACTTCCGTTTCTTCTTTACTTCCGCGGCGCATTTCCTGTTTTCTGAAAACCCGTGTTTGATCCGTAGCAAACATGAAATTGTGTGAAACCTGTTTCTGTCCATGATTTCAATTACCTTCGAAGCCAAGATTAGGCGGTTTAACTCACCATAGTAAAAAGTTGCTAAACCGGCATCGGTACACCATTAGTCCCCTTGTTGAACCGCCAGAACGTATCTGACATCATCTCATGACGAACTGATTTATAGGAACCACCTCCGGTTTATCATAACTTAGATCAATCACTCTGTAATAAGCACTTTCTTAAATCGGATCCTTCTCCTTGTAGATCTCATGATGGCCAAACAGGTGTATGAATGCAACTGGGTTCCTTCCCGCATCTCCGAGACACAGTTGAAAGAGCTGGTATCGATCGGCGCTTTAGATGATCAAAATACAATCCATTGGAGGGTTCCTGGAGAGGAATGTCCTCCCACGCCTCAGGAAGGAGAAGTTGTAGTTTTCGCGGATCATCTGGCCCGGGGTTTCAAACCGCCCGGGTCAAAATTTTACCGGGACGTGATGGCCAATTTTCAGCTCCGTCCCCAAGACATTGGCCCCAACTCCGTTACCAACCTTTGCCACTTTCAAGTACTGTTCGAAGCATATCTACAAGAGGAACCTTCCGTTGAACTGTTCAGAGATCTTTTCCACCTAAACCGTCGAACTGAATTCACCGACGGCCCTAATACAGAATTGGGCGGTATGGCTATCCAGAAGAGGAAGGAGATCACTTATCCCCATGTTAAACTCTATACTCACCCCAAAGAGTGGAGCGACTTGGTTCTACTGCAAAGACACTTCCCCTAAAGGTGAAAATCCTTTACCGCTTTCGTCAGGCGGCTAAGCAACACTCATCCCTTCCATAGCGATTGACTGCCAAAGAGAGAAGCAGATATGCCCCCAACTGCCCAAGCTTGAGCCTTCATGGCCAGCGGTTTGATGGGATCGATCCGCACGCTGCTGGTTATCTTGGGGCATATTACCTTTAAGCGGCGTTCGGTTTGATGTGCGATATACCGCAGCGTCGATGACCCACTCCGTCACACCAAAGCTGGGATGCGAAGCTGAAGTTACGGATTGATGAGGAGAATGCTGAATGAACCGGAGCACCTCGTGCTCAAACCGCTTACTCCTTCTTGCACCACCAACGCACCACCTGCGGTAAGTCTCTGACTGTGTCATTATAAAAACCCTCTGTTATTTTCATATGTCCAACTCTCAGTTATTTATGATCCAGGGCGATAATCCGTTTTGGAGCAAAAAACTCTCTCAAGACAAAGCGGACAAAACTGGGCGGCCAATCCGGCCCAAAACAAAGGTTGTCAAGAAGTCCGCCCACAAGAGGAAGACTACTGCTTTGTCTGATCCGGCCATTGATGATGATGTGGGTAATCCGGAACTTGATTCTCTTGGCTTGTTTTTTACACGTCTTATTGATGACGATGCTTGTCGAGGACGCCTTGAAGCCAACAACGCAGGATTTCTTGAGGTAACTATTCTCTCTTCGATTCAACAAATTTGCCTTCACCAAAATTTCGCCGGGCAAACCGGAAAGTTAACTTTTCTCACCCCCTTGCTTACTTGGATCCCAAACTTCTTATGAAGACACAGCAACATGAGGCTCGTCGCACAACCCCAAGACAAATGACAGGTAGTTACCTCTGCCGGTTTACCCAACAGCCCAGCTCGAAAGCGCCGCACCGAGGTTTCCAACCTTTTTATTGCCTTAAATTCCAAAGCGGGTTTGTTCCGTCAACCTCTTAATCCGTCCAACTCCGATTATCAGGTCACCTCCCATTCATCCTCTGGCGAATTGTCAGCCACTCAGCTACCACCATTGAAGATAGCCGTCGGGTAAGTTCATACAGCCATATGCTTTTCGATTTCTTCTGTAATGTATCGCCTTGCTCCTGAATCTTTGTTTCTTGAACCAAACGAAACCCAGCAAGAAGGCTCACTTGGACAAAACAGCTGAAGAGGCCGCCGCTTCAGATCATGAGCGGCCGGATCTCAAAATGTTGCCTCGAAGATATTCCAAATGACCCTCCGGTTCAAGAAGATGTTATTCCGAGGAGAGGCACGTGAATGTTTCAATGTCATTGATCCTTTGCCAGATCTTGTCCGGTGCGAAAAGTCTCGCAGCCCTCTTGAGGTAGCCGTGCCGACCCAATCCATCGAGTCGAAAGGCGATGGCGTTGTGATTCTTGGCATGGGCGCTCTGAACCGGGGAATCCTGCAACCTTGACCCGGCATACTGTGAAGGAGGATTCTTCAACTTTGAACAAAGGAAAGTGGGCTGCCGAGCTGGAAACATATGCCGCTTTGAGTGCCCAAGACCTTCATTCCGGATATCTGAACCGGCTTTACAGCAGCCGTGATTATGAAGCTGGCTTGGTGAAACTAATGAGAGACAAGTTTGAGGTAACACTCTTTCCCTTATTACCAGTATAGTAGTCCTTGTAGCCCCCAAGGGCCGGTTTGTAATCTTTGATCAAACTGGGACTTGATAATTTTCTGTAATAAATTTTGCAATCTTTCCTCATAACCACCAAGGCCGGTTTAGCGATACATACCGAACGGTACTCCAAAAATTTCTTGACAACACTTGAGTAGAATCAAATGGTAATTAGCCCCAAGTGCCAAGTTGAATATTCATATTGAACTTGGGATTTTGCCATATACTAGCGATAGAAAGATTGAAGGTACATTAGCCCCAAGTGTCAAGCATATAAGCTGTGTTGTGTGGTTGAGACTTGAACTTGAAGTGTTTCTGATCATGCTACCAATGTGCGGTGAGGTTCAGATCAAGGATGACCGGATTGCCGATTCTGAGCGACTTTAAAACCCAAGCAGCCGAGACAGAAAAAAGCCAAGAAGGAGCTAACCATTGCCTTGATCGCCCTTGAACAGGTGAAGGAGAACATGAAGAAGGAGCAGTGATGCAGGCCCTTGAAAAGGCCAACTTGCTCAAGCGGGCGAAAATCTGAAGCTGCCCTTAAACCGGTGGTGGATGACCGACACCGTGAAGCGGCAAGTACATTCCATGACTGCAGCCATCTTGGTAAAACTCCTTGTGACTAAGTGTAATATGCTTTTCTGCTGCACCATCATTCGGTTTAAAACTATCCTGTTATCAAATCTGAGCACAGCGTTGGGCACACAGGAAATGACGACGGAAGAAAGCGAAGGCTGTCTACACTTTAGTGGAGCAGTTGTATACGGGGCCAGTGCATGATTACCACAATGTCATATAACAATCCAGCACCGTCCACGATCCAAGATACCTGAACGGCTATCCATCCTTCCTTCCCGGATTGAAGAGGTAAAGAAATCTGCTGCCGAACCGGAGCCATCAACGCCTTGATCCGAGCCAAAGCACAGGTGCGGATTTTGATCCCGTGGAAGCGGCTCAAGGTTATCGGTGTGAAGGAAGATGGCTCGGACTTGGCGAAGATGACTTGCGGGCGATAAACCGTGCGATACGCCCGCTAGCTTGTCAATTGGCAGAAGAAGCCGATTTGGAGCACTACCAAGCCCAATATAACGAGCAGAACAAGTGTGTGCCCGCTCCAACCTTTGAACCGGAAAACTTGATCCCTCCAATCCGTAAGCACACTTACGCTCCTGACCTTGAAATGTCGTCTCTGATTCACGAGGAGGCTGTTTTCCAAGCGCTAATGGGAATCGACTGGACTACTGTGGATTTCCAGCCGATGGGTAGGGATGAAGATGCTGAAGCGGCGCAGGATGAAGAACAATCTTGAACCGGTAGCCGGTTTAACCCAAAGAACAATGATCTCATTTGGGCACTGTGTTGCCTTGTAATAGTCTTAGTTAAAACTTGCTGCCTGGATATGCCTTTGTGCATAGATGGAACTTTGTTTGAGTCATGATTCCTGCAATCAAAAATTGAACTTGGCGGCGGTGACACCTTGACGGTTTATAACATCAATATATTTTGTGTATCGAAAAATCAATTAGTATGCGATACAAATACCGCCGTATCTGGGCATGAAGTCGGCATAGCCAATCTTGAAGCGGAGGCCTTTAAAACCATGACCGTCTGGGAGACAATAACTCCCACGTAGGTGTCTTGAAACAGCTCAAGCCCCGTGTTACTCCATAAGGATGAACGGAAAAAGGTAAACCGAGCAGAGAAAAACTGCGATGTAATACCAAACCATGTCCTGTCAGTTTGTTACTGACAGCTAAACCGGATAAAGATATTCGTCGGTTTGAAAAATACAACAAAAATCGAATACCAAATATGTCCAAATATGGCAACAAAGGCAATAACTCTTTGCAAAAGTAAAGCTTCATGGAGCTGGTCAGATGGCATTACCATGGTCAGACGCAACCAAGCCCCCTGAAGGCGTAGCGATGGTGCTTGTCGGCCAGGTCCCCAAAAGACTCTTGGCGAGTACGCCGGCCAAATGGCGTGACATTGGTTGGGTTCGACCAAGCCCCAAGTGACGCTGGCCCTATTGGCCGACCAAGAGGCGTGACGGTTCAGACGTGACCGTGTCCCCAAATGATCTGGTGGCTTTCGCCTATCAAGAGGTGTTGCATTGGTTCGGACACGACCAAGCCCCAAGTGATAAATATAAGCTGTCAAGGGTAAACCGGAGGCGCTTTAAAAAGCGAAGCACTCCATGTAACCACACATGAAAATAAAGAGCGAGACCCGCTTTAAGTGAGGCCCTGATTTTATTATATTGAAGATAATATATACATTGTTATGCTATGTACATAAACCGAGCCGATGACTCAAGTGTAGTAATGTCGAAGATGAGCTATATTCCACGGCCTATTGGTCTCCTCCTCGATGTACGTGAGTCTTTACGCTCTCGAATATCAACCGATAGTAGGAACCGTTGTGTAGATTCTTCTTGACCACAAAGGGTCCTTCCCAAAGCGAGGATAACTTGTGCATATCATGCGGTCTTGGATGAGATGAAGCACCAAATCTCCTTCTGAAAGGCTCTGGTCTTAACCGGCGGCTGTGATACCGGCGAAGATCTTCTTTCGGTAAATCGCCGAGCAAGCGGCTGCCATATCACGCTCCTCATCCAATAGGTCCAAAGCGTCTGTCGTGCCACCTCGTTGTCGCTTCAACATAAGCCGCTATACGGGCGAATCGTGCTGATATCCCGGGAGAAGCGCCTCTGCTCCGTAAACCATGAAGAAAGGGTGTACCCGTGGGCCGGTTTGGCGTAGTATTGATACTCCATAGTACCGATGGGAGCTCTTCAACCTAGCACCACTGGTGTTCTCTGAATGGAACGAAGTCGGGTTTGATGCCTCGCAAGATTTCTGATTAGCACGCTCGCCTGCCCATTGGGTGAAGTGCGCCATCGATGATCGTCAAGCGGATATGCTCACGTTCACGTAATTCTTTCATAGCTCCCTTGGACAGATTAGTGCCATTGTCAATAATGATCTTGTGTGGAAAGCCAAACCGGAAAATCACCTTTTGAGGAAGCGCACGCTGTTGCCGCATCACACTTCTCGACGAGTTCGCTTCAACCCACTTGGTGAACTTGTCAACTGCCACCAACAGTGGGTCTTCTTATCTTTGGATCGCTTAAAGGGCCCAACCATATCCAGCCCAGTGTAAGCAAACGCCACGTTATTGGGATCATCCGCAATTCTGTGCGGTACATGAGCACGCTGGAGAATTTCGACATCCATCGCACCGTTTGACCAAGTCCTCCGCGCCGGCATGAGCGGTTAACGATAAAATCCATGGCGGAATGCCTTCGCCACGGGGACTTTGAACGGCGTGATGCCCGCAATCCCTTCATGGATTTCTTTTAAAATTTCACAGCCTTCCTAGGGGAAACACAGCGTTGAAACGCCTACTGAAACTCTTGCAATGATGCAACTCACCATTAATAATCGTCATAGATTTGGGCGCGGATTATCTGTTCGGCGAGAACCTCATCGTCGGCAACTCTCCTCGAGTCATATCGCAAGGTAAGGAACCGTCCATCCGGAATAGCATGTAACGCCGCCACCAACCGAGCCTCCGGATCAGGAATTGCCAAATCCGCTTCACCGAGGAGCTGAGCCCGGCGGGTTGTGCAAGGCGTCGAGAAAAGACATTAGGTGGAACCGGTTTCTGTTGAGAACCCAAAGCGGCTTAAAGCGTCGCGCTTCGTTCTTCCGGCGATCCACATGATCCACTTGATAGCCCTTGAAGCAACCTGCAATATTATCCACTTCTCGACGATATGCAGCCATGAGGGGGTCCTTAGAATCCCAAGTGCCAGATACTTGCTGAGCCACCAGGTCCGAGTCACCAAAGCACTTAACCCGGGTTAAGTTCATCTCCTTAGCCATGCGGAGACCATGGAGCAGGGCTTCATACTCAGCTGCATTATTAGTACAAGGGAACATTAGATGGAGAACGTAACAAAACTTATCACCTCGTGGGGAAGTTAAAACGACTCCAGCCCCCGAGCCTTCCAATTGTCTGGATCCGTCAAAATGAATAGTCCAGTATGTGTGATCCGGCTTCTCCTCTGGTGCTTGTAACTCTGTCCAGTCATTAATGAAATCAACAAGGGCTTGTGACTTTACTGCTGTGCGCGGTATATACTTTAGCCCATGTGGCCCAAGCTCGATGGCCCATTTTGCAATCCGGCCAGTCGCCTCCCGGTTTTGTATGATATCACCCAAAGGAGCTGAACTAACCACTGTAATAGGATGCCCTTGGAAATATTGTTTCAGCTTCCGGCTGGCCATAAAAACACCATAGACTAGCTTCTGCCAATGCGGATATCTCTGCTTGGACTCAATAAGCACCTCACTGATATAATAAACCGGCCGTTGAACCGGATATTCCTTTCCTGCCTCCTTGCGTTCTACCACAATGGCTACGCTCACTGCTCGAGCATTGGCTGCCACATATAACAACAGCGGTTCCTTGTCAACCGGAGCCGCAAGGACAGGCGGGTTGGCCAATTGCCGCTTTAAATCCTCAAAGGCTTCATCAGCAGCTGGACTCCAGACAAAATTATCCGTCTTCCTCAGCATCTGGTATAAGGGGATGGCCTTCTCCCCGAGGCGGCTGATAAACCGGCTCAACGCAGCAATCCGGCCCGCTAGGCGTTGAACATCGTTGATACACTTCGGTTTAGCCAAGGAAGTGATGGCTTTAATTTTCTCCGGATTAGCCTCGATTCCTCTGTTAGACACCAGGAACCCCAATAACTTGCCAGCCGGAACACCAAAAACGCACTTGGCCGGATTAAGCATCATCTTATAAATGCGCAAGTTGTCGAAGGTCTCCTTCAAATCTTCCACCAGTGTCTCCTTTTGTCTTGACTTCACCACAATGTCATCTACATAAGCATGCACGTTGCGGCCAATCTGCGTATGCAAGCAATTCTGCACACACCTCTGATAAGTAGCCTGAGCACTCTTGAGCCCAAAAGGCATAGATACATAGCAGAAGGCTCCAAAGGGAGTTATAAACGTCGTCTTCTCCTGGTCCTTAACCGCCATTTTGATCTGATGATATCCAGAGTAGGCGTCCAAAAAACTTAAACGCTCACATCCCGCCGTGGCATCAATAATCTGATCGATGCGGGGGAGAGCAAAAGGATCTGCTGGGAAGCCTTGTTGAGATCTGTGTAGTCTACACACATCGCCAGTGCCGTTTTCTTAAGGACCAGCACGGATTAGCAAGCCACCCGGATGAAACACCTCAATGATAAACCCAGCCGCCAGAAGCCTGGCTACTTCTTCCCCAATGGCCTTGCGCCTTTCTTCATTAAACCGGCGGAGAAACTGTTTCACCGGTTTATACTTAGGATCCACATTAAGTGTGTGCTCAGCGAGTTCTCTCGGTACACCTGGCATGTCAGATGGTTTCCATGCAAAGATGTCCCGGATCTCACGGATGAACTTCGATGAGCGCCTTCCTATTGGGATCCAGTTGGCACCGACGAGTGAACTGCTTGGACGAATCGCTTTGGCACAAAGTCAACAAGCTTGGTCTCATTGCCGATTTAAACTTCAGATCCGATTCATGCTCAGTGGGCTTCTTCAAAGGGTCATATCTGCCGGATCAACATTGTCCTTATAAAATTTCAACTCCTCCGTGGCACAAACCGCCTCTGCATAAGCTGCATCTCCTTCCTCACATTCCAGCGACTCGGCGGCTTCCATGCACCGTTATCGTTCCTTTGTAACCCGGCATTTTGAGCTGCAAGTAAATATAACAGGTCGTGCCATGAACTTAGCATAAGCTGGCCGTCCGAACAAGGCATGATATGGACTCGGATTTTCACCACTTCAAAAGTTAGCTTTTGGACAGGAATCATTTTCATCTCCAAAAGCCACATCCGGGCTATCTTACCAATAGGATAAGCAGATTTGCACGGCACTACACCATGGAACACCGTATTGGACGGATGCGAGATCTTTATCCGTGAGACCCATGCGACGGAAAGTGTCATAATACAATATATTGATATTGCTTCCTCCATCCATAAGTACCTTAGTAAACTTATAGCCCCCAACACGAGGATCTACCACCAAAGCCGGTGACCGGATTATCAACCCGGGGATGGTCCTCTCGCTCCATACGATAGGCTGCTCGACCAGCGCAAATACCGCGGCAAAGCCGGTTCAACGAGTTCTTGCCCGTTTGTGAAGCTTCCGATCCGCTTGTCCGGTGGTTGTGAAAACATGATACTGCCCGCCATTCAACTGCTTTGGTTGGCTCTGATAGCCTGACTGTTGCTGCTGCTGCTGCTGGCCACCTTGATTACTCTGATTATTGAGATTGCCCTGGTTATGCCCTGAACCAGAAGCTCCGTCCTGACCCGGCCCATGGAAACCGGATCCTGAACCGCCACCTGATCCCTGGTCATATCGGAAAGCATCAGAACTTTTGAACTCCTGCATAATATAACAGTCTTTCCAAAGATGATTCGATGGGGATTCCTTTGTTCCATGCTTGGGACAAGGCTGATTCAACAAGTAATTCAAGCGGTTTGCACTAGCATTGGACCCGACTTCGCCTTGCCTCTGCGCCGCAGCCTCTATCTGCGCATTAGTGTTGGCTACGAAACCGGATTACCATCAGCCTTGCGCTTGCCCCGTTCCATGACCCGCCGATTTGAAATCTGCTGCTTGGAGTTGCCGTTCTTCTTTCCCTTCCTCGCTTCATCGTCATCGCCGGGATCCTTGGTACCGTCAGATCGGCATATTTTACCAAAGCGCCATGAGGGTTCCCATATCATTGCGAACCGCTTCATACGTCCCAGCTTAAATTTCAAGGGCTCAAACCGGCAGTTGCTTTCCAATGTTATGATTGCCGAGTCAGCATTGATCCGGTCCGAAGAGTGCAAAATCTCGATACACGGCGTACCCAGCGGGTTGTTGACTCCTTCTTCTGACGCATAGCCGCCAAGTCTACTATGGATTTGGGCTGCTTACATGTATCCTTGAAATTCTGGATAAACCGGGCCCGTAACTGACCCCATGAACTGATAGAATTGGGCGGCAAGCTTTTCAACCAAGTACGCGCTGTGCCCTCCATCATCATAGTGAAGTACTTTGCACACGCGGCTTCATCAACATCGAGCATCTCCATGGCCATCTCATAACTCTCAACCCACGCTTCAGGGGATAGATCTGCAGTGTAATTCGGCACCTTGCGCGGGCCTTTAAAATCCTTAGGTAGGCGCACATTGCGAAAGCGGGGATTAAACAGGCACTCCAAAGCGGATGTGACTCTGGTCGGTGAAGGTGGTAGGGCGAACGGTGTGTGTTGATCCGCATCTGCGCCGCTAACTCAGCCTCTCTGCGTGCAGCCCGATCCACCACCTCCACGAGCATCACGAACGCCACCTATCTGGTGATTGCCTTGGGCGCTTTACGGTCCCGCGTTATTTGATAAGGCGGTTCATCCATGCGCCTGTAGCTCGCTTGGGCCGGGCGTGGAAGTGAATTCGATCGCGGCTGTATGAATACGCTTCCTGCTGGATCAGTGCAGTCCGGAGAAGCTCCTTAACCCGGCGTGTCTCAACTGCTTGTGGGGAATCTCCTTCAACTGGGATCGCCTCCAATCGTGCAGCAGCCGCAACAAGGTTGTCCATAGGGTTAGAGTAATGGCCCGGGGGCGTCTGTACCGGCGGAGGAATCACCGTGTTCTGCTGCGGGGGCTCCATCAGGCGCGGTTGGACCGTCGCTCCCGCTCCCGGTGCCTCAAAACGGTTTACCTCCCTGTGCTGGGGCGGGTTACTGGGTCCGGCTCCGGGCGTCTGAAAGAGGTTTCTAGGGTCCAATCCAGATGGTAGGCGCGATCTGTACTTCCGCCTTAACACCTCCTGTGACGCGCTCTGGTCGAGCATGAGTTTGTAAGCCTGTGCATCCAAAGCGGCCCGCTCCGCAGCCATACGCTCCTTCTCAGCCGCTAGATCCGCTTTAGCTTGCGTGATCTGTTCCTTCACCTTCGCAATTTCTGCGTTATGAGCCTCCTGATCTGCTGGATTGTCCTCCGCCATGAGCGCTGCTAGTGCATCAAACAGATCTGACAGAACTTGAACCGGCGGTCGCACCGGGCCTCCTGCCCCTGCTGCCGCTGCTGATCCGGAAAGCATTGCTGCTGCGGTTGAAGAGAGATTTGCTGCTTGCGTACCGGCCATGAACACTCCAACCCGGTTTAGCTGGCTTGGGGGGTCCGGAATACTGTCACCGTTGGAACAGCCCCTGATCATATCATCCTCGCAATCGGTACAATGACTCGGTCTCTCTGCTGAAGATTCATCGCCGAGTAAGCGACGGTCTCGCTACCGTGCTTTCTGAACCGCGTCGTACTCCCTCCATGGGTGACTCCGCGAAGACATGCTTCACGGCCGGTTTAGCCCAGGCTGGTCGCGCGCGCTGAGCCGTCTCGATGAGGTCGGTGCAGATATCCGGCTCAGGCCCAGGCCCTCCGATCCTGCCGATGAAAACGTGTATGCCGCCGAAGGGGACCCGTATCCATACTCGATTGAATCGGCCTCGGACCCCATCCAGCATCGTCGATGTAGATCCGGCCGCGACGGCTCTTGGTCATCCGGCTCACGACGTAGCCTTCGAGTCCTTTGGGCTTGCCCTCCAAGATCGTCAAACCATCGTGCGATAGCCCCACGGTGGGCGCCAACTGTCGTGGATTTGTCATGGCAGATGTCCTAGCGTAAGGACATAGTCGTGGAGCCATCGCTACGGGTTTACTTGCAGGGGTTAAAGCGGACACAAAGACGCAAGGGTTTATACTAGTTCGGCCCCTTCGATGAAGGTAAAAGCCTACGTCTAGTTGTGATGGAATTGATGTAGTCTCGATGGCTAGGGAGCAAACAAGCTTCGCCTAGGCTCGAGTTGTGGTTGTCTGTCCTTGAACCGCCGCCGGGTCGTCCCCTTATATACACGAGTGACGCCTGTCGGTTTTGCAGAGTCCCAACCGGTTCATACTCGTATCCCGGTTGGTATCTCTCTATTCCTAACTTACAATACAAGTCATACATCAGGCCGGTTTACGGCTACAAGTTCTAAACCAACTACAGGCCTTGGGCCTTTCCATGATTACACCACTAGCAGAGCTAACCCGGCCCAAGCTTGGCCGGTTTACACCTAGTGGTAATATCCCCAACAACCACCTTGCGCGATCAGAGCACGCATAGCAATGCGGCCCCAACCCTCGCCCGCGCATGATCGCAAGAATAACACTCCACGTACATCATTACGCTTTGGAGATACCATGGGCACAGGGGAAGGGGCACGATCGCAACGGACCCAGAGTGCGGTTCGACCACACCGGGGGATCGCAAGTGTGCCCCCCTTTTTTTTATTTTTTATTTCCCTTCTTTGTGTACACAGGACTCCGTTAACCAGAGGCCCTGTCCGGCGATGAACCTGCCGAACTCATGATGCAACAGTCAGGGACGAAAGAAGGCTGCGACGAACACTCAGGTGGTCTCAATTACGAGCATTGAATTCGATTATATACACCAATTCCGCAGCTCACCCCTGAAGGGGGACATGCTTACTTAGTCCAAATCCCTTGCTTACCGCACTATTTGTATCAGACCGCACTCATAGCAGACTTCCTTTAATAAATAATGCAGCACTTTTCGACTGCAATTACATCACCTTTTTATATATATGTTCATTACATGACATTTTGCACCCGTATATTTTGGTACGGCCAAATACGCCAGGGGCTTCTGTTCCCCACATTATGGTGTGATAAAGTCCGAACACTTTCATAAGTGCGGCACCCCGAACTTATAGCATTATATGAATCGGCTCCGAATCATGTCTTGGGTCAATAGTTGGGTTTGCCCGGCTCCCACATTTTGGTGCCTTACGTTCCGTTACGTCGGCTAAGGTGGCTTTGGGAGAACCACTGCGATTGCGCCCGGTTGAGCAGGCGGCGCCTCGATGGAGAAAGCTAAAACCGGCGGCATGATAAGGCGAGACCGGTCGCTGTTCGAGGCGTTTTTGGTCCTAAAGACTCACGCCGCTTGAGCGAAGTTCGGAAAATGTCCGATGAAAGGCGTGGATAGCGCCCGGATTCGGTCTTCCAAATACCGGGGCTTCGCTGAAATTTAAAATTATAGAATTCTATGGCTAAGTGAGAGTGTTCAAGCATTATAAGTCCGGTTGCCTTGTTACGTTGTGTTGGCGCCTCCTAGATGGACCCAAAAATGGGAACAAGAGTGCTCAAGTTTATCCCGAACACCCCAACACTCGTGGCTTGGGGGCTGAAGCCAATGACTTGCCATCTCTCAGATTTTATAAACGGCCGCACAGAAGGTAATATTTTAAATTAAACAAGCGTTGCTTAACGCGCACATGAACAAAGTTTCAGCGCACAGGATAATACATAACGAGTTTACTCAAAGATTACATTTCGGGGGCACTCATCCGCAATATCGCGGGCTCCCTTCAGGACAGTTTTATAATACATCTCGGGCGTGCGATATTCCTTTCCCGGTGGCGGTGGGTCCGTGAGAAGCTTCTCCGCATCCAACTTGCCCCAATGCACCTTTGTGCGGGCAAGGGCCCGACGAAAGCACCTTCAATACAAAGCGGGCGCTTGATGACCTCCACCCGAGGGCACGCATCCACCAGCCGCCGCGCCGAGGCGAAGTAGCTTCGGGCATGGCCTGTCGAGCCACCGGACTATGAGAGCCTTCATGGCCTCCTCGGCTACCTTGTGGAGTTCGACCAGCTGCTTCACCTGGTCGCTTGGGGGCACGGATGTCGGCCTCGGCATCTTGAGACGAAGACCTTCTCCGTTGAGCTCCCTCCGCCTCGATAGAATGCGGCGGCATCGGACGCCTCTGCGGCAGATCTGCAAGCGCCTCGAGAGCTCGAACGCGGGTAAGTGTAAATTAGTTTACATTAACATGCTTGCTTTGCATGAAAAATGCCTTACCCGCCGCTATTTTCTTCACATCTTCAACCTCCTGAAGGGCCTTACGGGCCTCGGCCTTGGCGGACTTTGCACTTTCAAGAGCCGAGGCAAGCTCGGACTCTAGAGTCTTGGAGTCACGCTCCAAACTCTCATGCTTTTCCATGAGAGCTTGGAGCTCTTGCCGTACTTCCGCCACCCGTGCCTCCTGCTTCTCTCGCTCTTCCCGCTCCGCGGCTGCACTGTGTTCGGCCGCGGACACGGCCTCCTTCAGGGCTGCCACCTCGTTCGTGGCCCCTAAAATATCCAAATTATCCTTGTTAATTTTATTGCAACCAAAATCCTTTTCTGCAAGGTAATTATTCAAAGTGGTGTTAATCACCTTCTTTGTCCTCGAGCTGCTTCTTAGCATGGCCGAGCTCTTGCTCGGACCGCTCAAGATCCTTCTTCAACACTTCGACCTCCGCTGATAGTGCGGCAGAGGTCAGCAGCGCAGCCTGCAAACCCATATTGACATATTTTAAGTACCCTGCGTATATCTTGTTAGATCCTCAGTCCGACTTTTCTTTCCGAACACCGAACTGAGCATCAGGGGCTACTGTCTATGCGGTATTACATTACATAATTTTAACTTCTTACCTCAAAGCCTGTTAGAAGGCTGCTGCAGGCTTCGGTCCGCCCGCTTTTGGCGAGCTAAACCTTTTGAATCACCGCACTCATGATAGTGCGGTGTTCTTCCTCGATGGAAGCGCCTTTAAGCGCCTCCAACAAGTTATCCGGCGCCTCGGTTGGGCGGAGGCCGCGGTCACGGCAATCTTGCCCTTCTTTGAAGGGGCCACTTGCGGACTCTAGAACCCCTGCGGGTTCCGATGTAGAGTCGGCGCAAAGTCCGGAGGCTGCGACGGCGCCTCGAGCCTCCTCTGATGGGTTCCTCTCTGGATCCCACCTCGGCGTCCTTGCGGCGCGTGGGGTAGAGGCGATCGAAGTGAATCCACATCCGGCGGGCCAGCGACCCTTTCGATGAGTCGGGAGATCGTCATCGGCGGACTACGGACGAACGCGGCATTAGAAGGACACTACGCGACACGAAAGAAATTACATATCAAGGATCCGGATACTTACGATCTTGCGGACGCTGGCCCTTGGAGACCATTCATCCTCGCCAACGATGGTGTTGGCGAACTGTCGAGGATAGTCCTCCCCTCTTGGACCCTTGGCCTCCCCTATTGGGGAAGCCTTCCTCTTCTTCTCTCCCTCCTCCGGGAGAAAGTACTCCTCCTCCTCCTCGTCTTCGGGAGGAGTCGCCTCGTCGTCAGACGCTTTGATTCTGAGAACTCTTTCGAGTCCCGTCGCTTTCTTGGCCTTCTTCTCGGCACCACGTGCGGTGCGGAACCAACAGCCCTGCTAAACGGGTGTTCTCTGGGTCTTCTGGCATGGGAGTCGGGCTGATAAGCAGCTTGGCCTTCTCCATCCATTCTTGTCAAAGGAAGAGACAGAATGAAACCCCTCTAGAATCAATTTGATTACCACAAGTGTCCCATAAAGGGGTTGAATCACTTACCTCATCACCGGATCTGCGGCGAAATCCGCGATCTTCGTCGCGGATGCGGGGCTTGGCGCCCTTAAACAACACCCTCCAGCGCCAGTATGTCGTATCGAAGAGCCCGCTCAGCGCCTGGTGCTGTTCCAGATTGAACTCCCACAGATTGAATGCCCGTTCTTGGCATGGGAGGATCTGGCGGATGAGCATGACTTGGACCACGTCGACGAGCCTGAGCTTGCCGCTCACCAGCTTCTGGATGCAGGCTCGGAGTCCCGTCAGCTCCTTCGGATTGCCCCACAACAAGCCCTTCTCTTTCTAGGAGGTGAGCTGCGTGGGGACGCCAGATCTAAACTCGGGGGCCGCCGCCCATGTGGGCTTGCGCGGATCTGTGATGTAGAACCACCCCGATTGCCACCCCTTGACGGAGTCCACGAAGGCCCCTTCAAGCCAAAGGACGTTGGGCAACTTGCCCAACATAGCGCCTCCGCATTCCGCTTGCGTGCCCTTCACAACCTTGACAGCGTTGAAGGTCTTGAGCCACAGGCCGAAGTGGGGCCGGATGCAGAGGAAGGCATCGCACACGACGATAAACGCCGAGATGTTGAGGATGAAGTTCGGCGCCAGATCGTGGAAATCCAGGCCGTAGTAAAACATGATCCCTCGGACAAATGGGTGCAATGGAAAGCCCAGTCCGCGGAGGAAGTGGGGAAGGAAGACGACCCTCTCATGAGGCCCAGGGGTAGGGATGAGCTGCCCCTCGTCGGGCAGCCGATGCGCGATATCGCCGGAAAGGTATCCGGCGCTGCGCAGCTTGGTGATGTGCTCCTCCTTAACGGTGGAGGCCAACCATTTGCCTCCCGCTCCGGACATATTCGGAGGAGGTCGAGGCGAGATGTGCGAACTTGGGCGTTGGAGCTTGAGTGCGCGGAGATGGATAAGCAAAGGAGGAAGAAGGCGTAGGTGAGAAGGTGAATCCTTATCCCTTGTATATAGGCGGACGAAAACTATGCGTCCCCCACCGGCCTGGTAAAAGTCGCTTATCTCCCAAGCGCCACCATCAATGGCGCGGTTGGGTTACACGTCCGTATTGATGAGAATCCGAATAAGGGAACACGATCTCGCCGACAAGGCGTGCCAAGGAAACCGCTTCGCTAAAGCGTCTTTGAGGTGGTATAGTAAAAACGATTCAAACAAAGGCTTGGTAGCGGTGTGATGTCACGCCGCATAATCGTCGGCCAGATTGAACTGGTGTACATTTTATTCTCTCTACGGTGGAATGTGGAATTTATTTTGCAGAGCCGGACACTATCCTGGTGTTCATGATCTTCTCTGGATTATTCAAGGGAGGAACCCGCCTTGCAATGCCGAACATTATGCGCGCCGGACTAATCGTCATTGAAGCCTGGTTGAGGGGCTACTGAGGGAGTCCTGGACTAGGGGTGTCCGGACAGCCGGACTCCAAGACTACGAAGATACAAGATTGAAGACTCCGTCCCGTGTCCGGATGGGACTTTCCTTGGCGTGGAAGGCAAGCTTGGCGATACGAATATGTAGATCTCCTACCATTGTAACCGACTCTGTGTAACCCTAGCCCTCTCCGGTGTCTATATAAACCGGAGGGCTTTAGTCCGTAGGACAACATACATTACAACAATCATACCATAGGCTAGCTTCTAGGGTTTAGCCTCCTTGATCTCGTGGTAGATCCACTCTTGTACTACCCATATCATCAATATTAATCAAGCAGGACGTAGGGTTTTACCTCCATCGAGAGGGCCCGAACCTGGGTAAAACATCGTGTCCCTCGTCTCCTGTTACCATCTGCCTAGACGCACAGTTCAGGACCCCCTACCCAAGATCCGCCGGTTTTGACACCGACACCTTCCCTTTACATTCTTGCAAGTTGCATGCTTTAATTTCCACTACTCATATACTCTTTGCATGCTTGCTTGAATTGTGTGAAGATTGCTTGACTTGTCCAAGGATAGCTGGAATCTGCCAAAGTCTAAAATTGGGAAAAGGTTAAATTTTTAATTGGTCAAGTAGTCTAATCACCCCCTCCTCTAGACATACTTCAAGGTCCTACAAGTGGTATCAGAGCTTTGGTCTCCATTTGCTTTGATTTCCACAACTTTTGGTGGTCATAGCCTTGGTTTCACAACCTAGGAGAGTATGGCGTCTAGCTAGGGAAATTAACACCGTAGAGGTCCTTACTTTGATGGCACTAATTTTGCTAGTTGGAAGCATAAGATGAAAATGCATATTCATCGGACATAACCCCGCTGTTTGGGCTATCGTGTGTATTGGCTTGCAAGGTGAATTCTTTGATGGGAGAGAGCCGAACCGTGAAGCTAGTGCGGATGAATTGAAGATGCTGCAATACAACACTCAAGCTTGTGATATCCTCTTCAATGGCTTGTGCCCCGAAGAATTCAACAAAATCAGCCGTCTTGAGAATGCAAAGGAAATTTGGGATACTTTGATTGATATGCATGAAGGTACCGACTCCGTCAAGGAATCCAAGTTGGATGTGCTCCAAAGTCAGCTTGACAAGTTCAAAATGAAGGATGGTGAAGGTGTCGCTGAAATGTACTCTAGGCTTGCTATTATCACAAATGAGATTGCCGGCTTAGGGAGTGAAGAGATGACCGACAAATTCATCATCAAGAAGATCTTAAGAGCATTGGATGGAAAGTATGATACCGTGTGCACATTGATTCAAATGATGCCAAACTACAAAGACTCAAACCAACGGAAGTCATTGGAAGGATTGTTGCTCATGAGATGTCACTCAAGGATAAGGAGGAACTTCACAACAAGTCAAGTGGTGCTTACAAAGCCTCAAGTGAAGCCCCCACATCATCAAGTGAGAAACCAACCTTCAATGAGGAATTGATCTTAATGGTGAAGAACTTCAACAAATTATACAAGAGTAGAAGCAAAGAAAGAAGCTCCAAATCAAGGTCTTACAATGACAACAGATCTTCTAGTCGAGAGCACAATTGCTACAATTGTGGGAAACCCGGACACTAATCCAATGAGTGTATGGCACCCTACAAAAGAAGAGAAGATTCTCCAAGAAGAAGGAGCAAAAGAGAAGAATCACCACCAAGAGAGAGGAGGAGTAGAGATGATCGTTATGAACGAAGACCCTCACGGAGAAGCAAGGATTCGGAAAGGAAGGACAAGTCATCAAGGAGCTACACAAAACAAAGACATCAAGCTCATGTTGGTGAATGGGTTTCCGGCTCCGACTCCGACAATCACTCCGAGAGAAGCTATCACTCCGACTCCGAATATACTCAAGATGAAGGTGTTGCCGGTCTAGCACTTGTGTCAACCAACTCCTACGACATATTTGATTCACCAAATGAAGGAAGATGCTTCATGGCCAAAGGTCCTAAGGTAACACACCCCGAGTATGTTGATTTTAATAGTGATGAAGATGACTTGTTAGATGATGATGATTTACTTATTGACAACTCTAGTAATGAATACTATGATGAAACGTCAATTAATCATGCTAATCAAGATAAAATGAATGACAATGATAAGGAGAAGATTGAGCTTCTAACTAAAGAACTAAACACTCTTAAGTTAGCTCATGAAACTATCTTCGAAGATCATCGAGAACTTTTAAGGGCTCATGAGAAGTTACGGTTTGAAAAGCTCAATCTTGAGCAAGAGCATGAGTTCTTAAAGGCAATCAATGATGATCTCCGTAAGAAAAGTTCTTCTTACATTGCCAAGCGTTTACTCTTATCTACTTACATGCCTCAAGTCAAGTCTAGTAACAAGAAAAAGAAAGATTCTTCCTCTAGTAGTAACAATAATAATGCTAAATCCAATATTGTCGCTTCTAGTAGTTCTCTTGATTCCGCTAATGATTCTCTTAGCCAAGTTACACTTGAGCAAGAAAATAGCTTATTGAAGGGAATTATAGAGAAAGGTGTATACAAGAGCCTTGCCGGGAGTAAGCAATTAATGGAAATTGTACGCAAGAAAGGAAGGCAACGGAAGAATCAAGGTGTTGGTTTTGAACGAAAGTTCAATGCCAATGGAGTTGAGTGGGAAGAAGATCAATACCCCAAGACGAAGTTTGTTCCTCAACAAGAGAAGTATGATCCTACTTCCTTCAAGGGAACACAAGCACAAGATGATCTTCCACCACAAGACCACAAGAACAAAGGCAAGGACAAGCTTCAAGAGGAGATTGATGCATTTGAAGAAGCACCTAAGGCCTTGGCCAAGTGGGTTCCCAAGACTACGTCAAGTTCTACTTCATCAAGTACAACTACAACTCCAAGGATTCCCATCAAGATGATGTGGATCCCGAAGAAGAAGAACTAGAGAGTTCTTGAGGGTGACTCTACCAACATTCTTCACTCATATCATTATGGCAAGGACAAGTGCAATCAACTTTCATATCTTGCACTAGTTCAAGGAGTCACAAACCCTCATGTTGGTAAGGCAAGGGACAAGGTAACCTAATGTTTTCATGCACATCATCTTGTGTGTGCATCACTCTATGTCTATGGATATTCTTGTTTGTTCCTTGTGGAACTAACCCATGTAGGTATTGAAAGTGCAACTCACTCCAAAGGATTGCTCCAAATGATCTACATCAACATTGAGCATCCACATCTTCAACACCTACATGAAGTCATCATCGACAAAACCCAAGGTTAGTTCATCCCTCTAAGGGGGGATCTCACATCTAGGGGGAGCTTAACTCTAAGAATTGAGTCAAAGCAACTCTAATGATGTGAACACATCAATGCATTATGTAAAAGTGGTAACCCCACTTAAGCTTAAACGATGAGTATGACCTATGATCAAATGTTCTCATTTGACTCCTAAGTCAATATACTCATATATAGATGACCTAGTCATCGCCAATTGTTTGATAGATGCTAGAATTGGTTGTGCATGCTTTGCCACATATTTCATTTGCCATTTTATTGTGTGAGCATGTTGGTTGCATATTTTACTCATTCGAGGACATCCACTTGTTGTTTTGATTGATTGGTTTCTTTTTCTTTGGCCAAGTGGATGGACAAGAATGCCTAAGAACCTTCTCTAGCTATCTATGCTTTTCTCGTCTCAAACTCTATTCATGCTACATCACAAAATTTGATCAAGTCAGATTCAAACCACTCTGTGTGAGGAGCACTCGGAGTCCCCGATTCGTCATAGACTTAAACTTCCAAAACTTCTTTGTGCTTTTCGGTCTGACTGATTCTTCCATTTCGGTCATACCAAGATCACTAAGTCGATCTAGGTTTTCAACTTCGGTGCAACCAATTAGAACTTTCGGTCACACCGAGTTGCTGTAACTGTCAACAGTTATGTATCTCGGTGCCACCGGGTCGTTCCACTTGGTCACACCGACAGTGTCGGGCTATATATTCACACGGGAAAATTTTTGGAAAACTTTCTCCAAACCTCTTCGCCCGCGCATAGCTCGCTCTGCCTTCTAGGTCTCTGGATCATCGACTTCGTCGCCAGCCGCCTCCTGTCGCTAGTCTCCGCCGCCGTGAATGGATTTCATCTCTGCCGTTGCCGCTGTAGCGAGTTCATCGCCGAACTAGGGTATGAACTCGATCAAAGTGCTATCCTCATCTGATTCTCAGCACATTGTGTTCATTATGATTCTTGCCACGATTGAAACACCTCTATCGAGTCAAAATAATCCTTAGAATAGATGTGATTTGAAAATTTAGGGTTAGGTTTCCGCCGAAACCATCTCGGACCCACCGAGTTTAAAAAATCGGTCCCACCGATTCGGCTAACGCCATTACACTAGTAACTCTCGGTCTGACCGGGAATTGCTAATCGGTGTGACCGATTTTAGAACTTTGTGAAACCCTAGCAGTCTCAGTGCCACCGAACTGTGACTTAGTCTGACCGAGTTCACTAGTTTAGGTTCCAAAACTGCTTCGGTGTCACCGAGTTTGAAAATCAGTTGATCCGAAATGCTTTCTGTGGAAAACTAAAACTAAGTTTTGAATCATTCTTTTGCAAAAATCTCTGCATTTTGTGATGCTCATCCACTCTATCTCATCTATAACTATTCACAGGGTCAGCAGTCAGTGTTTGCAGCATGTCAGACCAAAGTGATAGCCAGAACAGGGAAGAAGAGCAGATTCACATGAGTGAGGGCACTAGTCCCTCCAGTACCTCAGATGAGGGCAGCAGGAGCACTCCCAGCAATTTGCCCAAAGTTGCCACTAGGACAAGGAAGAAAAGAACCTCAGACTCTGAGGATGAGGACTATGTGGTAGCGGAGGATGAGGCCACTTCCAAGAAGAAGGTGGTCAAGAAAGAATATGGTTCAGCTGCAGCCACTAAGCCAGTAGTGCAGAAGAAGGCACCTGCAAGAAGGATTCCCACTTCCAAACCCAGGAAGGTTGCCACTGGAGAAACCATGAAGTTTACTATTGAGTCAGAAGATGAAGTTGCTGGTCAAGACAAAAAGAAAAAGAGAGTCAGAACCACCACTGCCAAAGTTCTTTACAATCCCTCCATGAGGAGAGACTCTGAGGAGGAGGAGGAAGAAGAGGTTGCTGCACCAGCACCCAAGGCACAAAAGCTGATGGGTGTTGCTATAAGGTCAGGGGCTGCATCATCAAAGCCCAAAGAAGCACCCAAAGCTGCCCCCAAGCCCCAGAATGCACCAAAGAGGAATACCAGGATTATACCAGCTACTGAGAAGAACAAGGCCCCAGTGCCTGAAACTGTTGCTGAGGAAGAAGAAGGTGAAGAGCATGTGTTGAGAAAGTTGAAGCCAAAGATTCCAGACCACAATGATGCTCATCCTGTGGCTGAGAACATGAAGCTGAGAAAGGATGCAGGACTCAGACAGTCGAGGTTGTCTAATCACTATGCTATCAGGAGAAGGACTGCTGTTGACTACAGGTTCCACACTAAGGAGCAACAGGATTTCTATGAGACAATGTTGTTGGACAAGAAGCCTATAGTTTGTGACATGAGGTGGGTCGACTGGACCTACATGAAGGAGAATGAGGAACACTATCCTGGAGTGCAAGACAGTTTCAGTGCTTGTGGAGTTGCAGACTTTGTTGGGCAGAAGCTCACAAACTGGAATGATGAGCTCATTATGCAATTCTACTCCACAGCACATTTCTATCCAGATGGCAGGATAGTTTGGATGTATGAAGGTACGAGATACCAATCAACTATTGAGGAATGGGCCTATCTGATCAATGCCCCAAAGGAGAGTGAAGATGACTTGGATGTCTATGCCAAGAAGAAGATGGATCATAATTCCATGTCTCATATGTACAAGGAGATCCCAGATGCTGCAGTTGAGACACATAAATTTGGATCTGTACATTATCTTCTGTCAGGACTCCTAATGACCAACTGGATCCTAAGGCATACTCTATTGCCCAAGTCAGGTGACCACAACATGATAAGAGGCCATGCTATAAATTAGCTACACTGGTTTGATGTGCCACAGAAATTCAAGGTCATGAGCCTCATGGTTGAAACTATCAAGAGGACAGCAGCAGACCAAAAGAGAAGTTCTGGATATGCCCCACAAATTCAGGAGTTGATTAACTCAAAGATGGGCACAGAAAAATATCTGTTGGATAAGGAACACTTTGTTATCTATCCAGACTTTGAGGACAATCAAGTTGTGATGAATGGGAATGAACCATCATCAGTACAAGCTCAAGAGAAGAAGGAGAAAGCAAAGAAAGAGAAGGCTGCCAAGATGCCAACTCAAGAGGAGGCATCTGAGTACTTTTTGAAGAACAAGCAGGAGCAGCTTGGTTACTTGATAGCATCAACTCTGAGGATTGAGAAAGGGTTGGCCACCCTAACTCAAAAGCAGGAGAGCCTGGAAAGAATCATGGAACAAAAATTCTATGATTTAGATGTCAAAATGGCGAGATTGATCGGTTGTGGAGCAGCTACAGGATGACATGCAGGAGAGGAAGGGCAGACAACTACTGATGCATTTGCAGAGTGCCTCGAGCTCGGAGATCAGCTGCAGAGCGATGCCAGACACGAGTCACTTCATGCACCAGCTACAGCTCGGTGCAACCAGCTCCAAAGCACCAACTCCTTCAGCTCCATCCACATCAACTGAAGTCTTCGTCCAAGGAGCCATCTCTACACCACCAACTGAAGACCAAGCTTGAGAGACGATATAGTACTATGCATTTTCTAGGAACTTTTTGGTAACTTGTTGCCAAAGGGGGAGAAAAATGTATAGATCATAGGCTTCGAGAGAGAGAGAGTTTAGTTTTGTTCTCTCTTGTCTTCTTGGTTGAACTTTGTTTGCTTTTGATTGCTTGAGATACTATGTTATTATTTGTGTGACATTGATGATCATGTGTTAGATCATAAGCTACACCTATGCTTGTTAAATGATATTATCTTACTTATCCTTATATGATCATTCACTTTGCTTGGTGTTGAGTGCATGTATTCAATCTTTATTATTTTGAGCGCTCCACCAAGATGTATGTGACATGGAAGAGTAACCCATGAGCCTAATTCCTTGTGCATTTGAAGTCCAAAGCAAATCTTAAACTATGCACAAATTTAGGGGGAGCTCTTGCTTATCACATACTTCTCAAAGCGACGATGTTTTTCAATCTTATTATCATTTGTCGAAGCTTTGATCTATATGTTGTCATCAATTACCAAAAAGGGGGAGATTGAAAGTGCAACTATCCCTAGGTGGTTTTGGTAATTCATAACAACATATAGCTCATTGAGCTAATGCTATTCCAAGACAAACATTTCAGGAAAGCTCAATGAATGGCATGGCATGGATGATGAAAGTGGATCCCTCAAAATATTAAGGACAAAGGCTTGGCTCAAGCTCAAAAGCTCAAGACTCTACATTTTACATTTTAGTGATCCAAGATCACATTGAGTCTATAGGAAAAGCCAATACTATCAAGGAGGGATGAGTTGTTGCTTAATGAGCCTCTTGCTTCAAGTGCTTAGTGATATGCTCCAAAAACCCTCAACTACTTTTTCACATCCACATATGACCTAAACCCAAAGTCAAAATCGGTCCTAGCGATTCTTTCTATCCGGCGCCACCGAGTTCAAATGTCATAGCCACTACCACAAGCCCTAGGCAAATCGGTCTCACTGATAGGGATCTCGGTCTCACTGAGATGGGATTGTAATCTCTCTGTTTCCCTTCGTAACGTTTTGGTCTAACCGAAGTGAGCGATCGGTCCCACTGAGGTTGCAATTTAAACTCTCTGTTTCCCTTTCGTAACATTTCGGTCTCACTGAGAAGAGCGAATCGGTCCCACCAAGTTTACATGACCAACTCTCTGGTTAGATAATTACCAAAATCGGTCTCACCAAGTTTGTGTAATCGATCTCACCGAGATTACGTTATGCCCTAACCCTAACCATATCGGTCCTACCGTGTTGCATGTCGGTCCCACTGAAAATCCTAACGGTCACTAGATTTGCTAAATCGGTCTGACCGAGTTTCTCGATTCGGTCCCACCGAGTTTGGTAAATTGTGTGTAACGGTTAGATTTTGTGTGGAGGCTATATATACCCCTCCACCTCCTCTTCATTCATGGAGAGAGCCATCAGAACAAACCTACACTTCCAACTTACCAGTTCTGAGAGAGAAACACCTACTCATGAGTTGAGGCCAAGATATTCCATTCCTACCATATGAATCTTGATCTCTAGCCTTCCCCAAGTTGCTTTCCACTCAAATCTTCTTTCCACCAGATCCAAATCCTATGAGAGAGAGTTGAGTGTTGGGGAGACTATCATTTGAAGCACAAGAGCAAGGAGTTCATCATCAACGCACCATTTGTTATTTCTTGGAGAGTGGTGTCTCCTAGATTGGCTAGGTGTCACTTGGGAGCCTCCGACATGATTGTGGAGTTGAACCAAGGAGTTTGTAAGGTCAAGGAGATCGCCTACTTCGTGAAGATCTACCGCTAGTGAGGCAACTCCTTCGTGGGCGACGGCCATGGTGGGATAGACAAGGTTGCTTCTTCGTGGACCCTTCGTGGGTGGAGCCCTCCGTGGACTCACGTAACCGTTACCCTTCGTGGGTTGAAGTCTCCATCAACGTGGATGTACGATAGCACCACCTATCGGAACCATGACAAAAACATCCGTGTCTCCAATTGCGTTTGAATCCTCCAAACCCTTCCCTTTACATTCTTGCAAGTTGCATGCTTTAATTTCTGCTACTCACATACTCTTTGCATGCTTGCTTGAATTGTGTGAAGATTGCTTGACTTGTCCAAGGATAGCTAAAATCTGCCAAAGTCTAAAATTGGGAAAAGGTTAAGTTTTTAATTGGTCAAGTAGTCTAATCACCCCCTCTATACATACTTCAAGGTCCTACACGCGTCTCAGGAGCGCCTCTGGCCTTCACGCGTGGTGCGTTGTAAGGGTCCACCTCACAGCTACGTTCGCATGCCCTTCGGCCTGGCGAACGCGGCTGCTGCCCACCAGCACCTGATGAGGAGCATCCTGGAAGCTCAGGTGGCTAGGCACCGCGCATTCCTGGAGGAGATGGAAATGGACCTTGAGGAGCCGCCCGGACCGCCAGAGCCTCCCGAGGCCTAGGGATCCGAAGGCTCGTGAGGGGTGGCTTCTTCACCACGCATCGTCAGCTACTCCGACACTCGCTCTGCAATGGTATCAGGTGACATCTTTTTAAGTTCTATTTTCAGCTGGGAGCGCTCGCAGGGCCGCATCATTCCCAGGTCGCGTGGGTCCGTCCCTGCGGCATGTATCTGTTTCGCTTAATGTTTTTCATCTGCTTTGTTGGGGGCGCCCCTCGGGCTGCATTATCCCCAGGCTGCTCGGGCCAGACCCACTGGCGTTTACTTCTATGCATCTATCTAAATGGATTTGCTCCTCCGAGCTTAACCTCGTCCCCATGGTTATCATCTGATGCTTATTGCGGACCTCTCCGCGCGCATGCAAAGCACTTGCACGTTAAAAGGGGGGCACCTGAGCATCACGACTCATGGGCTCTTACTGGCTCTCCAGCCCTCACCCCCTGGCCTTGACCCACGGCATCGCGACCTGTCATACCAGCGGCAGCTGAGCTCGCTCGAGGGCCGGGACCTGAGGACGTAGAGCATTTGCATTCTAACCACCCTGCAGGAATACACCATTGATAAAGGCCCAGAGCCAGGCGCAACCCTCGTCAAGGTAGGGCCTCGTGAGTCCCGCACTGGCTCACGGGTGCCCAGATACACCTCTCCCAGCCCTACCGTGCCAGCCACGTGTCGAGGTATGGGTTGCCACGCCGGGGGCTCCTCCGGAGGGGAGCCCCTCCCGTGCAGTGGAAGCACCATGCTCCGCTGGTGGCGACACCTTGCCGAGGGCGGATATGCCCGTACACATACGAAAGCGCTATGCTCCACGCTGGTGATAAACAACTGAGGGCGACCCACGGCCGTACCAACCTCAGGGAGCCCAGAGCTTAGTGTCTGGCGCCATCGCAATGCCTCCCCTCGGGAGCGCCGCGCGAGGGGGTTGCACACGGGGGCTGCGCCCGGGCCACGCCCGAACGCACGCCACCCAGCTAGGTCCCTCGGACCTGGTCGTCGCGCGCCCCTTCCTGAGCGGAGCCAAGGTACGAAAGCTTGTTTGCACGTCAAGAGGGACTCCTGAGCATCTCGACTCAGGAGCCTAACTTGCCACGTAGCCCTCACTCCTTGGTCCCGTCCTGGTTTCCGGTCGGGGCTAACGGCGGCTGAGGTATGCGCGGGGCCGGGCCCTGCCGACGTAGAACGACAAATCCGCTCTTACGCCTCCCTTCCCTACTTGCTGTTCGCGCGTCAAGGGGGACTCCTGAGCATCGCGACTCAGGATCCTAACTTTCCACGTAGCCCCTCACTCCTTGGTCCCGTCCTGGTTTCCGGTCGGGGCTAACGACGGTTGAGGTATGCGCGGGGCCGGGCCCTGCCGACGTAGAATGCAGGCGAATAGGAGGGAAAATGCAAATTCTAAGGAATTCAAAAGCAAATATTACAAGCCATAGAGTGTTTCACAACACCAAACACAAGTTTAACCGCCTCCGCGAGGCATGGTGCATGTTACAGGAATTAAAAACAGGACAGAAGCCGCAAAGGGATCACTTTCCTATGGTGTCACCACCTGTGGTGGAGTCATGCTGGGTGGCTCCTCCTCCTGAAGCCGTGGAACTGGCAGCGTCACATCTAGGCAAGATGCTGAAGGAACGGAACCTCCCTAGCAAAGCCTCGGCCCGGCCCTTCACGGCCTCAGCAGCAGCAGTGGCAAGGTCGCCGCTCACAGGGTCTAGCAGGCTGTCGAGGTCGGCGTTGGGGTCGCGAAGGTAGACGTGTCTGAGGACGCGCGTCAGCGCCACAGACGACAGGGCCCGCCTCGGCCTCGGCCGTCGGGCCAAGGCTGTCCGCGGCATCTTCAAGCGCATGGACCAGGAAGGGAAGCAGCTCAGCAGGGCCGTCCTCTTCGCCAGCCAATGGGTCCTCTAAACCGCCCTCATAGAGCGTCTTTAGCGCGGCGCGAGCCTTCTCCTCCAGCTTGGCGAAGGCCACTCGATCCTTGGCCAGGACCTTTGCCTTGTGGTCTAGCTCGGTCCTCTCCACCTTCAGCGCCTGCTCCAGCGTCTCCAACCGGCCATGGCGGTCAACAAGCTCGGCTTCCCAGTCTTTGACGGCAGCCTCCCGAGCCTTCATCTCCTCCTCCTCCCGGCAGACGCGGACCTCCTTCGCGTGCTCCTCGCGCGGGTCTTGCAGCTTGACCTCCAGCGTCTTGCAGCGGCTCCGGGCATCCGCAGTGTCGCCCTGGGTAGCATCGCGAGCGGCCTTAGCCTGGCGGGCGGCTTGCTTCTCCTTGTCGGAGGCAGACGCAGCCTGCCTCAGCGCCGCTCAGACAGAGGCGGCAGAGCGGGCCCAGCCGGAAGCTAACTCCAGGCGCCCAACCACCAGGCGAGGGTCCACGCTCTGGAGATCCTCCCGAAGCCGGCTCAGTTCATTGGCGGCCTGGTCCAAGACAGCGGAGGGATCAGAAGAGACGGGGGCTAGTGGAGCAGGCGGAGAGGACGGCAGTGTGGTCATGGCTTGGGAGGAAGGAGCCTCCCGGGCCTTGGGACTCTCAGCGGCAGCATCAAGCCCAGGTACCTCCAGGGTCAGCGGGGCCACGAGGGCTGACTCCTCGCCAGAGTGTCCCGGCTGGGCTCGCGAGGGCGATCGAGCAGGGGAGGCACGAGCCTCAATGCCTCCTTTCCCGCAGACGAAGACGCTGCCCCGGCAGACGAGCTCGCCTCAAGCAGGGCCGCAGAAGCCCCCTTCAACCTCTTTGCCTCAGGTGCCGGTCTGGTCAAAAGAGTGCAGACGTCAAGTCTCGGCGGCAGAAACAAAGCAGAGCGCGGATCGAGTACTTACTGGTCCTCGCTCGCGGGTTCAAGCAGCCTCCGGCCAAACTTGAAGCCCGAGAGCTTGCAGCTGGGGTCAGCCTTGGGAGGCATGGAAGTAGTGGACGTGTCGGGAAGGCCGGAGATGGCCTCAGACCGCCCTGGAGCCAGAGCGGATCCTGGGGGCACCAGCCCCGACCTGTCTTTCCTCGGGACCAGGGAAGAATCCACTCCTCCTCGCCTGGCGCTGGCCTCGTCGTCGTCCGGCATGAAGCGGAGGGTGCGAGACCCGCGCCAGGGAAAGGACTCCTCCGACTCCTCGCCAGTCGCCTCGGAGTCAAACTCTTCCTCCTCCTCCTCCTCTTCTTCCTCCGCGCTCTCGCTGGAGTCGCTGGAAGACACGTTCACCGTCGGCAATGCCGTCAAATCCCCGGTAGCCACTGCGGGCACCATCCCTTCACTGTTGAAGGTGGGCATGTATAACGCCCTCAATGCACCATGTTAATCTAGGCATTTAATATTGTTGGGTAGCTTAAACAAGAGAGAACTAAATAATTGCATGTGGTGTTTTGTCAATATGCAACTCGTTGCATATTGAGCTCCACTTAACTTGTAGTATTGTTTGCTGCACTTTATCATTGCCATGCCTCATTAAACCGGACATGCATCATACTTGTTTGTGCATCATGACTTGCTTATGCTTGTGTGTTTACTATGTTGTTTGCTTCTTTCCGGTTTGCTTCTCTCGTTAGCTTTGGTTTCGTTCCGGAGTTGTGAGGATTCGTTCGACTGCGTCCGTTTGTCTTCTTCATGGACTCGTTCTTCTTCCTTGCGGGATTTCAGGCAAGATGACCGCTACCTTGGATCTCACTACTATCATTGCTATGTGTAGGATCGAAAGTATGTCTAGAGGGGGGGTGATTAGACTACTTGTCAATATAAAAATTCTGCCTTTTGACAAAGAACAGTTTTTGGCAGATTCACAATTATGATCAAGTCAAGCATCACCCTACACATGCAATTCTAGAGTATAGGCAGCGGAAAGTAAATTGCACATGTAGTAAAGAGAGGTGGATAAGAGCAAACGCAATTTTGGAGACGCGGTGATTTTTCTCGTGGTTCCGATAGGTGGTGCTATCGTACTTCCACGTTGATGGAGACTTCAACCCACGGAGGGTAACGGCTGCGAGAGTCCACGGAGGGCTCCACCCACGAAGGGTCCACGAAGAAGCAACCTTGTCTATTCCATCATGGCCACGCCCACGGAGGGCTAGCCTTACTCGGGTAGATCTTCACGAAGTAGGCGATCTCCTTGCCCTTACAAACTTCTTGGTTCAACTCCACATCTCGATGACGGAGGCTCCCAAGCGACACCTAACCAATCTAGGAGGCACCACCCTCCAAATGGTAGTAGATGTTGTAGATGATGATGAACTCCTGGCTCTTGTGCTTCAAATGATAATCTCCCCAACACTCAACTCTCCTCACTGATTTGGCTGTGGTGGAAGAAAGGATTGAGTGGAAAGCAACTTGGGAAGGCTAGAGATCAAGCTTCATATGGTGTGAGTGGAGCAACTTGATCTCAACACAAGGGTAGGTAGTTCTCTTCTCAGAAATGTAAGGTAGGAGTGGTAGTTCTTTCGATGGCTCTCTCCACGAATGAAGAGGGGTGGAGGGGTATAAATAGCCTCCACACAAAATCCAACCGTTACACACATTTGAGCAATCTCGGTGGGACCGAAGTGGACAACTCGGTGAGACCGAAAGTTCAAATAATGTGAACGTTGGGATTTTCGGTGGGACCGAAAATACAATCTCGGTTAGTCCGATTTGTGCAATGACAAGAGCATGCCAATTTCGGTGGGACCGACTTCATCATCTCGGTGACACCGATTTGATGATGAAGGTTCTGAAGCTTGGCAACTCATGTTTCGTGAGACCGAGTTCAGAATCGGAAAATCCAAGTTTGCTAGGGTTTGGCTTATGGCTGAGGTGGTTCATCTTGGTGTGACTGAGTTTGGAATATCGGTGGGACCGAGACTACTTATGAGTGTATATGGCGGTGAAAGTTCTTGATAGTTTAGGAGATGTATCACTAAGCACTTGAGCAACCAGATCATCATCATAACCTCATCCCTTTTAATAGTATTGGCTTTTCCTATGGACTCAATGTGATCTTGGATCACTAAACCAAAATGGAGTCTTGAGCTTTTGCCAATGCTTGCCTTAGCATTTTGGGGGTCCACTTCTTCAGTCCTTGCCATACCCATATCACTGAACTCTCTGAAATGATTCTCAAGTAACTATTAGTTCAATGATATATATGTTGTTATTAATTACCAAAACCACCCGGGGATTAGTTGCACTTTCAATCTCCCCTTTTGGTAATTGATGACAACATATAGATCAAAGCTTCGACAAAGGATATAATCAATGAATAATATAAATCGCTTTGAGAAGTATGTGATAAGCAAGAGCTCCCCCTAAATTTGTGAATTATTTAAGATTTGCGTTTGAATGCAAATGCACAATCGATTAGGATCATGGGTCACTCTTCCATGTCACATACATCTTGGTGGAGCGCACAAAATGATAAGAATGAACAACATGCACCCAATCACCAAGACATGAGTAAATGGTCATACAAGATAGGAATAGCATATGATAAGCATTAAGCACACATTAAAGCATAGTACGACCAAGCACTCATTAAGGTAGAATCAACCGTAGTATCAAACACACTGAATGTCTCGAAAACCAAAAGTATCTCAAAGAAACCGCAAAAGAACGAAATAGCAAAAAGCGCAAAGACAACAGCACTCTCTCTCTCGAAGTCCTATGATCTATACAATTTCTCCCCCTTTGGCAACAAGTTACCAAAAAGTTCGAAAAAGCATAGAGCTAAGCGTCACTGTGGACTCTGCTGGCGGCTCCCATCTGGGTTGACGTCGGAGTGGATATGACAGCATCGGCGAAGACTTGGTGATGTCTGTCTTTGGAGGAGTGGTCCTTTGGAGCTGGAGTTGGAGAAGCTTCTGGAACTGTGGGAGGTGCTTGGCTGTAGTCCTGGTGTCATCCATGGAATAGCAGCTGATCGGGGTCCTTTGGGAACACGAGCGATCTGTCATGAGAATCTGGACTAAGTCATCCTGCAACTCACGCATAAGCTCTTCCTTCTCCTTCTTTGCTTCCTCAATGTCTGCCTCGAGCTTGTTGACGGTCACTTGTACTTCAGTCAGCTTCACGTCCAGAGCGTGGATCTTGTCCTCAACAATCCTCTCTAAGCTCTCCTGAGACTGTACAATGTTGGCCAGGCGTTGTTCAATCCTTTGAGTAGCTTCAAGTATTTGCTCTCCGAAGCTCTTTGGTTTAGCTGCTGCTGCTGCTGCTTCCTTGTCAGCTTTGGCTTTCTTAGCAGCTTCGATCTTGGCTTGACCTTCAACAGATGTCGGATCCTCCTCATCCATCACAACAACATTGTCTTCATGCTCTGGCTGCAACGGTAAATGTTCTCTATCCAACAAGAATGTGCCCATGCCAAACTTGGCATTGATAAGCATCTGAATCAGGGCAAATCCACATGACCTTTTCGTCATTGCAGTCCTCTTAATGGTCTCTACCATCAAGTCCATCACCTTGAAAGGTGCCTTCTCATCAAGTATGTGCAGCATGTTGATAGAGTATCCTCTGATCATGCGATGATCTCCAGATTTGGGCATCAAGGTATGCCTCAAAATGGTATTAGTGGTAGGTAAGCCTGCTCGAGATAGTAGATCGAGTGAGGCGAGCTTCAGATTCCCAAATCCTTTGCTGGAATCTCTTTGTACATGTTCTTCATGGATTCATGATTCTTCTTTGGAATCCCATATACATCAATATCATCTTCTCGTTGCCTTTGGAGCATTCAGAATTTCTGCCCATTCTTCAACAGAAGAAGAAAATCTTTGGCCTTGATCATCCAAATAATCTTTCCATCGAGGGTAGAAGTGAGCTGTGGCATAGAATTGCATTATCATCTCATCGTTCCAACTGGTCAATTTCGACCTACAAAGTCTGCAACTCCACATGCGGTGAAACTTTCATGCACATGTGGAAAGAAATCTCTGTGCTTTTCTTTGTCAATGTACTTCCAAATCAACATATCGGTGTCTGCGACTATGGGCTTCTTGTCCATCAGCACGGTCTCATAGAAGTCCTGCTGCTCTCTGGTGTGAAATCTGGGATCTACAACAGTTCTTCTCCTCACGGCATATGGGTCAGTTTGTCTCCATAGCCTGAGACCTTTATCTTTCCTTGCCTTCATATCCTCAGCTTGAGGATGAGCATCATTATGTAGTGGCAGTTTTGGACGAAGTTTCTGCAAAACTGGTCCTTCATCGTCTGACTCAGCTGGTGGCACATCATCCTTGTTCTTTTCAGACGCTGGAATGTTTCTGACGGTCTTCTTGGGCTTGGCAGCAGGCTTTGCTGGAGCTGCCTTAGTTGGAGCAGATTTCTTGGGCTTTGATGTGGCTCCAGCCTTAATGGCATCACCCATGAGCTTCGGCTTCTGAGGAGTAGGCTGGGGTGCTTCCTCATCCTCATCCTCTACTGCTGCATCATGCACTATCCTCTTTCTCTTGGAGGTTTTCTTCACTTTGCTTGCAGCTGCCTCTCCCAAATTCAGCTTCTTAGCAACAGTTGACTGCTTGACTTTGCTGGTGCCCTTCTTAGTTTGTTGACCTTGTGGCTCTTTGGCAACAACCTTCCTTTTGGGCTTTGAGGTCACCTCTTCCTCAACAACAAAATCAGAATCCTCATCATCTGAATTCCTCTTCTTTCTAGCTCTGGTGGCTGCAGGAGGCAAGCCACTTGGTGTACTCCTCTCACCATCATCAGATAAGCTACTAGGATCGGGACTAGTGCACGCCTCTGGAATGTCGCAATGGGTGTCTCGACCTGTTACATCACACCGGCATCGACATGGTGACAACCTGTGAATAGATAAGGTGTAGGCAGAGAAGAAGAGTCATCACAAACTGCGAAGTTTTTGCAAAAAATGAGTTCAAATTCTAGTATTAAGTTTTCACAGAAGACATTTGGTCGAGACCGAGTTTAAGATTCGTGAATCCGAAGTGTTACAGGAGCTTGGCACACCACTTTCGGTTTGACGAAGTGGGTTTCGATCTGCCGAAAACACTAGGGTTTCACAGAATCCTCATTTCGGTCACACCGATTTTGCACAACTTCGGTTGGACCGAAAGGTGCGATCTGTAATGGCCATAGGCCAAATCGGTCATACCAAAATATAAAATCGGTCTCACCGAGATGTGTTCATGGAAACCTAACCCTAAAACTTTTGCTCGAATCTAGTTCAAACGAACTAATCTGGTGTCAGGAGGATTTCAATCGTGGCAAGATACTAGGCAATCCAGCGTGCATTGAATCGGAGATGGGAGCACGAGTGGGATCAAAACTCACCCTAACTTGGTGGAGTTTTTCTACGGCGGCAACGGCGCTAAGGAGATGTCCGTTGACGGCGATGGAGACTGCGGCGAGGCGCTGGCGGCACAGCGACGATCCGGAGACCAAGGCGACGGCAGCAAGGGGTGTGGGGGAGAAATGTTTGAAGGAGTAATCAACGCGCGCGGCCCTCGGTATATATACCCCTTTGCTGTCGGTGGGACCGAGTTGTAAAACTCGGTGGCACCGAGATGGATAACTGCTAGGCAGTTATGCACTTCGGTCACGCCGAAAATCACAACTCGGTTTCACCAAGATGAAAACCTAGATCAGTCTAAATGCTTTCGGTTCGACCGAGTTTGAGTAAGTTGGTCTGACCGAAATCAATTAGAAGGTTTTGAAATTAGCCCTTGACGGATCGGTGGCTCGAGTGCTCCTCACCGGAGGGTCCGAAAATGACTTGTTCAAAGTTTGTGATGTAAGCATGAATAGAATTTGAGACAAGAAAGCATAGATAGCTAGGGGAGGTACTTAGGCATTCTTGTCCATCCATTTGGTCAGAAAACTCAAAACGACCAAAACAACAAATGGATGTCCTCGAATGGATAAAATCATGCATCCAACATGCTCACACAATAAGATAGCAAATGAAATATGTGTCAAACATGCACAACCAAAATTCTAGCAACTAACACACAATTTGTCGATGACTAGGTCATCTTTATATGAGTATATTGACTTAGGAGCCAAATGAGAACATTTGATCATAGGTCATACTCATCGTTTAAGCACAAGTGGGGTTACCACTTTTACATAAAGCGTTGATGTGTTCACATCATTTGAAGATGCTTTAGCTCAATTCTTAGAGCAAAGCTCCCCCTAGATGTGAGAACCCCTTTTAAAGGGTCAAACTAACCTTGGGTTGTCATAGAAGACTTCATGTAGATGTTGAAGATGTGGATGCTCAATGTTGATGGAGATCATCAAGAGTTGGGAGCTATCCTTTGGATTCGGGCACTTTCAATACCTACATGGGTTAGTCCCACAAGGAACAAACAAGGATATCCATGGACATAGATTGAAGTACACAATAGATGATGTCCATGAAAGCAATGATTACCTTGTCCCTTGACTTACCAACAAGAGGGTTTGTGACTCCATGAACTAGTGCACGATGTGGAAGTTGATTGCACAAGTTTTGCCAAAATGAATGTGAGTGAAGTATGTTGGCGGAGTCACCCTCAAGAACTTTCTAGTTCTTCTTCTTCGGGATCCACATCATCTTGATGGGAATCCTTGGGGTTGTAGTTGAGTTTGACGAAGTAGAACTTGGCGTTTCCTTGGGAACCCACTTGACCATGGCTTGAGGTGCTTCAACAAATGCATCAATCTCCTCTTGAAGCTTGTCCTTGCCTTTTAGCTTGTGGTCTTGTGGTGGAAGGTCATCTTGAGCTTGTTCCACATTGGAAGAAGTAGGATCATACTTCTCCTTTTGAGAAACAAACTGTGGAGTAGGATATTGACCTTCTTCCCACTCAACACCTTCGGCGTTGAACTTTCGCTCAAAACCAATTCCTTGATTCTTCCGGTGCCTTCCTTGCTTGAGAACAATTTTCTCAAAGTTCTTGCTTCCGGCAAGGCTCTTGTAGACACCTTTCTCTATGATCCCTTTCAATAAACTATTTTCTTGCTCAAGTGTAACTTGGCTTGAAACATTGTTAGTGGAATCAAGAGAACTACTAGAAGCAACAACATTGGATTTAGCATGGTTATTGTTACTACTAGAGAAAGAATTTTTCTTATGCTTGTCATGCTTAGTCTTAATGGGTGGCAAGAAATTAGACAAGAGAAGTCGTTTGGCAAGATATGAAGAACACTTCTTTCGAAGATCGTCATTGATTGCTTTTAGAAACTCATGTTCTTGCTCTAGAGTGAGCTTCTCGAAGCGTAGCTTCTCATGAGATCTTAGGAGCTCTCTATGATCTTCTTGAGTTGTTTCATGAGCTAATTTAAGAGTGTTTAGTTCTTTAGTTAGACGCTCAATCTCCTTCATAGCATTGTCATTCGACTCTTCTCGACTATAAAGATTACTAGCATGTTCATCATTACTAGGCTCACTAGATTTATCATGCAAGAGTTCATCTTCACCAAGCAAGTCATCCTCATCACTATCGAAGTCAATGAATTCAGGGTGTGATACCTTGGGGCCTTTAGCCATGAAGCATCTTCCAATTCCCTCATTTGGTGAATCAAATAAGTCGTAGGAGTTGGAGTTGGAGGATACGAGAGCAAGACCGGCAACACCTTCATCTTGACTGTAGTCGGAGTTGGAGTGATAGCTTCCTTCGGATTGATTCTCGGAGTCGGAGCCGGAGACCCATTCACCTACTTGAGCTTGATGTTTTCTTCTTGTGTAGCTCCTTGATGACTTGTCTTTCCTCTCCGAATCCTTGCTTCTCCGAGAGGGTCTTCGTTCATAACGATCATCTCTGCTCCTTCTCTCTTTCCGAGGTGACTCATCTCTTGAGCTTCTTCTTCTTGGAGATTCTTCTCTTCTCTTGTGGGGAGCCGTACACTCATTTGACTAGTGTCCAGGTCTTCCACAATTGTAGCAGTTTCGATCACGACTAGAATGTCGGTGTACTAAGGTAGGGATACCTCGGTACCCCAACTTGTGCAGGCGGTTCTGACTTCAGCGGCGGGGTTTACCACGTGCTTTCGCGGAGACCTTCTGCTCCATATCAAACCATTCAAAAACAAAGTATACAAGACAGAAGATCGAGACCCCGGCAAGCGGAGCTTGCTGGGAAGGCCGTTCCAGGCTCAAGATTACATCACTCACGCAAGGCCCTCGCAAGAGGAACTCGCCAGGAAGACTAGAAGATTACATCATAGAAGACACGCCTCGGCGCTATATGCGTCTCGGCGAGGGCCCGGGGAGCGACAAGTTACAGAGCCCGGCAAGCTCCCGGGTCCGACAAGGTCAAGACCCCGACAAGGTGCTTGCCGGGAGAATTGCGCTGTGTGCCCGCGCTCGGCTCATCCGCCCCGCGTGCATACAGGGCCTTTCGAGGCAGCGTGGCGGATAACTGTGCAGCCTGGGGACACGGTGGCACTCCCAGTGGTGGATCCATCGCCGTGGTGAGCGGAGACACAAGGGGGAGCTTTTGGGGTCGACGGCGACGGGCATTAAATGCCCTCGTCCCCACTATCAAAGTGAGTAGCGACCCTTTGTTCACGCCTTTGTAGCTCCTTTGTCCTTGCCTTTATTCCAACTACCACCTCTTTTACATTTTACCCCTTTCTCCTCGTTGACACTGTCGGTGACCCTTGCACTATAAAGGAGGCCCATGCACTGCGTGGAAGGGGGAGGGGAAAACCTTGACAACTCTCACGCTCGGTGTAGGCGATATGTAGATCTTCAAGCTCCGAGCTCAATACAAACAAAGGCGGGAGTAGGGTTTCTGGCGTCCGTCAGCGGCCCGAACCTGGGTAAAACTGCCAGCGTGTTCACTCGATCGCTCTCCGTGCTCCCTCCGCCTCGTACGCGCACACACAAGGGCTCGGTCCCATAGGTGTTCGTGGCGGACAGTTTCCCCCGACATCTTTGGCGCGCCAGGTAGGGGGCGTCGAGGTTGTGCGGACCTGATCCGGCGTTCACGCGGGCGCATCCTTGAACAACCTCTCCAGTTTCATCAGCAACTTCATCAACAACTGCGCCATGGCCCCGAAGAAGAAGGCTTCGGAGGTTGCAGGCCCGTCTGCGTCTCATCCGCCGCCACCGGAGCCAACGGTGGGCGGGGGAGACGCCGTCGGAAGGGTGGTCGCCGGCGAGGACACTCGCGGCGCCACCAGATCCAAGGACAAGACGGACGACCGCGCCTCGGTCTCCGTGGATGCTTCGCGTCCATCTCAGCACACGACAACCCAGCAGCGCCATACCACGGGAGGTGGTATCCGCCTGCTGGGGCAAGGACACACCGGAGGCTCGCGGGATGCTCTGGACCACCGTCCGGGCACAAGAAAAGCGAAGGCGCCGGCGCGGGACCCCGCTCCTTCTAACGCTGTTAGGAGTCCGAGCATATCCCGCTCCTCGCATTGCTCGCCCCCGCTCCCCTCCACTTCAGCAGAAGCGCTCGCGAGGGCGCAACTGCTCCTCGACTTCCCTCCAGCGGCAGACAAGGCCGAAGACTGGAGGGCCACCATCCAGAGCCTGATCGCCTTCGCCAACAACGATTCTCCACAGCAGCCGGCGACCTCGCGGCGCGGCAAGCTGAGAAGCGAAGGCCCGGCGGCGACAAGACCACCGAAGTGCGACAAGCGTGCACTCCCGCCGCGGAAGCGTAAGAAGCGCCACCCGCGGAATAACGCCGACGACGGCTCTACGGCATCGTCGGATCCGCGGGCCCGTCGGGACCAGCGCCAGGTCCTCGATGACCGGCGACAAGAAGACGCTCGGACCACAATCGGCGCCCGCCGAAAGCCAGCGACAATCAGACCCAGAGGGCTGGGACGCGCTGTCGGCAGCGCCGGTGAACAGGTGACTTGCGTCGCGGCGAGCTGCCCTGCGTTCACCGCGAGCTGCGCGCGTCCAGTGGCCCAGCATGAAGAATTTCAAGCCCGACGTACCGGAGAAGTACGACGGCAAAACACACCCCTCGGAGTTTCTCAGTGTCTACACCATCGCGGTGCAGGCTGCCGGAGGGCGCGACGAGAAGATCTTAGCGAACTACTTCCCGCTCGTGCTTAAGCCGAACGTTCGTTCTTGGCTTATGCACTTGCCGGAAGGCTCCATTTCTTCTTGGGCAGACCTTTGCCACCAGTTTGTTGGCGCCTTCACGGGCGGCCACAAACCCCACGGCCAGGAGAGCGATCTCCACATTCTGGCCCAGAAGGAAGGAGAATCCCTGCGCAAGTACATCCAGCGCTTCAGTCGAGTGCAACACAATATCCCCGATGTCCACCCTGCCGCGGTTATCAGCGCGTTCCACCAGAACGTGCGTAACCGCCGCATGCGTGAAGAGATGGCGATGACCAAGATTCGGGATGTCAGCGAGCTCTATGCTCTGGCTGATAAGTGCGCTAAGAAGAGGAGACTCCCGGGGAGGATCTTGGCCAGGAGGAAGCGGCAATGACAGCGCCGCCCGGCAAAAGAAGAGCGGCGGCGGAACAACCGAAAGAAGAACAAGAAAGAAGTGCTTGCCGTCGAGAAGTCCGGCAAGGAGGCTCCCGCCAAGCAAGCACAGGCTGGCGGCTCCGGCAAGGAGCCCGCCCTATGTGACAACCGACAAGCGGGGCAGCTCCGACAAGCGATCTTGCAAGATCCACCGCACCAAGGGCCACGATCTCTCCAAGCGCAAGCGCGTCGAGTACCTCGTCGAGCAGCGAAGGCTGAGTACGAGAGGCGACAAGGAGAAGGCCCAAGGTGGCGGCGGAGAACCGAGCAAGCGGCCGTTCAATGGCGGGGAGGACGCCAGCGGCAAGGCCAAGCAGCGGCAAGAGATCGACCTCCCGGGGCGCGACAAAGATGAAGAAGGCGGCAGCGAAGATGTGGAGGATGAAGATAACAGCGAACAGGAGTTCGAAGGCCACGGAGGTCTGTCGCGTCGGCGGTGGCGCCTCTCGCACACCTCCCACCGCCCGGCTAAAGCGGTGGGTGTGTGAGGTGAATCAGCAGAGCCGCCCGTGGAGTCGCAAGAGCTCCTCAAATGGTCCGGCACGCCCATCGTTTTTGATCTTGAGGATCACCCTGACCGCACCACGGCGGTCGGGTGCTTGCCGATGCTGGTCTCACCCACCATCCGCAACCTCAAGGTCACCAAAATGTTGGTTGACGGCGGAGCCGGGCTGAACTTGATCTCCTCTGCTGTGATCAAGAAACTCCAAATTCCAGACGGCGAGCTCGAAGAGACCGGTTCTTTCCAAGGAATCAACCCGGGAAGGAGCAAGCCCAAGGGAAAGATTACTCTGCCGGTGACCTTTGGCGGGGAGCTCAATTTCAGAACTGAGCGCATCATTTTCGACGTCGCCGATATTCCGTTGCCATACAATGGAATACTCGGCCGTCCTGCCCTCGCCAAGTTCATGGCAGCTTCCCACCACGCCATAGCGTACTCAAGATGCGGGGCGATAAGCGTCATCACTGTCCACGGCGACAAGAAGGATGCGCTTGTCTGCGCCGACAAGATCTACCGGGATGCAGCAGCTGCGGCCGAGAAGGATACACTTGCCGCTGAAGCTCCCGGGGGGAAGAAGACGAAGATCAAGTCTGGCAAGTGCTCTGGGGCCCACCCCGGCAACCGCACCTCTTCGGAGTGCTGCGCTGCCGTCGAGGACGTCCCGTCGAGCTCCACCGGCAAGAGTAAAAAGGGAATGGCCGCTCCACCGGCAACCAAGAAGGTGTCCACCAAGGAAGACGACACTGGTGGTACCTTCACCATCAGTGCCACACTTGACAGCAAATAGGAAAGCGCGCTCGTTGCCTTCCTACGGGCGAATGTCGATGTGTTTGCATGGCAACCATCTGACATCCCCGGTGTTCCCAGGAAGGTGATTGAGCACAAGCTTGCTGTTTGCCCTCATGCGCGGCCCATCAAGCAAAAAGTGAGGAAGCAAGCCGTGGAGCGCCAAGAATTCATCAACGAAGAGATCAAGAAGCTAGAAGCAGCAGGCCTAGTTAGAGGTGTGATCCATCCAACGTGGTTGGCGAACCCAGTTGTCGTGCGCAAGGCCAACGGGAAGTGGAGACTGTGTATAGACTTCACCGATGTGAATAAAGCATGTCCCAAGGATCCATTTCCCTTGCCGCGCATTGATCAGATCGTTGACTCCACTGCCGGATGTGAGCTACTCTCTTTTCTTGATGCATATTCAGGCTACCATCAGATTTTCATGGCCAAAGAAGATGAAGAGAAGACTGCATTTATCACTCCATGTGGCACATATTGCTTTATTCGCATGCCTTTCGGATTGAAGAATGCAGGCTCAACCTTTGCAAGGGTAGTATATACTGCTTTTGAGCCACAGATCCACAGAAATGTAGAGGCCTACATGGATGACATTGTGGTGAAGAGCAAGAGCAAGGATACACTGATCCAAGATTTAGAAGAAACTTTTGCAAACCTGCGCAAGATCCAGCTTAAGTTGAACCCCGAGAAGTGCGTCTTTGGAGTCCCCTCCGGCAAGCTTCTCGGATTCTTCGTGTCACAGAGGGGGATTGAAGCTAACCCCGACAAGATTAAAGCCATTGAGCAGATCGAGGCCCCGAAGCGCGTCAAGGATGTCAGAAGGCTTGCAGGTTGTGTTGCTGCCCTCAGTAGGTTCATTTCGAAGTCTGCCGAACGCGCCCTACCTTTCTTCAAAATCTTGAAGAAGGCAGGTCCCATGAAGTGGACTCCGGAAGCGGAGGCAGCGCTGCAGGACTTGAAACGGTACCTATCCTCCACTCCAATACTTGTCGCACCTAGACCACAGGAAAAGTTGCTGCTGTACCTAGCGGCAACCAACCAGGTGGTTAGTGCTGCGTTAGTAGCGGAGAGGGAGTCCGACGAGGAGTCAGCACCACCGGCAAGCGAATCCAGCGACAAGCAGGGGGCTCTTCCGACAAGCTCTGACCCTGACAAGGACAGCTCTGCGCAGGATCAAGGAGAAGTGCGAAGAAGGACGGTGCAGCGCCCGGTGTATTTTGTGAGTTCCCTCTTGCAGGGGGCTAGATCAAGATACTCCGGGGTGCAAAAGTTGCTTTTCGGCCTCCTTATGGCCTCGAGAAAGCTGCGCCATTACTTCCAGGCGCATGAGATAACAGTGGTCACTCGCTTTCCGCTGAAGAGGATATTGCACAATCCAGAAGCAACAGGCAGGATCGTTGAGTGGGCACTGGAACTGTCGAGCTTTGGACTCAAGTTTGAAAGTACCTCAACTATTCAGAGCCGAGCTTTGGCAGAGTTCATAGCCGAATGGACCCCGACGCCCGATGAAGAAATTCCAGAAACAAGTGCACCCGTACAAGAAGCGACAAGTGAATGGGTAATGTACTTTGATGGTGCCTTCTCGCTGCAAGGCGCCGGTGCCGGCGTGGTACTCATCGCTACCACGGAGAAGCACCTCAAGTATGTTATCGAGCGCACTTCCCAAGGAACAGCGACAAACAACACCGCTGAATATGAAGGTTTGCTCGCATGCCTCGAGATTGCGGCCGAACTTGGGATCAAGAAGCTGATTGTGCGGGGAGATTCTCAATTGGTGGTCCGGCAAGTTAACAAGAGCTATCAGAGCCCCTTGATGGAAGCTTATGTCGATGAAGTGAGGAAGCTTGAGGAGCACTTTGAAGGTTTGCAGATGGAGCACGTTCCAAGAGCTCAGAATGAAATTGCAGATGGCCTTTCAAAGTGTGCTGCGATGAAGTTACCTGTGGAACCAGGGACCTTCTTGCTCAAGCTGACTCAACCATCCGTTACACCATCAATTGGGCAGTCCAAGAAAAGAAAGTTGGTCTCCGGCGACTACTTGCCGGCGGATCTTCCAGAGGCCGCCGCCAAGGTCCCTAAGATCAACAATCAAAACGCTGAGGAACAGTTTGCTCCTGCAGACCTTCGGGTCTGTACAGTTGAAGCAAGTGTTCCCGACAAGCTTCGCCCCGGCGAGCTTGCCGGGGGATCTTCAGCTCCGGCAGAACCGGAGGTCCTTGCCGTAGAAGCTGAGGTCCCCGCAGCGGCCCTCATGCCTTTAGTCCTTGCCGTCGAGCCACAGGCTCCGGCATGGGCACAGCAGATCGTCCGTTTTCTGCAAACTGGAGAACTTCCCGACGACCCAGAAGAAATAGAGAAGATAACCGGCGGTCAAGTATGTACCGGTTCGTGGATAACGAGCTGTACGTAAGAAGACTCAATGGTGTCGAGGTTGAAGTCGTCTCGGGGAAGATGGACGAAGCTGTTGGCGAGATATACGGAGGCATATCGGCCACCACATTGGCGCAAGGGCGCTTGCCGAAACTTTCCGACAAGGGTTGTTTTGGCAAGCTCTCCAAGACGCAATCGCACTAGTAACCAAGTGTGAAGCGTGCGAGTTCCATGCAAAGCAGATTCATCGGCCCGGCTCAGCTCTCCAAACAATCCCTTTATCCTGGCCCTTCTCGATGCGGGGCTCGATATCCTCGGCCCCTTCCCCGTCTTGTCGGAGGCTTTGAGTACTTATGCGTAGTAATCGACAAGTTCACAAATGGCCGAAGTGGAGCCAGCGAGAAAGGTGACAGCACAATCAGCGGTCAAGTTCTTCAGATCGATTGTGTGCGTTTGGGATCCCTAACAGGATTATCACCGACAACGATGCGCAATTCACTAGTCGCACCTTCATGCGAGACGCCCAAGACCTTGGCGCCAAGGTCATTTCGCTTCATTGCTCACCCGAGAAGCAGCGGTCAAGCGGAGAGGGCCAATGCTGAAGTGCTGCGCGGACTCAAGACAAGAACTTTCGACAGGCTGCGCAAGTGCGGAAAAAATTGGATAGAGGAGCTACCGCGGCTCTTTGGTCAATCGAGCGACACCAAGTCGAGCCACGGACGAGACACCCTTTGCTCTAGTCTATGGAGCAGCAGGCGGTTCTCCCCACGGAACTTCGTATACGGATCTCCTCGAGTGCTCGCTATGATGAGCTCGAGCAAGAGCAACTGCGACAAGATGATGCATTGCTCCTCGAGGAGGGACGTCTCGAGCTCTTTCAGACGAGCTGCTCGATACCAGCAAGCCTTGCGCCGCTATATAGCCGCAAGGTCAAGGCCAGGAGTCTCGAGGAAGGCGACCTTGTTCTTGGCTGCGTTCAGTCCGCCAAGAATTCCAACAAGTTGACGCTTGAAGTGGGAAGGCCCTTATCGGGTGAGACAAGTCACGAGGCCCGGCGCTGTCCGCCGAGACCGAAGAAGGCTTACCGTGAGCAACTCTGGAACATAGAGCATCTTCGCAAGTTTCACCCATAAGGCGCGGTTGCCGTGATCCGCTCCGGCAACCACCTTTTGTACAAGCTTTGCCGCTGTTGCATGTAACCCTTTGTACAAAGCCGGGCGCAGACCCCGTGCATCAGTAAAGCTTTGATGTTTTGCGCTATTTGCCTTTTGCATGCTTTTCTTTGCAATTTGCATGTGTTATTTGGCATTTTGTGCAACGTACACACCCGGTAAGAATTACCACGCCAACGAACCCTATACTTGCTTCCTCTTCTTTTTCTTTCCCTCTTAAGCAGGAGGAACGTTCCTCGCGCACAAGTTTGCCGGGGGGGAAGGAGATGGAGGATGAACCAAGTGCTGTTCAGGAAAGAGAAGCTTGCCGGAGAACGCACAGATCATGAAAGCTAAGTTACCAGAATTCGAGCAGTTCAAATTTTTAAATTTTAGTTGTCTTCCTTGAACAACCACACTTTGTATGGAAAACCTGTGCGCGAAGGAACTTACCCGTAGTTAGCCGCGCCCTTATCTTGTTTTCGAGTACGCTCAACGATTTAAGTGAGCTGCGACAAGTGTCGCGCCCTTACTTCGTTTTCGAGTTCGCTCAGCAAGCTAAGTGTGTTGCGACTAGCCGCGGCAAGGTTGCTTGCCGGTAAAAACCTTGGCCAGCAGGCTGCTTCGAGTTCAGCACTCAGCGCTCGCGGCAAGGGCCCTTTGCCGGCAAGTTCCCTAAGAAGCGTAGGGTTGAAAGCATACAAAGTTGAGGACCAAAACAAGGGAGATAACATTGCACTGATTGATCAAAATAAGGATAATATCTTACAAGGAATAACTTGTCGCAATGACTAATGAGTTCATAACACCCTATGCAGCAACAAAAAGAGATAAAGATAAAGGAGGCCTAGTCTCTGGTCGCCTCCACCTGGAGATCTTGTTCACTTTGGCAATGATGTGGGCGACCTGCTCCTTCAGAGCCTCCATGTTCGCGTCGGCCGGCAAGCTGCGAAGAACGTTGGTGAGGTTTATGCCGGGATTGCGGTATACAATCTTCGTCAGCACACGCTCCATGGTTCCCGTGCACAGCCGGCGAGTCTCTTCGGCGAGTTGCGCAGGGATCTTCTTCCGCAGATCTGCAAGGGCCGGCGCGATCCCCCTGAAGAAGAGGCTGACACTACTAGGGAAAAGGCTAGCAGCAGCGCGGGTTTTCAGGCTAGCAGCAGCGCGGGTGGCCGCGCTACTAATAAGGCGCTACAGCTAACTCATAGTAGTAGCCTTGGCGAACCAGCGCTACTCTTGTTGAACGATATCAGCGGCGCTTTTTAGGAAAGCGCTACTATTAGCTAGCAGTAGCGATTTCCCCATCCAACGCTACCGCTATCTCTTTCATCATTTCCATTTCATTTCTCCCTTCAGATGCTAGAAACTAGGTACTATCTTTCATCAAATTCATAAACCATTACTAGATGCGGTAGTACTCGCCGTTCAAATTACTCGTCGTGGTTTTAGTTCAAACCACGACGAGTAATTTGGAAACGAAGGAGTACTAAGATAATAATTTCATGCACAGCCAAAATGTATCCTCAAGCAAAGTACATGCATGGTCATATCAACGGCCATCATCATATGTAGTTTTAGATGATATCGACGACGATCATCATATGTAGTTCTAGATGATATAGCCACACACACATATGTAGTTCTAGATGATATAGCCACACACACATGTAGTTCTAGATGATATCGAAAACAATCATCATCCTCAAGCACGGGCGGTTGGTGTTCTGATAGTAATTAGGATAGCTTTGTCCAACACGAAGATTCTTGCCATCGAGGAATTTCTTCCACCCAACCGAAGTTTAAGTGTGTGCGACCGTCCGTGTCCACGCGGTAAGTACAGAGTTGTGACGGAGCCCTTGCGAAGGCGTAGTCCAGCTGAGCCTTCTTCATCGGCTCGATACCATAACTCATGATATGCTCTTTGCCAATTTCTGAATAAGAAAAACATATCAATTAATAAGCATGTGATCGAACTCTACACTAAAACATATATATCATCGACTAGATTCCACACAACATATACCATATCATTGGACTGTACACTAAGTAATTCACACTATTAATTTGCATTTGTAAGTATAACATACCATATCATGTCGATCAACCATGGTATTTGTCAAGCGGGTCACGAATGGCACCCGACAAAGTCAGCACGTGGCGGAATTATGTCCCACAGGTTGGACACCTCCTCCTCACTCAGCCTTGTTCTTTGAGCTACGATGGCTTCATGAAGTGGGTCCTCATCATCTTCATCATCTTCATCATCTTCATCATCTTCGTCATCTTCATCATCTTCCACCAAAGTTGAGATAAATGACAGCTAGTTTGGGTCTTTCTACTCGGAAGTTGAAGCTGATCAACTCACCACCAAGTAAGATGCATGCGAGCGATTTAAACAGGCCCATCCATCTCCTCCAATCTGCGACATATTGCGTCCTTTCTCGACCTCCATAGTGTACGGCCCCCAGAGCCTCAAATGTCACAAAGTGTCTCCGTCACCTTGTTGAATTTCAACCTCACATTGCATGGGACGATCTGTGTAAACTAAGCAAAATGACACAATGCGATAATGGCAACACTAAAAATAAAATAGTTATTACATTTCATCTAATTTCTTACCGCCGCATGACTAAAACTCGGCGGAAGTAGATGCTTAACAACTTGCCGGGGTTGCAAGGCTGTGGCGCATCTTGACTTGCACAGATTGACATAGTGGTGGTGGTGGGGCCATTCTTCCTAAAGCAATATGAGCAAAGGATTACTAAATCAACTAAATCAAAATGTTCTAAGTCAACTAAATCAACTAGCCTACTAAATCAACTAAATCAAAATGTTCTAAGTCAACTAAATAAACTAACCTACTACATCAACTAAATCAAAATGTTCTAAGTCAACTAAATAAACTAACCTACTACATCAACTAAATCAAAATGTTCTAAGTCAACTAAATAAACTAACCTACTACATCAAACTAAATCAAAATGTTCTAAGTCAACTAAATAAACTAACCTACTACATCAACTAAATCAAAATGTTCTAAGTCAACTAAATAAACTAACCTACTACATCAACTAAATCAAAATGTTCTAAGTCAACTAATTAAATAAACTAACCTACTACATCAACTAAATCAAAATGTTCTAAGTCAACTAAATAAACTAACCTACTAAGTCAACTAAATCAAAATATTCTAAGGCAACTAAATCAACTAGCCTACTAAATCAACTAAATCAAAATGTTCTACTAAGTCAACTAAATCAACTAAATCAAATGTTGCATATGAGCAGGAGGGAGAAGGAGGGCGACTCGAGGAGGGAGAAGAGAGTAGGATGGAGGAGGAAGGCGGAGCGTGGAGGGGCCGGCCGGCGCGGCCAGTTGAGGGAGAACGGATCAGGAGGAAGGCGGAGCGAGGAGGGGCCGGCCAGCGGCGAGTGGAGAGGGAGGACGGAGGAGGAGGCCGGTACCGAGTCCAGCAAGGAGGAGGAGGTGGCCTTGGCGCGCAGACGGAGGAGCGGCGGGGCGCGTGGCCTTGAGCTGGAGGAGAGGGGCGACGGCCGGGGGCGCGCGGCGCAGATAGTTGTGGCTGTGTGTGAGTGGATCCGGTCGAAGGGAGGAGATAGATGGCTTAGCAGTAGCGCTCTTCGGAGAAACGCGTTACTGTTAGGCTATCTAGCAGCAGCGCTTTTCAACATAAAGCGCTACTGATATATGTCAGCATGCAAAAATACACATTGATCATCAACGATCTTTTTGTGTACAATCTGATTCGACAATATGAGTCCTCACCGGTTTAGGAACAGGTGAAGACTCATATTGCAGCCACAAATTCTACACATAGAGTTCAATGAAGATCAAGTGCTTGTCAAAGTGTGGGAAGTAACATATTTAAGGTGGTATAAACTCTCTTCACGGAGCGAGGTGGGACTAAATTTTTGTAGGAAACTTAGCAGCAGCGCTACGCGTTGCTGCTATAACTAGCCTCGCGGCGGCCTCGTAGGAATTATAGCAGCAGCGCGTCTTTCGACGGACGCGCTACAGCTATATTTTTACCAACAGCGGGTTGCTGTCAACCGCGCTACTGCTAGTTAGCAGCAGCGAGTTATTTTGAGCCGCGCTGCTGATAAGATTCTGTGTATAGGCTTTTCCCTAGTAGTGTGAGCTTGGCGCTTGGAGGGAGGTTTGGATCCGGGGAGTAGATAAGATGCTCCAGCTTCAGCGCCAGCAGCTCCTGGTCGATATCGGACGCACAAGACACCAAGTCCTCGGTCCATACCTCAACGGTACGGCGGAAGTGCTCGGTTGCTTTGTTGGCGCTGTCCACCAAAGTTCGCTCCTTGCGGAGCTCCTCCTTCAACTTGGTCTCCCGATCCCGGGCGGCGTCAAGCGAGTCCCGCAGCGTGGAGACTTTCAGCTCAAGATCCTCGATGGAGTCCTTGGCGGCCTTCAACTCGTCGCCTTTCTTGGAAAGACGCACCTGGAGTTCTGAGTTGGTGTGGGCGTCCTTCTCGCGCTCCGTGATGAGCGCGGCGACCTTCTCCACGTTCGCCTTGACAACTCCTCCGGCTTAGCGACCTTGGCGGCAAGCTCTTCCTTGGCGGTCTCCGCGGCAGCATGGCAGCTTCGCCTCCTCAGGTTCCCGCCAGGGCCTGCTCCCTAGCGGTAAGGTCTTCCTCGTGGGAGTCGAGGTTGACCTTCCATTTGGCGAAGTTCTCCTTCTCGCGGGACAGCTCCACCCGGCGAGCCGCTGCTGCTCTTGGCCTCGGCCTTCTTCAGCAACCACTCTTGATACTCCCGGCGAGTCGCTCGCTCCTCCGCCACCTCGCGGAGAGCAGCCTGGTTGGCGGCGCTGAGCTCCGCCGACGCTTCTCCATCTCCTCGGCGGCCTTGGCGGCGAGGGCCTCCCGAAGCGAGCCGCTGCTGGCCGGTAAAGGGCCAGGAGCTGGTGAAGCTTCTCCTCCTCGGGCCCGTCGCTCCGCGATCCCTCGACGATCTTCAAGCCCATGGAGGCGAGGACCTCCCATCAAAGGCCTCGCCCTCCGGGAGCTTCTGACGAAGAGCCCCACGGCACTGGATGAAGACGCCGTTGGGGGCTTTCAAGTAGTAGCCGGACTGCTCCTCTCCGGCGGAGGGGTGGCGACAGCGCAGCACTTGATGCTCCCGCCGCCCCGGGCAGGCGGTCCGTCGCCGTCCTCCTCCCGGCCGCTGGCCCGTCCAGCCGAGGCGGTCTCTTGCGCGCTGGCTCGGCAGCTCCGCCGCATCCTCGGCAGCAGGCGTCGCCCGCCGCCGCCTGCGCGCCCTCCTCCTCAATAGCGATGACCTGTCTCCATCTGCCGGGGAGGGGGATCTAGAAGAAGAAGAAAAAAGCAAAGAAGTTCAAGCAAATATCCAAAAGAGACAACGCCAAGAATACAAGTTGCAAAACCTACCTTGGCGGGCGTCGTCGTGGCCGAGCTCCTCGCCGGGAGCTCTGTCTGGCGGAGTGGCACGCCCTCGCCGGGCTGCTCGCCTCGGCGGAGTACCCGCCCTTGGCGGAGTGCTCTCCTTGCCGGGAGTTCGGCCTTGGCGGGGGCGGCGGGCCTGCGGCTCCTCGAGGCGACCTCCGGACGCTCCTGCCGCTGTGGCTCCACCTGCACAAGTCAAGACAAAAACATCAAGGCATTAGTACAAGACCAAAATCTTCAAACACGCCGGCGGCGAAAAGTCAGAACCCAGACTTACGCTGGGGGCTGCGCTGGGGGCTGCTCCTCGGAACAGCGCTCGGGTTCGCAAGCTTAGCTCCGGCCGTCCCGATCGCCCTTGCGGGCGAAGTCGTCGCGATTTCGACCACGGGCACCTTGGCCTTCTTCTTGGGCCAAGGTCCTGAAATCAACGCAAGAAACAAGATTAGCATCAACAATGATCAAGGCGAAATTTGAGAAGATGAAGATCTCGGATACTTACTCCTGTTCCTCCTCGTCGTCTTGATCAAGGCGGAGAAGTCATACTCCACCGGGGCGCGTCGGCGAGGAGGAGGCGAAGACTCCTCGGCGCTTGGCGGTCCCCGGGCTGGGGCTCAAGGCCCAGCCTGTGGCAGCCGGGGCCGAGAAGCGGGCGGAGCCGCCGCTCCGCTCGAAGACTCTGTCCGCTTAGCGCCGACCTGCGGGCGCCTCTGCCGTGGCCTGCGCTGGTCGCTTCCGCCGTGGCTGGTGCGCCGTCGCCCTCGGCGCAGCAGCTTCCCGGAAGCTTGCGCTGCCAGCGCGCAGAGTTGTTGCGGGGGCTGCGCCCTCGCTCCGTCGCCGCTTGCGGAGGCGCTTGATGGAGAACGCTTAGGGCTTGCCGGGCGGGAGGTCTCCGACGACGAGGAGAGGTCGGCGCGAAACTCCGTGGACCCGCCGGTGTCCTCGGCGGCCTCGGCGTCCTCCTCCTCCTCCTCCCGGCTGGCTTCGCTGGGCCCGGCGCCCTGCGCTGCTGGTCTCTTTCCTTCCGGCGCCTCCGCTCCTTCCGCGCCTCCGCTACTGCGGCGCCTCTGTTCCCTCCGCAGCGCCACCTCTTGTTGCTGCCTCGGCGCGATTCGAGATCCCAGAGTGCCTCGAGAGGGGACCCGGCAGAAGCGTCGAGGAAGTTGCAGCAGTCTGCGGATCTCCGCCTCCTCCGCTTGGCAGGACGCATCCGCAGCCTCTGCTTCATCAGGTGTATATCCAAAATCCCCTGCCGCTGCGGCTGCGGCGGCCTCTTCAGCCCGAGAAGCTATGTATGCAAGCTCTTGGTCGGTGGTGTCCCGCGTATGCTCCTTGATGTCATCCTTGTTCTTCGCCACCTCCACAAGGTTGTCGAAGAAGCTGAGGATGTCTGATGGACTGGGCGGAATCCACGTCTTGGTCCATGCCGTGCGAATCACACGCTTGGGCATCATGGCGCAAAGACGATCCCGAGCTATCTTTGTTGCAGAGGGCACCACTCCCGGGAGGTCTGAACCACTCTGGATGGGCGGGTCATATTTAAAGAGTTCCGGACCATCCCTTCAGCTTCGGCGTCATGAAGTTGAAGTTCAGCCGGGCGCAGCCTCATTATATCCGCTGCGGTGCCGTACTCCCGAGCCGGCCTTTCCTGTCTTGGAGAGGGCAATGCGGCGGCGGAGGAAGTCTGCGCCTACTTGCAATGGACAGCCTTGCAATCCGAAGGCGAAGGATCCGGATGAGGCGGCGTCGAGCTTGATATCGTCGAATCCAGCTCGCTCCGATCTCGCAGCAAGACGATGGGCGTTGTCGCGGCGCGGTGAAGGGCTGTGGCGCGTCCTCAACGATCCAGCACCAGTCTGCACGCCACTCCTCCCACTTGCTGCGGAGCTCCCGGCAATCGACTCCTTCTTGTTGAACGAAAAACCCAAGAAATTCCTCCGAGAGGGGGGCGCCGGCCTCTGCTCTAGGAGTGAAGAAGTGCCTAAACAGCGCTACGTTTGGGTGTATTCCTATGAAGTTTTCGCACATGTGTGCGAAAACTGCCATTGTGAGGATGGCGTTGGGGGTGAAGTCAAGAAGGTGGAAGCCGTATGTGTGCATGATGTCGCAGAAGAAATTGGAAAAAGGGGGACAAAGGCCGCAATGGAAGAAAGCTGCGAAGAAGAAGTACCCGCCGGGATAGTTGTCCTTGGCAGCGGCAGGATAAGCTCTGGTCCGAGGATGCGCCTTGGTCTCCTTGGCCCAGAACAGGTAATATTTGTTCCAGAGTTCCGCAGCTGAGCAGCGGCGAAAACGACGTTCGCTTCGCAGACAAAGCGAGCCGCGCCCGCTCAGATTTCTCCTTCTTGGTCTTCTCCGCCTTCCCTTCTCGGTCTTCGGGCCATGGCGGAGGCAGCGAGGGAAGGAGGACGAAGAGTCGGCGGCGCCCGCAGACGCAAGAGGCGGCGGAGGAGATGTGGAGGCGGAGCGCAAGGGATCTCTGGAGGAGGAAGAAGATGCAATGAAAGCGAAGGAGGGAACCGTTCGCTTCCTCTGCTTTTATGGGGAAGTGGGGGCGTTCGCTCTTCCCATTGAAGAACGTGGGCACGCCCCATCCCACGACGCCGCAATTTGCGCGTGCCGTTACGGGGATGTGGCGGATCGCGAAGTGGATTCGGTGCACCGTGGGCGTAGCGTGTGCCGTGCCTTTATTTTTGGCCTGGCCCAACAGCGCTTCGGCACCGTGTGTGGCCCAGGCCGAGGCTCTGTCGGTGTACTAAGGTAGGGATACCTCAGTACCCCAACTTGTGCACGGGCGGTTGCAGCTTCCCGCGGCAGGGTTTACCACGTGCTCGCCGGAGACCTTCCTGCTCCATATCAAACCATTCAAAAACAAAGTATACAAGACAGAAGATCGAGACCCCGGCAAGCGGAGCTTGCCGGGAAGGCCGTTCCAGGCTCAAGATTACATCACTCACGCAAGGCCCTGGCAAGAGGAGCTCGCCAGGAAGACTAGAAGATTACATCATAGAAGACACGCCTCGGCGCTATATGCGTCCCGGCGAGGGCCCGGGGAGCGACAAGTTACAGAGCCCGGCAAGCTCCGGGTCCGACAGGTCAAGACCCGGCAAGGTGCTTGCGGGAGAATTGCGCTGTGCCCGCGCTCCAGCTCATCGCCTGCAGCGTGCCACAGGGCCTTTCAGGGCGCGTGGCGGATGGCTGTGCAGCCTGGGGGACACGGTGGCACTCCACGGTGGTGGATCCATCGCCGTGGCAGACGGAGACACAAGGGCGGGAGCTTTTGGGGTCGACGGCGACGGGCATTAAATGCCCTTGTCCCCCACTATCAAAGTAGGTAGCGACCACTGTTCATGCACTGTAGCTCCACTGTCCTTGCACTGTTCCAACTACCACCTCTTTTACATTTTTACCCCTTTCTCCTACGTTGACACCTGTCGGTGACCCCTTGCACTATAAAAGGAGGCCCATGCACAACGTGGAAGGGGGAGGGGGAAAACCTTGACAACTCTCATGCTCGGTGTAGCTGATACTGTAGATCTTCAAGCTCCCGAGCTCAATACAAACCAAGGCAGGAGTAGGGTTTTACGCGTCCGTCGCGGCCCGAACCTGGGTAAAACTGCCCGCGTGTTCACTACGATCTGCTCTCCGTGCTCCCTCCGCCCTCGTACCGCACACACAAGGGGCTCCGGTCCCATAGGTGTTCGTGGCGGACAGTTTCCCCCGACATAGAAGATCTCTTTTCATCATATGATCTAGACTTTGAGCTTCTCTCTTTGCCTAGAATTTGTTGAAGTTCTTGACCATCAAGCTTATCTCTTCATTGGAAACTAACTTGTCACTTGAGGTTGTGGGAGCATCACTTGTAGCTTTGTAAGCACCACTTGACTTGTTGTGAAGCTCTTCCTTATCCTTAAGTGTCATCTCATGAGCAACAATTCTTCCAATGACTTCGGTTGGCTTGAGATTCTTGTAGTTTGACATCATTTGGATCAAAGTGCACACGGTGTCATACTTTCCATCCAAAGCTCTGAGAATCTTCTTGATGATGAATCGGTCGGTCATTTCTTCGCTTCCTAAGCCGGCAATCTCATTTGTGATGAGAGCAAGCCTAGAGTACATTTCAGCGACTCCTTCACCATCCTTCATCTTGAACTTGTCAAGTTGACCTTGAAGAATATCTAGCTTTGACTCCTTCACGGACTCGGTACCTTCGTGCATTTCAACCAAAGTATCCCAAATCTCTTTTGCATTCTCAAGGCGGCTGATTTTGTTGAACTCCTCTGGACACAAGGCATTGAAGAGAATGTCACAAGCTTGAGCATTGTTTTGCAACATCCATAATTCTTCCGTTGTAAGCCGCGATCGGAACTTTTCCTTCCTCGAAGAATTCACCTTGCATACCAACACAAATAATGCCCCATGCGGCTGGGTTATGACCAAGAATATGCATTTTCATTTTATGCTTCCAACTAGCAAAATTTGTACCATCAAAGTAAGGACCTCTCTGAAAATTACCTCACTAGGACGCCATACTCTCCTAGGTTGTGAAACCAAGCTTATGGAGTCAATGCAATGGAAACCAATACAATGGAGACCAAAGCTCGATACCACTTGTAGGATCGAAAGTATGTCTAGAGGGGGGTGATTAGACTACTTGTCAATATAAAAATTCTGCCTTTTGACAAAGAACAGTTTTGGCAGATTCACAATTATGATCAAGTCAAGCATCACCCTACACATGCAATTCTAGAGTATAGGCAGCGGAAAGTAAATTGCACATGTAGTAAAGAGAGGTGGAGAAGAGCAAACGCAATTTTGAGACGCGGTGATTTTTCTCGTGGTTCCGATAGGTGGTGCTATCGTGCTTCCACGTTGATGGAGACTTCAACCCACGAAGGGTAACGGCTGCGAGAGTCCACGGAGGGCTCCACCCACGAAGGGTCCACGAAGAAGCAACCTTGTCTATTCCATCATGGCCTCACGCCCACGGAGGGCTAGCCTTACTCGGGGTAGATCTTCACAGTAGGCGATCTCCTTGCCCTTACAAACTTCTTGGTTCAACTCCACATCTCGATGACGGAGGCTCCCAAGCGACACCTAACCAATCTAGGAGGCACCACCTCCAAAAGGTAATAGATGTTGTAGATGATGATGAACTCCTTGCTCTTGTGCTTCAAATGATAATCTCCCCAACACTCAACTCTCCTCACTGATTTGGCTGTGGTGGAAGAAAGGATTGAGTGGAAAGCAACTTGGGAAGGCTAGAGATCAAGCTTCATATGGTGTGAGTGGAGCAACTTGATCTCAACACAAGGGTAGGTAGTTCTCTTCTCGAAATGTAAGGTAGGAGTGGTAGTTCTTTCGATGGCTCTCTCCACGAATGAAGAGGGGTGGAGGGGTATAAATAGCCTCCACACAAAATCCAATCGTTACACACATTTGAGCAATCTCGGTGGGACGAAGTGGACAACTCGGTGAGACCGAAAGTTCAAATAATGTGAGCGTTAGGATTTTCGTGGGACCGAAAATACAATCTCGGTTAGTTCGATTAGTGCAATGACAAGAGCATGCCAATTTCGGTGGGACCGACTTCATCATCTCGGTGACACCGATTTGATGATGAAGGTTCTGAAGCTTGGCAACTCATGTTTCGGTGAGACCGAGTTCAGAATCGGAAAATCCGAGTTTGCTAGGGTTTGGCTTATGGCTGAGGTGGTTCATCTCGGTGTGACTGAGTTTGGAATATCGGTGGGACCGAGACTACTTATGAGTGTATATGGCAGTGAAAGTTGCTGATAGTTTAGGAGATGTATCACTAAGCACTTGAGCAACCAGATCACCATCATAACCTCATCCCCTTTTAATAGTATTGGCTTTTCCTATGGACTCAATGTGATCTTGGATCACTAAACCAAAAATGGAGTCTTGAGATTTTGCCAATGCTTGCCTTAGCATTTTGGGGGGTCCACTTCTTCAGTCCTTGCCATACCCATATCACTGAACTCTCTGAAATGATTCTCAAGTAACTATTAGTTCAATGATATATATGTTGTTATTAATTACCAAAACCACCCGGGGATTAGTTGCACTTTCACTATGCTAGTTGCCTCGTTCTTTTGCTATGCTGCGCTACCTATTACCTGTTTGTCCAGCCATCCCAAATTGCCATGAACCTCTAACCTTTGACACCATTCCTAGCCAACCATTGATTGGCTATGTTACCGCTTTGCTCAGCCCTTCTTATAGCGTTGCTAGTTGCAGGTGAAGTTGAAGATTTCTCCATGGTGGACAGGATTTTGGTTGGGATATCACAATATCTCTTATATTATTAATGCATCTATATATTTGGTAAAGGGTGGAAGGCTCGGCCTTATGCCTGGTGTTTTGTTCCACTCTTGCCGCCCTAGTTTCCGTCATACGGTGTTATGTTCTGGATTTTGCGTTCCTAACGCGGTCGGGTGATTTATGGGACCCCACGACAGTTCGCTTTGAATAAAACTTGTCCAGCAAGGCCCAACATTGCCTTTTACCATTTGCCTCACCACCACCTACTTTTCCTTCGAGTAATTAACCCAAGGGTCATCTTTATTACAGCCCCGGCCAATGCTTGTCTAAGTGTTGGTCCAAACTAGAAACCCTTTGGCGCCCCGTGGAAACTTGAGGTCTGGTTTTAGTTATACGGATTGCTCATCCGGTCGTGGCTCGAGACGAGATACGCGGCTACTATCGAGGATGTCGGCACGCCGGGGAGGTCTTGCTGGTCTTGTTTTACCATTGTCGAAATGTCTTGATGTACCGGATACCGAGTCCGATCGGAGTGTCTCGGGTGAAGGTCTATTCCTTCGATGATCGCGAGAGCTTGTCATGGGCTTGTTGGGACACCTGCAGGTATAAACTTTCGAGAGCCGTGCCCGCGGTTATGTGGCAGATGGGAATTCGTTAATGTCCGGTTGTAGACAACTTGACACTTGATCTGAATTAAAACGCATCAACCGTGTGTGTAGCCGTGATGGTCTCTTCTCGGCGGAGTCCGGGAAGTGAACACGGTTTCTGTGTTATGATTGACGTAAGTAGGTGTTCAGGATCACCTCTTGATCATTGCTAGCTTCATGACCGTTCCGCTTGTTCTCTTCTCGCTCTCATTTGCGTATGTTAGCCACCATATATGCTTAGTCGCTGCTGCAACCTCACCACTTTACCCCTTCCTTTCCCATTAAGCTTTGCTAGTCTTGATACCCATGGTAATGGGATTGCTGAGTCCTCGTGGCTCACCAGATACTTCCAAAACCAGTTTGCGGTGCCTATGTTACCGAAAGCGGTGACGAACTAAGCTCAAGGAGGAGCTCGATGAAGATCTTGCCCTTTGTGTTGTTTCGTTCTAGTTGATCGGTGGTGGAGCCCAGTTGGGGTCGATCGGGGACCTTTGTCGCATTTGGGGTTCTTCTTTTATTTTGGTGCCGTAGTCGGACCTTGATTGTATCTGTATGATGTAATGCTTTATTCATGTAATTGTGTGAAGTGGCGATTGTAAGCCAACTATGTATCTCTTTCCCTTATGTACTACTTGGGTTGTGTGAAGATTACCTCACTTGCGACATTGCTTTCAATGCGGTTATGCCTCTAAGTCGTGCTTCGACACGTGGGAGATATAGCCGCATCGAGGGCGTTACAGCATGGTGTTCACCACCTGCTCCCAGACGCCGCGAAGAAACCGGGGGACAGGAGCACCGTACGGCCTCGCCACGTCTCCCCCGACCAAGGAGTGGAGGGCCGCGACCAGTTCTTCATCAGCCAGGGCTGCAAAGCTCAAGCGAAGGGCAGCATCCGCTTCCCCAAGCCTCCACAACGGGAGCGAGTGCTCCCGGAGTGGAACCACCCGGTGCTCCAGAAACTCCCTCAGGAGTGTGGCCCCGGTCAGCTTCGCCGCCCCCAGGTTGCCTGGCCTCAGGTCCGCGTCCATCCTCTCCAGCACCACCCTCGCGCGGGGTCGACAAGCTCCGCGGAGGACCACGCATTAACGGCCTTGGGCTGTCCCGTAGGCAGCACTAGTCGGGGGTGGATGCGCCCGGCGTCCACCATGACCCACTTGCTCCGGAAGCCTTCGGTCCTCTTCCCGGGCTTCGAGATGGCGTTGGAGCCAGAGTATGCGATAAAACTCGCGCATGCAGAGATGGGGCCACGAGAAACCCGGAGATAAAAGTAATGGCGCAGCAAGGCCACCGAGGGCTTTATCCCAACGTGAGCCTCACAATAGTAGGCAAAGATCGCCAGGAGAAGTACAGAGTTGGGGTGGAGGTGCAGAGCTTGCAAGTTGTACAGGCGAAGAACAGCAAGGAAGAACTCGAAAAAAGGAGGCACCAGACCGGCGACGATGGCACTCACGAAGAGCGGGTAGAAGGTGCTGCCCTTGCCTTCAGGCTGGTCGGAGCCGGCCTTGAACACAGTCGCTCCCGCGTTGCCCTGCGCCATCGTCCTCAGGCGCATAAGGGCGAGATTCCTCTCTGACACATTCGGGGGATCCAGAGCCGGGGAGTACCAGGCCTCTGTCAGAGCCTTGCGGGGCGCCTTGGCTCACCGGATGGGAAGGATTGAGGCAGATTTGGAGGATTTCGAAAGCAGGAAGGAGAAGGGCGAGAAAGGGGATCTGGAGCAAGGCAAGCGAGAACGAAGTAGGTCAGTCTGGCCCGGGCACCTCTTTTTGTCAAATGGGCAGTTGCCGAGGCGTTGTGGGAGCGGAGACGCCCATGTCCAATCAATCGCCACGTGGAGCCCAAGGCCGCAGGCTAATGGGGCCCGTGGAGCTTCGCACTTGCCCCTTCGCTTCTCTACTAAGCCAAGTCCATGCGCACCTTGGGCTCGTGGACTACTGTCGGTGTTATGGGAACGGGGGTCCCCAGACTTGCCTGCCTGTGGCCTGCGGCGTGGCTCAAGTGGGGGCCCAATGCAGCCCAGCTTCATCAGCTCAAGCTCAAGACCCTCATGAGGGGCCAAGCCTCGCGGGGCGGACGACAGGGAGCTTCCTCAGGAGCAGCCTCCTCAGGTAGGCTCGCGAGGAGCCGGAGAGATAAGGGCAGGGCACCTCCCGAGGGGCCCGTGACGCAAGCCATGACGATCGAGGCCATGCGTGCGCCAGGCGGGCGCCGGCCTGCGCAGTGTCCTTGTTTCCCTTTCGGTGCAAAGGGGGCAAGCACAGGCCGAGGCATCAGGCAAAGGTTACCGTTTCGGTGTAACAAGACCAAGACCAGTAGAACGGCAGGATGGATGTCATCGTGGAGCCCAGAGCAGCGTCATCGTCAGGACCTTTGGTAGCCGAAGACCAACTTTAGTCAGGATAAGTGTACCAGATGTTCCCCTTCAAAATGGCCAATTCTTGGCGCCCTTCCCGCTCATTATTTGGGAAGAGGCCCAGGGCCTCGCTCTATAAATAGGACTAGCCACCATAGGGTAGAGGCATCTGGAGGCATCAAGAAACAGATCGGTGAGAGAGAGAGAGAGAGAAGCGACTGAACTCACCCAAGCAGTTCATCGCACCAGCTCAAGAACAGCCCCTCGCGAGGCTGTTCTCCCTTCGTACTACTCACCATCAGCCCCTGAGGCAATCCACCACACCACACACTAGAGTAGGGCATTACACCACAATGGTGGCCTGAACCAGTATAAATCTCGTGTTCCTTGTGTGTTCATCTTTTTTGCTTAGATCCTTGCGAGACTTCGAGACGTGAGCTGGTAGGGGAGAGATCTCCGTGCGCACCCTAGTGTTCGAACCTCAAGGGTCTGCCGGAACCCGAAATCCGACAGGCCCTGATTTATCAGGGATGCCAGCTTTATTATATTGATCATAATATATACATTGTCAAAATATGTACATCAAAAGAGCTAGTGGCTCAGGTATAGTAAGGTCAAAGATGAGCAATATTCCATGGTCGGCTGGTCTCCTCCTCCGACTTACGTGAATCCTTGTGGTCTCGAATATCGATAAGGTAGTATGACCCATTGTTCAAATTCTTGCTGACCACAAAGGGTCCTTCCCAAGGTGGGGATAGCTTGTGCATATTACTTTGATCCTGAATAAGCCGGAGCACCAGGTCACCTTCTTGAAACATTCTGGTCTTAACCCGACGGCTGTGATAACGATGCAGATCTTGCTGGTAAATCGCCGAACGAGCTGCCGCGATGTCACGCTCCTCATCTAACAGGTCAAGTGCTTCCTGACATGCTTTTTCATTGTCAGCTTCAAAAGCCACCACGTGGGGCGAATCATGACGGATGTCACTAGGGAGAAGTGCCTCTGCTCCGTAAACCATGAAGAAAGGCGTTTAACCCGTAGATCTATTGGAGGTGGTATTAATGCTCCATAACACATATGGTAACTCCTCCACCCAACAACCCGGCGTCCTCTGCAAGGGAACCATAAGCCGGGGCTTGATGCCTCTCAGGATCTCTTGATTGGCTCTCTCGGCTTGACCATTAGACTGGGGGTGAGCCACTGATGATACGTCAAGTCGGATATGCTCACGTTGACAAAATTCTTTCATAGCACCTTTGGATAGATTAGTGCCATTATCAGTTATGATACTGTGGGGAAAGCCAAAACGGAAAATCACCTTTTTGATGAATTGAACTGCCATCACCGCGTCACATTTACTGACCGGCTCTGCCTCAACCCACTTTGTAAATTTGTCAACCACCACCAGGAGGTGTGTCTTTTTATCCTTGGACCTCTTGAAAGGCCCAAACATATCAAGCCCCCAGACTGCAAATGACCAAGTAATTGGAATCATCCTCAATTCTTTAGTCGGCACATGAGCTTGTCGTGAAAATTTCTAACAACCATCACATTTACTAACTAGATCCTCAGCATCAGCGTGAGTCGTCAGCCAATAAAATCCATGACAAAAAGCCTTAGCCACAAGAGACTTAGAGCTGGCATGATGGCCACAATCTCCTTCATGAATCTCTCGCAGAATCTCATAGCCTTCTTCAGGAGAAACACAACGTTGAAATGCCCCTGTGACACTGCGATGATGCAGCTCTCCATTGACAATAGTCATTGACTTGGACCGCCGGGTTATCTACCTGGCAAAAGTTTCATCCTCAGGTAACTCGACCCGGGTCATATAAGCCAAATATTGAACTGTCCAATCAGGAATCGCATGAAGAGCCGCCACCAATTGCGCCTCCGGATCAGGAACAACGGGATCCTCCTCTGTAGGCAATTTGACAGAAGGGTTATGCAGAATATCCAGGAGACTGTTAGGTGGCACCGGCTTACGCTGGGATCCTAACCGGCTTAAAGCATCAGCCGCCTCATTTTTCTTGCGATCAACATGTTCAACTTGATAACCCGCGAAGTGACCCGCAATAGCATCGACCTCTCGACGATAAGCCACCATGAGGGGATCCTTAGAATCCCAAGTGCCAGAAACTTGCTGAGCTACCAGATCTGAGTTGCCAAAGCACCTCACCCGGCTTAAGTTCATCTCCTTAGCCATCCGAAGACCATGGAGCAAGGCCTCATATTCAGCTGCATTGTTAGTGCAAGGGAACATCAACTGGAGAACATAACAAAAATTGTCACCTTGAGGGGAAGCTAAAACAACTCCAGCCCCCGAGCCCTCCAATTGCATGGATCCATCAAAGTGAATAGTCCAATATGTGTTATCTGGCTTCTCTTCAGGCATCTGCAGCTCTGTATAGTCATTGATGAAATCCACAAGTGCTTGAGACTTGATGGCCATGCGAGGCATATACTTCAAACCATGAGGTCCAAGCTCAATGGCCCACTTGGCTATCCGACCTTTGGCTTCCGTGTTTTGAATAATATCCCCTAAGGGAGCAGAACTAACCACGGTGATGGGATGACTCAAAAATACTGCTTAAGCTTCCGACTGGCCATGAACAACCCATATACAAGTTTCTGCCAGTGCGAATACCTCTGCTTGGACTCAATAAGCATCTCACTGATGTAATAAACCGGCCTATGAATCCGATATTCCTTTCAAGCCTCCTTCCGTTCCACCACAATAGCTACGCTGACAGCCCGGGCATTAGCAGCCACATACAACAACAATGACTCCTTGTCAATAGGAGCAGCAAGAACTGGCGGTTCAGCTAACTGTTTCTTCAGGGCTTCAAATGCTTCATTAGCAGCATCACTCCAAACAAAATTATTAGTCTTTTTCATCATTTGATACAGAGGGATAGCCTTCTCTCCCAACTGGCTTATGAACCGCTTAAAGCCGCGATACGACCTGCCAGACGTTGAACATCATTGACACATGCCGGCTTAGCCAAGGAAGTGATGGCCTTGATATTCTTCGGGTTTGTTTCAATGCCTCTATTGGAAACCAGGAAACCCAAAAGCTTACCAGCCGGCACACCAAAACCGCACTTGGTCGGTGTCGGTGTCAAAACCGGCGGATCTCGGGTAGGGGGTCCCGAACTGTGCGTCTAAGGTTGATGGTAACAGGAGGCGGGGGGGGGGGCATGATGTTTAGACAGGTTCAGGCCCTCTCTATGGAGGTAATACCCTACTTCCTGCTTGATTGATCTTGATGAATATGAGTATTACAAGAGTTGATCTACCACGAGATCATAATGGCTAAAACCCTAGAAGTCTTGCCTATATGATTATGATTGCCTCTACAGACTAAGCCCTCCAGTTTATATAGACACCGTAGGGGACTAGGGTTGTACAAAGTCGGTTACAAAGAAAGGAATCTACATATCCGAATGCCAAGCTTGCCATCCACGCAAAGGAGAGTCCCATCAGGACACGGAAAGAAGTCTTCTGTCTTGTATCCTCATAGCCCAACAGTCCGGCCCATGCTACATAGTCCGGCCGTCCGAGGACCCCCTAATCCGGGACTCCCTCGGTAGCCCCTGAACCAGGCTTCAATGACGAGGTGTCCGTTGCTCGAATTGTCTTCGGTATTGCAAGGTGGGTTCCTTCTCCGAATATTCCAAAGCATCCTTCAAACACAGAAAACGTGTCCGGCTCTACAAAACAAGTACCACACACAACCGCAGATAGTATAGTATTTCACGAGTCCAATACGCTGACAACTTTTTGTAGCGTGACACATCACCGCTCGACCATCATTTCGAACCGTTCTTAGCCTGCCGCTCCATATTTCGAGATGCGGTTTCATTGGCACGTCTTGTCAAAGCAAAGATCGCGTCCCCTTATTGCGGGATTATCATCAATACGGGCGTGGGTAACCCAGCCTTGCCGTCTGCACGACCCTTGGGGAATAGGTGAGTTTTAAGGCGAGTGGGGAGGCGCTTGATATTCACTGCCTTTATAAAGAGATAAAGATTTACCCCTTTCACCCACGGCTTCTATCTCTCTGCCTTCCCCATCCTTGAGCTCCAGCGCCCAAGTTCTCATCTTTTCCGCCCCAAAGAAAGCACTCCATTCATGTCCGGATCCGGAGCGCAGGGCAAGTGGGTGGCCTCCTCCGTCAAGGAGAAGGACATTACCAAGCTCCGGGAGGCTTGGTATTTGGCCAAGGAAATCGCGCACCAGCTTCCGGCCAAGGGACAGATCGTCCCCACCCCGGAGCCCCATGAGAGGGTAGTATTCATCCCCCACTTCGTCCGCGGGTTGGGATTTCCTCTCCACTCCTTCGTCTGTGGACTCATGTTCTACTATGGGTTGGATTTCCATGATCTGACCCCCAACTCCCTCCTCAACATCTCGACATTCATTGTCTTGTGAGAGGCCTTCCTCCGCATCCCACCCCACTTCGGATTATGGCTAAAGATATTCAATGTGAAGCCGAAGGTCGTGGGTAATCAACACGCGGAGTGCGGAGGCGCCATGGTGAGCAAGATGCCGAATGCCACATGGCCAATAGATACCTTCATGGAGACCATCAACTGGTGGCAACAGAAGTGGTTCTATGACACAGAGCCGCACGACACCACCTGGGCCGCAGCTCCCTAATTCCAGTCCGGAGCCCCGATACGGCTCACCTCCTGGCTAGAGAAGGGCCTAGACTGGTCTTCGTCGGACGAGCTGACAACACTTCAGACGCGCATCAGGAGCATGATAGACAAGAATATCAAGCTTGTCAATGTGATCCAAGTGATGCTTATTCGCCGGATCCTTCCGTGCCAAAGCCGGACTTGCCATTTGTGGGAGTACGATCTGGCCAAGCGCCAGACCTTGCTGCAGTTCTTCGGCACTACGCACGAAGACATTTGGAAGGTTCTTTTCAAGTCCAACGAGACGTGGCCGGATACGACCGAGGACCGTGGGCATGACTTGGCCCATCCCACTAGTCCAGTAAGCCTTTTCATGTTTTCAAGGTGTATCCTTTACTTGCATACTCGAGGAAGACGTCTAAGCCTCCCTAATGATTTTCTTAGGGTTTGACAAAGTAGGCGGAGCCGATTTACTGTCCGGCTCCGCTGCCCGAAGACCCAACAATTAGACTTCTGACTAAGATGCTGGTTCCGGAGCCCTATCAAGTGCCGGAGAACAAGGCCTAGGGGACCAGAGTTGGCCTCCATCATAAGGGCACTTCGGACGTGACGTCCGGAGACGCCGAGACTCATTCCTCCGCCGCCGAGGACAACGAGGAAGAGGAGGAAGAATAAAAGCCATTTCCCGAGGGGGGAGAAAGAAAAGGACGGCCTTCACGCATCTAGAGGCCTAAGCGTCCAAGAAGGGAAAGGCTTCCCTCCCGGACAACTCCACAGCAGACTGCGACAACAACTCGGAATGGCACCCCAGGGATAAGCCCCTGGCCGAAACGTAAGTACTCGAAGAGGCACTCATATGTCTGACCCTTTTCCTTCATAGTTTTAACTGTCAAATCATGTGCTGCAGCCCGGCCCATTCCGTCCTCTAGCGATTCTCATCAACGGGGAATTCGCTAGACCCGAATGTGATGGACAGCGGGTCCCTTGCGGCGGCCTCCTCTCCCAAGGCCGTGGATGACACCAAGGTGTTGTCCCGAAGGACCCCAGGCCAGGGAGAGACGCAGGAGGCCGTCAAGGCGGCGCCAGAGGGTGAAACCTCAGTCGCCGGACACATGGGGGAGCAAATCCCCATGGATACTGGCGATGGGTGCCATATCCAATTCGGCACCCAGCTGAATACAATTCCGGAGACCTATACGGCTCCAGAATCAGGCAAGCAACCTCCTTCAAAAGGAAGAGGTGCTTCAATTCTACCGGTGATCTCTATCCAGCCAGAGCCGCCGGACACTCTAATGGAAGTGCTACGAAGTGCTTCTATTGTTGAGGAACACCGTACCCTTATGGGTATGGTGGTTAAGAGGATTCAGTCCGTGAAGAGCGGACTGACCGAAGCCTGCACAAGCCTTCTAACAGGCTTTGAGGTAAGCAACGCAATTATGTAAAAAGAATGTCACAGTATAGATAGTAGCCCCTGAGACACTGTCCGGTGTTCGAAAAGAAAAGCCGGACAGAGGATCAAACAAGTTTCGCAGGAGACTAACCAGATGGGTCAATGTGAACCAGCAGGCGTCGTTACTGGCTGCGACTTCTCATACTGCTAAGGTTTCTGGACTGAAGCAGAGTCTGGAGCGAGCCGAGGGAGAGCTCAGCCGTGTGGAGAAATAGTTGAAAGACAATCAAGGTATGCAATAACCTTGTCTATATTCAGGAAGGACGAATGATTTGTAATGACCGTAGTGCCATTTTATTTGCAGGAGCGGCGACCGAGGTGGAGACCCTCAAGAAAGCGCTGGCCGAGGCCGATGAGAGAGCGGCCAAGGAACAAGACGCACGTGAAAAGCATGAGGCCAGGGTCGGTGAGGTCCAGCAGGAACTCCAGGACACCGTGAAGAAATGCGAGTCCTTGGAGCACAATGTTACAGATCAAGAGTCCGAACTTGCCAAAGCCCGCCAAAGTGCACACGATTCCCGGGTTGAAGCCCAGGGCACCCTCCAGGAAGTCCAGGAGGCCAGAAAAATCGCGGCGGGTAAGGCCTTTATTATGCAGAGCAAATATGTGAAGAAAAGGTTCCTCTTACTGACCCGGGTTTGGAGTTGTCCAGGGGCGTTTGCGAATCTGTCGTGCAGCGTTTCAGACGCTGCGGCGTTCTTCGGAGTCGAAGAGGGGAGCTCCACAGAGAAGCTGTTTTAGTCGCAATACCTTGTGCCAGAACATCTGGTTCCCTTTAGCGATCAGCTAAAACAGCTGGTCGAACTGCATAGGGTGGCCGAACTAGCCATGAAGGATTTAATAATCTGGCTATGCCTTCCGAATCCATACCCAGCAGCTATTTCGGGCTCATGAAGCGACTGGTCAATGCCTGCCCTCAGCTTGATGCCATCAAGCGGTCGGTCTGCATCGAAGGCGCGTGAATGGCTTTCGCCCGAGTCAAGATGCAGTGGGCGAAGCTGGACGCCGTACAACTTGTGACCGAGGGACCGCCTGCGGGCAAGGAGCACCGCACACCCGAGCGGTATTTTAACAATGTCCTGGAGGGATCCCGCATTGTGGCAGAGCAATGTGCTAAGGATATTATCTTTGAATGAATACATTCATCTTATCCTGTCCCTTCCTGTATTATGAAAATAGAGCCTTTATGTAATATAATGCCTGTTATTTAAATTTTTTCCTCCTGTGCGGCCGTTTTGCTAAATCTGAGAGTTGGCCAGTCGTCGGCTTCAGCCCCCACGTAGGTAGGACGGGGGTGTTCGGGATGAACCTAAACACTCTTTATCCCAAAGTTTGGTCCCTAAAGGAGGTGTTTAGCGCAACGAACTAGGCAATCGGACTATGTGGCTTTATCACCCTCACTTAGCCATAGGGGATTGACAATAGAAATTTAGGCGCAACTCCTAGTATTCGTAAGTCCGAACTTGGGGTGCTGTAAACACCTGATCGGATAAAAAATGATTCATCGCTTAATGCGTAAAAAATTGCAAAAGATTTGTAACCTCTTGAACAGCTGACCGGCTCACGCCGCATCATGACAGTCAGTTTTCGGCTTTCTCTACTGAGGTGCTCAACCGGATGAACTAGGACACAATCGCAGTAGTTCTCCCTTTACTACCCTAGCCGATATAGCAGAACATAATGTAGTAAGCACAGGAGCCGGGCAACCCAACTATTGACCAAAGACATGATTCGGAGCCGATGCATATAATGCTAAAGTTTGGGGTGCCGAACTATACTCTCAAAAAGTGTTCGGACTTTGTTGCCGTATTATGGGGCGTAATGAAGCCCCTCGCGAATTAAGGCGTACCAGAGTATACGGGTGCAATTGATAAGGATATCAAAAAGAAAATGAAGTAACAGGCTAATGCCGCAGAAATTGGGCCGCAAACTATTTTCCATTATAGTTTGATTAATATGTCAAAGCATATTTGTACAAGTAGTGCGATAAGCAATAGAGCTATTTAAAATGCCCCGACCAAGGGAGAGCTGCGTGCAGGTCCTTAAAACAGGCATAACGATCATTTAAAGAGACCACCTGGAAATTCCCTTATACGTCAATGCTTCTTGCCGTCTTGGTTTATCCGTCCCTTGATAGGTCCGACAATCAGGTCATCAGGAAAGGCCTAGGAAAAAAAGAAACCTAAAAAAGAAAAAGAAAAAGTGAAAGTATGTGGATCCAGGGGAGGTTGAGCCGTATTGCGGACCACGATCTAGCTGTGCCTCCGTCTATGCCCATGGTATTTTGAGTGCGTAGTTATGTACGCGCGGTACAAATGCCACCATTTGATCGGGACTGGGACGGAGGCCGAATTGCTGGTCAAGCTCTTGACGAGCTGGACTGTCCTGCTGCAAAGTAGTTCGGACTTGTTCACTACAAAAAAAAGACACATCCGTAACATTTTGGGCCGAACGAATTTTTTTTCTGTCATACATATGACACTTCTATGACGATAATTGTGACAAAACCCGGTATCATCATAGATGTGGTGGGCTCCTACTTCTATGACAAAAAACATGACAGAAAATGGGCTTTTCGTCCTGGGCGGGCCGGAGACGCAGCTGCTTGACATTCTTTGGGCTGTCCATGACGAAAAAAAACCGTGGTAGAAGCGAGGGGGAGGAAAATTTCAGGGAATCGCCGGTTATGGTGGGAGGTCGGGGGCGGAGCGATGCGCGTTTCTCTCGTACGTACGCGTGTGTGTGCGAGGCATTGGCTTTAACTGAACCCGAGCAAGGCGTTGGGCTCTAACTGAACCCGAGTGATTGCACTGTAGGCTACGCATTACTGAACCCGAGGGATCGATCGATGGCTATTAACTGAACCCGATGGAGCGATTCCTTTGCTACTGCTGCTAACTGAAGCCGATCGATGCTGCCTCTGGGATGAACAGTGAGCGTTGCGGGGGGTTTGGATGAACAGTGAGCGGTGGCGTTGCCTCTGGATGAACAGGAACCCATGGTGTGGAGGGCTGGATGAACAGTAGATGGTGGAGGGGTGGCCGTGGAGGGGTGGTTGAACAGGACCCCGTGGTGTGGAGGGTTGGACGAACAGTAGACGGTGGAGGGCTGCCCGTGGAGGGGTGGTTGAACAGTAGCCGGTGGAGTAGCGCGCGGTGGAGGCTGGATGAACAGGAGCCCGTGGAGGCTGGAGGAGGTCAACGGTAGCCCGTGGAGGCTAGAGGAGGTCGACGGTGGAGATGAACAGTATCCCGTGGAGTCCCATTTTGCGGTATGCCACACCCCTCCCGATGAATAGGACCCCCGTTTCGACCGTAGCGCTCCAACACAACTCTGTTTCGTCCGTTTTGCGGTATGCCACACCCCTCCCGATGAACAGGACCCCTGTTTCGACCGTAGCGCTCCAACACAAGTCCGTTTCGTCCGTTTTGCGGTACGCCACACCCCTCCCGATCAACAGGAACCCCGTTTCGACCGTAGGAGGTCCATTTCCTCTGTTTTGCAGTACGCCAGACCCCTCCCGACGAACAGGATCCCGTTTCGAACGTGGCCTGTCGAACACAAGGCCGTTTCCTCCGTTGTGTGGTATGCCAGGCCTCATTTCCATCGCTTGTTCCGTTCAAGCCCTCCCGATGAACACGACCACGCATTCCGTTCCGACCCAGCCGGTTGGCTCCAATGCGTTCCGTTGCCTCCCGATGAACACCACGCATTCTGTTGCCTCCCCATGAACACGACGACGATGTTGTTTCTCCGTTCCGACCCAACCATGTACGTATGCGCGAGTAGGCGTTCGAGACCCTGCCTGTATGTACGCATGTGGCCGTATTTTCTTTCTTGCACCCTCGCCGCTGTACGTACGTGTACATGCTACGTGCGCGCCTCTACTACGACACGTGCGCGCCTCTACATCTACGACACGTGCGTGCCTCTACATCAACCAGTATGTACGTACACGTTCGCGACCAGAATGACAACACTACGTACGCTTCGACCAGGTGGGTCCCGACTGTCAGGCACTTCCTTGGCTGCGAAGATGTAGCTGGTGGGTCCCAGCAGTCAGGGAGGTGAATCGTTTTGTTTTTTTTGCCCGGACGCACTTCCTTGCGTGCGAAGATGTAGCTGGTGGGTCCCAGCAGTCAGGGGGGCGAATCATTTTTTTTGCCCGGACGCACTTCCTTGCGTGCGAAGGTGTAGCTGGTGGGTCCCAGCAGTCAGGGGGGAAATGTTTTTTCGCAAAATATTGTGGCCCGTCTGGTGGGTCCCTGCTGTCAGCTGGAGGAATAATTATTTTGCGTGTAATAAGGAGGCACTTCCTTGCTGCGGCCATGGACCCAGCTGTCAGCCTCTCCACGTACTGTCCACGTCCGATGGAAGTCGGTCGTTGACCACATTGACCACGCCGCGCCGAGAGCACCACGGCGATGGACGACGGCGAGGCCCAGGAAGGGGACGACGCGGAGCCGGGGAAGACGCGGAAGTGGATGCCCACGCGGAGGGGAGTACGACTGTACGAGGGTTTACTGGTTCGTCTGCCGTCGCTGGAGAATAACAGTAGGTGTGTGTGAGTAGAGGGATGGCTAGGCCAGCGATGGGAGTACGGTGGGGAGGTGAGGCCTGCACGGCAGCACAGCCGGCCGCGGGGAGGAGTGAGCAGGCAGTCCCGCCGACGCTTGTTTAAGCGGCTGGAGCAAGAAGAGCAGAGATTGAAGAAGCACGACGGCCGTTGGACGGACATCCAACCGTCATTGCTTGTGCGTCAACCTTTTTTTAGGAAAGCCTCAAATCTGTGGAAAACAGCATACAGCCCATCGGCCATTATTTCTAATAATTTAAAGCCCATTTGCTAATTCTTAAGGTTTTTTTGGAGCCCATATTCTTTTTGTTAGCATTACAGCCCATATTGTGGCCATGGTTAAAAAATTATACGAAATTTTGCATATTTCGGTGTGGTCCGAACTGTTTTTAATCCCGAAATTTCGACTCACATTCAAACTGATTTTAAAACTAAATGTATATCAATATAAAATCCAACAAATTCTCCACGCATAAAAATTAATGTAATTTAAAATCTTGAAATGAAAAAAAATATTTGAAACTAATTGCCGGTTTGATGTGTTTTAAAAATGTACAGCCCCTTTCTCATTACTGATGGGTCATTTTCTCGGCTAGCCGAATGAAAGCTCTCCTCGTCTTGAAAGATTTGCAGCCCAACAGGCCTGACTAAGTGACTTAATTGGCAAATCACAAAAAAACTGGGTTGTGGCAGTGGAACTAGCTGTCAGCCTCTCCACGTACAGTACTCTTCCAATGGAAGTCGTTCCTTGACCACGTTGACCATGCCGCACGGAGAGCACCACGGCGGTGGACGACGATGAGGCCTAGGAAGGGGACGACGCGGAGACGGGGAAGACGTGGCAGTGGAAGCCCGTGCGGAGAGGAGTACGAGGGTTCACTGGTTCGGCTGCGGTGTGAGGCTGCCGTCGCCGCAGGGCCTGGCTAGTGGTGGGAATCGTAGGGGGCGTTGAGGCCTCCGCGGCAGCACAGCCGGCCATGGGAGGCAGGAGCATGCAGCACGACTGGCGCTGCTTTGGGCGGCTGGAGCAAGAAGACCAGAGGTTGAAGAAGCACTACGGCCGTTGGATGGGCATCGTACGGTCACTGGAGCTAGAATCGTTCATATTGACTAAGTTGACAAAGCCCTTCGTCCCCATCAACTTAGTAGGCCCACAAGACAGCCTCACACCAAGGTGGGTCCCAGCTAGCCGGGGGAGTATTCATTTTTTGTGCATAATAAGGAGGCACTTCCGGTGGGTCCGAGCTGACAGCGGAGGGAACGTTTTTTTCGTGAAATATGGTGGCCCGTCCGGTGGGTCCCCGCTGTCAGGTGGAGGAATAATTATTTTCCGTGTAATAAGGAGGCACTTCCTTGTCAGCCTCTCCACATACAGTACTCTTCCGATGGAAGTCGGTCGTTGACCACATTGACCACACCGCGCCAAGAGCACCACGGCGGTGGACGACGGAGAGGCCTAGGAAGGGGATGACGCGGAGCCGGGCCACGGGAGGTAGGTGCAGGCGGTAGCACAGCCAGTCACGGGAGGCAGGAGCAGGCGCCATGACCGGCGCTGCTTTGGGCGGCTGGAGCAAGAAGACCAGAGGTTGAAGAAGCAGTATGGCCGTTGGATGGACATCATACGGTCCCTGGAGTATTGACTAAGTTGACAAAGCCCTCCGTCCCCGTCAACTTAGTAGGCCCACAAGTCAGTCCAACAATATGGTGGGTCCCAGCTAGCAGGGGGTATTCATTTTTTTGGGCGTAATAAGGAGGCACTTCCTTGTGTGCAAAGATATAGCTGGTGGGTCCGACCTGTCAGCGGGGGGAACATTTTTTCGTGAAATACAGAGGCCCTTCCTGTGGGTCCTAGCTGTCGGGTGGAGGAATCATTATTTTGCACGTAATAAGGAGGCATTTCCTTGCGTGTGGCCGTGGACCCAGCTGTCAGCCTCTCCACGTACAGTCCACTTCCGATGGATGTCGTTCATTGACCACGTTGACCAGGTCGCGCCGAGAGCACCAGGGCGGTGGACGACGACGAGGCCTAGGAAGGGAACGACACGGAGCCAGGGAATACTCGGCAGTTGTTTCCCACGCGGGGGAGTACGAGGGTTTACTGGTTCGTCTGCCCTCGCCGGAGAATAACGGCATGTGTGGGTGAGTAGAGGGATGGCTAGGCCAGCGATGGGAGTACGGTGGGGCCGTGAGGCCTGCGTGGCAGCATAGCCGACCACGGGAGGAGGGAGCAGGCAGTCCCGCCGGTGCTTGTTTGAGCGGCTGGTGCAAGAAGCGCAGAGATTGAAGAAGCACGACAGCCATTGGATGGATATCCAATAGTCACTGCTCTCGTGTGTTGACTAAGTTGATAGGGCGTTGCGTGTGCGTCAACCTTTTTTTATGAAACCATAAGCGTCAACCTGTAGTAGGCGCACAAGTCAGCCTCAAATCTGTGGAAAACAGCATACAACCTATCTGCCATTATTTCTAATAATGTACAACCCATTTGCTAATTCTTAAGCTTTTTTTGGAGCCCACCTTCTTTTTGTTAGCATTACACCCCATATTGTGGCCACGGTTAAAAAGTATACAAAATTTTGCACATTTCGGTGCGGTCAACTGTTTTTAATCCAGAAATATCGATTCACATTCAAACTATTTTGAAAAATAATTTATATAAATATAAAATCCAAATAATTGTCCACGCATAAAAATCAATGGAATTTAAGATCTTGTAATGAAAAAAATTGAAACTAATTCCCGGCTTGATGTGTTGTAAAAATGTACAGGCCATTTCTGGGCAAACCGAATGAAACTCTCCTCGTCTTGAAACATTGGCAGCCCAGCAGGGTCGATAAAGCAAGTAGGCCTTGTTTGGGTATTTCTTTAAAAAAATAGAACTGGGCTAGCCATTTTCAGCAAGAAAAAAACACAACTGGGCTCATGATGTGGTAAACATAAATAAAACCCTAGCTAGACGGGCCACAGCCCCCGCACAGCCCCGTTGTTACCCTGAGCCATCACTAAAACTAGTATAAATAACAACTGCTTGTTCCTCATTGTCTCAAAAAAACTGCTTGTTCCTCAAAAAAAGAATGCGCGACTTGCTGGGTCCCTAGTGTCAGCCGCTCGTAGTGTAATTCTCTCGTTTATTGACTACGTTGACAATGGCGTGAGCCCCACATGTCCAACCATTAGGAGGAACCATATTTTTGGGCTTGTACTATAGAGGCACTTGCTTGCGTACTGCCATGACGCTGGTGGGTCCCTACTGTCATCCTTTCCATGTACAGTCATCTCCTTGTTCCTCTCGGTTGTTGATGACGTTGACAATGCAAGAGGGCGGCGATCACAAGACGGCGAAGCGAACCAAGGCCGCAAGGCGAGGAGGACGACAGTGAGGCCTCGGGACGGAACGAACAGAGCCGTTGAAGATGCACCGTCCGATCGCGGAGGGGAGTACGAGGTTGACTGGTGGGGCGGTGGGGCTAGTCACTTGGCTTCTGTAATGCACAGTGAGCTCAAGCAGCCGGCGTGAGTGATGTTATTTCCCTTGGTTGTGATTTGTTACAATATTTCACTCTAAATTAAACGAATGGCAAGCCATTTGCCTTGTTTCAAAGAAAATATGTCAGTCACAGCCGAGTTGAAAAGGGCAGGAACATCTAACTCCAGCTTACAAACTGTACAAAAGCACAAGGGTTGATTGTTCTCAGGTTTACAAAAAAAAACAGATTGAAAAGGGCAACAACATCTAACTCCAGCACTGTTTTCGGCGGTCACGGTCAAATGGATCGGTCAGGTCCATAGAATGAACATCCTGGATCGTAAAATTTACTGGATTATGACCACAATATGTTGTAAATAGAAGCCCGGCACGCTTAGAAGCTCTTTTGCCCACCTGAAACTCCTTTTTTTTCTCTTCGACATACCCATCCGTCAAAACCATGCTGCTGATAAACTTAAGCCTGATGGACAATAGTAACCTCGCATTCAGCAGGAAGAATGTGACAAATCTTGTGTTTGCACGGTTGGCTACATATCGTTCTAGCGTTATTGTCTTCAATCGAATCTCATGAGAAGTGAGAAAATCCCAATGCTTACGAATCCACCGATTGGTTGTAACTTTCTTACCCGTCCTGTTGCCTAAATAGACATGAAGATTGAAAACAATTGAGGTCTAAAAGAAGAGTGTCGAAAGAGCAACAACTGAACGGTTAATTCTAGTACACTATATGCGGGCTTCCAATGTGCGTGAAATTATCACCTTTATATACAACTTCTCCAGACATGGAAAGCATTGCAGCAAGCCAATAATCTTGTTTAGCTCAAAACTATTCATTTGGATATATAAGATCTTGACAGAATCCAGCACCATTGATAGGCCATCCATGGAGAAACTCTTCATTGAGCATAGAACATAATATTAGTACAAAATGTGTACTCCAAGATGATATATAAATTATGCGCAGAAATTTAAAATGCAGCATATGGTTACAAGTGTAGATGATAACATAAAGTACCTGAAGAACTGTGGAGCCAAACACCATATTGAAATGAGCACATAGATCATGTATTACACCCAAGGTCTCCAGTTTAGGCACAGAGAGGACGGTTATTTGCAACGGTGAATAACTAGAATCAAGGATCAACCTTTGAAGTGAAGGGGCATCTTGGATGATGAGCTGCCTTCCGTCAAAAGAAATTCCAATTCTTACAAGGTTAGGCGACTTTATTTGGAGACAACCGATTCTAACTGTGAAAACAAGCACCAAGCACTCCAGCGCAGGGCAACTGGAGTGGATGATGCTGTGCAATGAGGCCTCCGATATACGAACCAGCACAAGTGAAAGTTTCTTGAGAAATGGGAGTTGAAGGTTCAGTACCAGATTGTCTGGTAGGTAGCACAGCGCAAAGGTGGCGGTGTGGAGAGAGGAGGAAAACCGTGAGATGGACATCGGTGCTGAGGGCACAAGTTCATGGCATTCTGTATGTGGTATGTGATTTCCAGGGGAATAGTAGAACTCAAGCAGCTGTAGTTCTGTGAATTCAGGGGATTTCAGCCAGGCGTCCACCGTGCAGGGCATGGTATGCTTGCTCAGGTAGCATGACGGGATGCAGAGGCTTTGAACGGAGCCCTGGTGGGAGGAGATGATGGCTCTGGGGATTTCAAAATCATTGAAGAGAGATAGCTGACGACAGTCGAGATTAAGGGGAACGGCGTGCCATAGAGGGCGCCATCGAATTGAGAGGACTTGGGTGCGGAAGCAATCCTTGGTGGGGAGAAGCGAGATGATCTCCCCAAGGACGGCGTCCGGGAGATCGCTGATGCGGTCCACCCGAGATTCTACGGGTTCCTTGGATCCAGTGGGGGCGGGGTCGCCACTTCTCCCCATGCTGCCGTGTGCGGGATCTACAACAGGCGTTGCCGCTGGCGGGAGCCTCATCTTCTTGGCACTGGGGTCAGCCGACTCCATTTTCCTCGAGGGAGTCGCGTCGCGCTCACGGATTTGAGCAAAGTAACGAATGATGAGCCTAGTTGTAGTGCGAGCAAAGAAGAAGGGGAGCTGGGGGTTTTCTATAGGAGTGAGGAAGAAGGGGAGCTGGGGTTTTCTGTAGGAGTGAGGTGAGGAATTTGGGGGTACGAGTGGAGCGAGCTGACGTGAGGTGGGTGGGAGCGAGGAGGAAGAAGAGCACCCAGGTTTTTTTTTGTGTGTGGGGGCGGTGTGCTGGGTGTGGGTAGCGCCTTTTGAATTGATTTTACTATTTACTAGTGTGGATTGGTTGTTTTGTCTTGGGCCCAGAGAAACAATTACTATTAGTATAGTGGAGACACTCTACAGCTACCCAGAAAAGCAATTACTACTAGTATAGTGGAGACACTCTACCGCTTCTGGCTCCTCCTAGGTCATTGAAACGTCTCCCTCTACTGAATGCCGTTATACTTTTGTTCACCGACATGCGGGCCATGCAGCGTGCGGGCCCAAATGCCATCCACCAAATTAGAAGGCAGTATGCAGGCGGAGAGTCACCCCGGTCGTAGCGCGGCAGTAACGAGCCGTTGTATCACAAAACCCCCACCTCCCCCCAGTGTAAGTTTGACGGACGAAGCAACCATCATTTCACTCCTCGCTGAATCCCCTTCTCCCTCACCGTCTTCAAGAAAGGCAATACTCGCATCTGCCACTGTTCTTCTCTCCAACGAAGGGAAGGTAAGCGGATCCGTTATGTTGGTATATTTTCGTTCAGAGAAAAAAAACTTTTGCAAAGCAATAACCGATCCTCACTCTCTTTTTTGTTTCATTGTCATTGCGATTGTGTTTTCCTTTCAGTGGTCTCCTAGTATTCGTCAGTTTCATGATGGACCAAGGAGAACCAGGCAAAGATCTGCCAATATTGGAGCAGACGCGAGAGGCTGATCCCCACAAGACAGAGAGCTCCAAGAAGATGGAGGCAACCACCGAGCCAACCCCAGATACGCTCACGGCCAATACTGAGATGGTCAACGCCCCGTTTGAGGTTATAGCCCCCTGGCACTGCAGGAGCAGTTTTCCCCCTTCGAGAATGTGTCCCCCCCCCCCCCGCTAAGCTGCCCAAGGTGATTTCCTTCTTTGCCGATCTCGATTGTGGTTTTTCATCTAAGTATGTGGTGATTTTTTTAGAAAAGGAAGTATGTGGTGATTAATAATGCAAAATTTTATTAGCTTCGATGCCATGCTATACATAGTGGTTTAAATAACTTGTGTTTCTTATACTGAAAAGTAATTCAGAATTTGTTTTTGTTTCAATTAGAGCCCTGATGCTGACAAGGATTGTGTGGTTGTGCATTTCACTCGCTATGAGGCGGATGACCTGAATATACGCCTTGGGAAAACAGAGTTCTCAGGCTGTTGGATCCTGGAAGCCATTTGCGGTTATACCAATGAAGAGTTGTATTCCAGCCTCACTATTGTCAGGCGTGTTGTCCAGGGTGTACTGAAGCACAAGAAGTTCAAAGCTACTCCTTCGTGTGTGAGGCATACTGTTCTTGTCAAGCTTACGCAGGAAGATGACATGGCATGCCTCCACAAACAGGTTTATCAGTGGCAAGGCCACAAGGTTGTCTTCACGAAGGTTCACAGGATTGAGCTGCTGCGGGACGTCCTCGATGATGTTCATGGCAAGGTCTGTCTTGTGTCCAACCCAAATTAGATCGAGGCATGAAATAGTTGCCCCACCTAGTGTTTAATAGTAGTTTGGATTGTGTCTAATTATCCAAACCTTGCATGTTATCGACCCCTCTGGGGCTAGTACTCTATTTGAATCCGTCTATGGGAACTGCTGCTACTTTTGTGTGCCCGTGAATCATGTGAGAACCATCGTAATTGTTGCCGAAACAGATGCGTCATTACTAGTTTTTTCATGAATATGGCATGGTAAGACATAAGTTTTCACGGTTTATCATACGAGTAGTGTGTGTTTTGATGAAATAGAGCACTCGTTCGAGAACCGTGTGCCGACGTATACATAAGTACTTGTAAACACTGTTGGTGCTACCCCACTTGTAAGCAGTTGTGCAAAACACGGCACATTGGCTCAACTCGCTTCAACACTAGCCTATCGACCAGCTAACAATCAAAAATCTGCTGTCTGACATATAAGCAACTACTATGTATCTTGTTACAGTGGTTCATGCAGTTAATTGAGGCCACAATGTAATAAATTCCAAACATTCACACGCTAGTCCAGCGCTTATGTGGAACACTCACAATTAAACTCGTCTTCATAAAAATCTGAAAAGCATAAGTTAAGCAATTTTATGCATCTCAATGATTCATAGAACATAACAAACATATACTAGTTCACAGCAAAAGACAAAGTTGTGAGAAGGTTTACAAATCAGGAAAAAACAAGCAAGGCGTCTCTGAGCAAAGGGCCTCCCGGCAGGCTTAAATTTCCCGGAGTTCACTCTGGTTTTTTCTTGTTGCCACCATCCAGGGTTAGGTTCTTTCAATCCAGAATAACCAATTATAATTGTGGTCTCAGCTGGAATGCTGAACTGAACCATGCAGTGTACTGACCAGCAGAAATGCTTGCGCATTCCACTAAATTTAAGCACCGCTATTTGCAGAAATAAGCAGACCACAATGCCTCTTGTCCGCGCACCTGTCCAAAAAACCCGCCGTGCAGCCGTGCCAGCTAGTCCTCGGTCCATGGATGAACCGGTAGAAAGTGCATTCCGGACTAGGATGCAGTTGTTTTCGCTCGTCCCTGCACTGCAATCAGGAAGAAAAACATACGAATCAGCTTCTTTTAGATTGCGTTGGTCATTCTACCTTAGTTACTACCAATGTAGGGATACCTTGAAAACGGGAGGTTAGACGATGGCAACGAGGGATAGCCATCTCATTTTGCGCAGTTGTACTAAAACTGAGGTGTGTGCTTTTGATTGCGCGGATAGAAACAATATGGAGACAGACATCCCGAAATGATATGGAGACAGACATCCCTATTTGCGCAAATACGAAATATGGTTATTTAAACAGTGACACATATTACTAATTTCCCCCATTTCCTCTAAGAACCAAGTCCTAGATTCATGCTACAGATTTCCCACTTTCTTCCCTGTTTGAACCAACGCTTTGAGTTCACTATATGAACTAGCTTTACTTCTAATAATAGTAGAAGTCTAGGTGGCTTTGTAACAACGGACGGAAGTAGAAAAGGATCCACACGAAGGGGGAAGAGCTGGGGTAGTAGAGCAAGGCAGGTTTCGAAGGAATATATACCTGAGGGTCGTCGGCATGTGGAAAAGACGGTGTTGGGAGGCCGCATCTTGGCCACAATACTGCAGGGAGGAAGAAGGGGTCGGAGGCCCTCCCGAGCCGGTGCTCTCTCGGAGAGAACGACATGGCCGCCGATCGAGACGCGCGGGCAGTCGTTGGTCTCCTCCCTCGCCGCTGACGACAGTGTGAATGATGCACCTACACCCCCTGCCCCGGTCGAGGTTGTCCGGCCGGATTTGTGACCAGCCGTGAGCTGAGAGAGAGAGTGTGGCCACCTATGTCTTGCTTAGATCTGGAGAGCATGAGAGAGTGAACGAGAGGAACCCCAGTAAAGCAAGCGTAAGGCTCCTGCTTTTATATATAATGGAGTGATTTTGTTGTACCGGCTTCAAAAAATGCGCTCCTACATGTACCCGTGAGTGGGTGTGAGAGAACTAGTGCGTGCGTGCACTGCTTCTCATCGTGAGAGTACAATATATACTATGCCCAAAGAATGTTCGCCGCAAGCGTAATAGTATAATTGTGTGACATGTGAGCTAAAATAAAATGTGTGCGCCGTATTTTGTTTTTTAGAAGTTCTGAGGGTAGGGTGTGAAGAGCACATATGTGCGTGACGTCTACCTACAGATAGACGATGGGTGCGACGTGTGAGTCTGCGAGAGGACTCGGGAGAGTCGTGACTCATGAGGGTGCGTGTGCGTGAGAGAGAGGGGGGCACGTATCAATGCAATGCATGTGTCCGTAAATCATTATCCGACAAATGTTCGCCACAAGCCTTTTTGTGGGGACCCCGACTCAGAGGTCGAGATCACCGAATGCACGTGTACAGTGATCCCAAAGATCAATGCTCACTGAACACACAGAAGCTGAATAATAAGAGTCTTACATCCATACATACCGTCTTACACAAATTGTGGCCATTATGGTCAAGTCTTACATTGATAAAGCCTTAAGGGCTGAACATCAAATGAAACACAAGCAGCGGAAATCTTCGTCGATAAGTAGAACCCATGCCATCTGCCTTAACCCTACAGGCATTCTGACTGGGAAACGTCCTAGTTCGCATGTTGTCTCCAAAGAACTCTTCTTCGAACTCCGGTTCTTCCATGCCTAGTCAATTAAATAACCAATGGCAAGCCAATGAGTACTTTGAATGTACTCGCAAGCAACCCATGTTTTGGTTCAAGATGTAACAATGCATGATATAGGTAGATTTTTGCAGAAAGCTAGCTTTGAGTGCAATGACATGTTCAACAACTTGTAAGACATGCATCAAGAAAATTCAAGTAACCATGAGGACAGGTTACAGATATCAACATAAATAGAGTGGGCACCAACCCAACATAAATAGAGTGGGCACCAACCCATCTCAAACATGTCAAGTCCTTTGACTTGACCCAAGTAGTTTTATCAACACACACGCACACGGTTGAAAACTCTGGACATAGTTTAAGCAGCACCGCCCAACTGTCCTTGACCGTGGACACGGCTATTCGAATAGTTTTACACTCTGCAGAGGTTGCACACTTTACCCACTAGATCCGGGGAACTTCCGTGTCATCCACGACCCGCGGTACCTCAAGTACCCGGGGTAAGCACCCGGTCACTACCTTTCCCTAGACGACACTAACATGGAGTCCACTTGATTGGCAGTAACCCCCGTGCCCAACTTTTCACATAACACTTTCTTGGAGCCTCGCTCCCATACTTGTCACATACCACTGGCACGGGGTACCAACGGTGTGTCCGGTGCCCCATAAAAATGGTCATGGCCGCCCTACCTGGCACGGCCCCATCCCAAGAGAGAGCACCAACTCTCCCCCGTCACTAGTAATGCGGGCTCCAAGGTAGTATCGGTCTAGGTACTAAATAATGCCCTTTCCCATATAAGGGTAGAGTGGTTGCGCATGTAAGGTTGGGTCAGTCGACAAATCTTAAATCTAATCCGTTTTCGAAAACAACGCACACACTTGCCTCGGTACACCACTTCGTCATCAAGTGGTTACCCATTTCATCATCTCCCTCGGGCATGAGTGGCACCCGACGGGGTTTTCGAAAAAGTCTTTTGAAAATACTTTGCCTCCTTCACCATGCATATACCCGTCCCTTTTTGCGTAGCACTACCTTAGCATCCTATCTACTCCCACCGGCATAACCCTCATAAGAAGGTAGGGTCATGCACAATGCAAGTTTCAACGAGAAGGTACGGTGGCAAACCATCAAGTGGTTACCACCTCATCATGATTCCGATGCAACAATAATAAAGAGCTATATGACAAGCATAAAAAGGGTTTCATAGACATGGTCAAAGGGCTGCTTGCCTTGGTTGGCTTGGTCTTCAAAGTCTTCAGGCCCTGCTCCTCCTTCTTCCTCAGCTACCTCGTCAAATACGGGATCTAACGTTGCAAGAAAATAACGGGAAAATAAGACAATAATAAAAACAGAAAAGTCAAAGTGCTCAGAAAAATGTCAACTTATTTTTGTAACATACTAGGAGAAAAACTAGGAAGGGGAAAATTCTTGGTTTTGGATTTTAAGTTAGGGAAACAGAGTTGTGGATTTTCAAACAGAGATTCTTCTGTTCAAATTTGAATTTAAATTTGAACAGAGCAGAAAAGTGTAATGGATGTGCATGAAAGATATATCAATAAATAGGTAGGATTATTCTGAGATTTTAGGAGTTGGAATTATTTCATTTGGACAAATATTTTGTCCTGTGGAATTTTTGGAAAGGAGACACAAAAAGAAAAAGAAAAGTGGCGCTGCGCCACTGGGCCAGAGAGGCCACGGGCAGCAGGCCCAGAGGGGAAACCAGCCCACGCGGGCCGCCACGTCGAAGGCGTAAAGGCGAACACGCCTTCACCGACGGGCGAACCGGTCTTGCTGCTGCTTTTAAACTCGACGGTGGATCCCACCCGTCGTAGGCGTGAGGTCGACAGGCTGGCCCACGGCCGTCGTCGTCTATCTCCGCCAGAGGCAACAGCAGAGCTTCGCCGGGCGGCGATATAGAGTACGGGAAGGTGCGCGGGTGGTACCGTTGGACTCGGGGCGGAGTCGCCGTTCGGGTGGTGGTGGAGACGGTCGCCGGAGTAGCCTGGTTCGCCGGCGACGAGGTCACGTGGCGGAGGTGCTTCAGGCGTCGATGAATCCGGCCATTCCTGGCTGCAAAAAGAGTACGAAAGAGAGGGGAAAAGGTCAGCGTGGCCGCGCGGTTCCAGATCGAGAAGAAACGGAGGCGGAGGAGGCCTGTACTGCGCAAACACCGACGAGCCGAGGCGGCGGAGCTCGAGCTCAATCTCGAGCTCGGGCGGCTCTGGAGATGAATGGGTGGTGCGGGAGGTCGATTTGGAGTATGGGGGAGCGATAGGGAGCAAAAGAGGGGCTCGGGGTTGCCTTATATGGCTGGCCGAGGTACACCGTAGGCGTGGCCAATGGGTGCCCGCGGGATCGGCTCGGGTGGCCGTTTGAGAAGGAATGGAGAGCTCGGGGGTGTTTGTGGGAGTGGTGTAGGGTGCCAGGGAGAGAGAGAAGGAGCGGGGCAAGCTGCAAGCGGGCCACAGGAGTGGCGCGAGTATTGGCCGAGCGGGGCGGCGTTCTAGCGCGAGCTGCAGGAGAGAGAGGAGGGCGCGGGAGCAAGTGGGCGGCGTGCTGGCGTGGAGCGGATGTCGAGGGGCATCGACTGGCGCGTGGGGTAAGCTCGAGGTGGTCGAGAGGCGCGGCGTCAACGGTCGGTGTCTTGCCGGGCGCTCCAGAGCGCGACTTTGGCCGACATCCGCGGTTTTTCCGCGTCCGCACGCGTCCACTAGTGTCTGGCGGCTGCAGGGGGTGTGGGCAAAAGCTGAAACGGGCCTTGGATGCCCTGGAGAGCCGAGGGGGAGAAGGAGGCTGAGAGAGAGGGGAGAAGCTGCTGTCCAGAGAAGACAAATGGGGTTTCCCCCTCCCTCATCATTGCTTCCTCGGGCAGAAAAGCATCCAAGTTGCAGAGGGAAACGAGGAGGGGTTGTGGTAAAAAGATGGGCTCAAGGAGATTAGTGGAAGGGGCTGGAATTTGCATTCCAAAATTCTGCCAGAAGGTGTTTGATGATGTTTTGGGCAAGATAATGACTTCCACTGGCCATGAGACTCCACAGGGTGAGATGCCACACATAATTAGGGTCTTCCACCCATTTTGAGCTTATTTGGACAAAGTTGCCAATGCAACTTTTGCAAACCCTAAAAATTGGCAAAAATGGATTTGTGTAGATCCAGTTGAGTAGATCACTTCTCCTTGATGCACCACTTGGTGTGGTGGCCTTATTTAGTCATGTGATCAGGCTCACAGGAGTTGGGGTCATGGAGAAAAAGTTGGTAGTACAAAGTAGTTCAAATTTGATTCTGGTCAGAGAAGGTTTTGAGGCACTTTGACCAGGATATCTTCTTCTCCAACCTGTGCCATTTGGTCTAGATGCATTATTAGACCATTGGAGCATGTTCACCAAGTTTGAGAACATTTGGACATGTTTGGCAATGTAAAGTTGCTCAAACTTCAAAATGGATAGAGATAGTTCTGAGGGGATTTAATGGGGTTATACTATTCTCCATGACATGAGACTTGTCAAGACCATCAAGTATGTCATATGTGAGGTGATAGATTTTTCTTGGAATTTTTGGAGAATAGTTCCTTTGTAAATATTTCAAAAGCTTGAAATATCCAGAAAGGGTTTTAGAGGGATTTGACCAATATTTTGAACATGACCATGAGTTGAAACTCTTATATATGGAAAATATATCCCACTGAGTTTCCCTAATTTTGTCAAATATTTTTAAAACAATAAAATAATTTTTCCCTATTAAAGACCATTTCTGGCCTTAAGAAAAAGCTTTTAAATAAAATAGTAAAACAACTTTTAAAATTATATTTTTGTGGTTTATGGGAGTCCTACACCTAATAGGATTCAAATATACCTTTTGAAATATTTTTCATAACCCAAATCAAGTACTTGCAATGCAAATCTTAATTCAAGGGTTTTTGGAAAACTAATTTTAGAAAATACTTTTTGGCCAAATTATTTCTGTAAGAAAATACTATATTGCTCTATACACATGGCATGATCATTGGACAGAAGTTTGGGGCAAAGAGATGAAGTATAGAAGGTGGAGTAGTTGACTATTAAGAGCACTTGAAAAACCACATAGAGAAAGCCAACTTCAAAATAAAAGCCAAATAATGCAAAAGTTTTTGTTGGTACAAATTTTCATGCTTTATTAATGCAAATGAAGTGTTACAAAAAGCAGGGTGTGACACTTTTCCTGACGAACGCCATAAGAATCGTTAGATCGGCATCCGACAGTGTCATTTTTGCCATGTCATTTAACAGAACAGCCACTCGTCCTACACACAAATCTTCCACGTGAGTGTTAGCAACTGCCGTATGCTCCCTCCGTTCCGAAATGCAGTGCATATAGCTTTATTGAAAATTAGAACCTCGCAAACTTTTACCGAGTTTTTGTGTACCAAATTGCACATGTAGAGTACCCTGTATATATCATTTCATTCATCTTCGATAGGTAACTATAAAGATGGGTGAGGAGTCTACAAAGAAAGACCATCGTATCACCCGCAGCAATTTCAACCATCCTTTAGTGTCGAGGAATATCATAGGAACTCTATATGATATGATTTTTATAGGATTTTTTTCCTTTAGAGCCAATTGGTTCATAGGAATAGATTCATATACTCTACATTTCAAAGGAAATAAACATGATATCATTTCTATGGCTTTAGAGCCACTTGGTTCATATGAATGGATTCCTATACTCCCTTAATTTCAAAGGAAAATAAACATTAGCGTATATTCAATAGAAAAGTTCCTATGATATGAATCAAATTACACTCTTTACTAATCCCTCCTCATAGGAATTGAGATACATGTCATCTCTAGATTCAATAGAAAAGTTCCTATTATGTGAACCAAATGACATCTCTTTTCCAATCCCTACTCATAGGAATTGAGATGCTTCATGTCATCTCTTTCCCTACAACTTCCATGTATGCATCTTCTATTCCTAAATAGATAGTACAACCCACTAGTAGCTTTTTTCCAGAACATGCAACTATGGCACAAGAACTATATAGTGTGCCAATAACTTTGAAATATGGTCGCTGGATGAAGCTAACCCGACAAAGGCAGAGATGGGCAAATCCGAGCACTCTTGGCTGTTGGATATCATCAACATTCCACCAGATCTGCCACATGTACAATTTAGAAGACTCCATGGTTGAACTTAAGCATAATGCACAAACCTCAAAACACAAGCACTTCTCCTTTGTTCTAGAATCTTCTGTATCATAATTGATTATTTTTTTCTAAATGAATTGCCATTACTTGTTTTTTTACTTTATGATTTACAATGCACAACCCCATGAATCTTAACATTTTATAAAACTAATTGATTTTGAATGAGATGAACTATAAGAACTAAACAAACATCTACATCATGCATATATGACTCAAAGCTTTACATGCTATAGTGTGTATTTATTCATAATTTGGTTTCGAAATCTCATGCGTTCAATACATGTGTACCTTACTAGTTTTGAATAGAGTAGCAAATTTCACGCGGCCCCGGGTATATCAAAATGCAGGGCCCATGCATCATTGCCTTTTGGTCGAACCTACGTCCACAATTTTTTGTACGTGCTATATCTCCACTGGTCCCCGAACCCAAAATGCTGCCTCGTTCCCGTAAAACCAAGTGGCCCACACATATTTAAGGCGTCGACTCGAACCCGTTTACTACGACGTGGCCCCGCACGCTGTAGTACTCCTACAAACCCTACCGCCGCACTCATCATCGGTTTTCTTCAAGAGGACAAGGGAGAAGCCGATTTGTAGTGGAGGCGCTTTCAAAAAAAGGATCTGTAGTGGAGACCCATACCATAGGGTGCCCTAGGTAGCTGCCGCACGCATCATTGTTTTCTCTTTTCTTTATGCTCTTGCACGCTAGAGTGAAATGATGGTTGCTTTGTCCGTCCAGCTTAATGCGAGAAAGGTGGGGCTTTGTGATTTGACCCCTCATCGCTCATTTTCTACTACTGTGGCGCTACGACCGGGGTGCCTCCAATTCCAACTGCTGCTCCAAACTGTAATTTGGTGCATCGCACATGGAACAAGACAGTGGATGAGCCACATGTCTGCCAAAGGGATCCTGTTAAGTGTGTCGCCATTTCGTGTGCGGACTGACCCTGCTTGAGTTGCTACGCCAACATGACAGGAGCAGCCTACCACTTGGTTTTGCTCCTTGGTGAATCCCAACTATATTTATCTAAAAAGATACATGCTGAACTACCCTCTCCGTCTCGGTTTTTTATTTGTAGGCATCTCGGTTTATAGGGCATGCACGTAGTTCTAGGTCATCCATTTGACTAACTAAATATGAGTTACTATGTCACAAAAAGTATATCATTGGATTCTTATTGGTTGATATGTGAAGAAACAAGAAACGAGTTAGAAGTTAATGCACGGCGCCTTAGTATTGTGGGATTATTTGGTTTTCTTAAGATGACCTACTCACCTAGATGGAAGGAGTAGTTGTATTTAAAAGTCGAGGGCGGGGCTTTTCCTGCGCGGTAGGCGGGGCAGTTCCGCCTAGTCGGTTCGACAGAGACGCGAGAAGACGAGGGAGTAGGCTGCTGCAAACGTAGGGCTGTGTGATTTGACAGCGAGTTACTGCTGGACAGGTGGGGCCCCGTGATTTGACTTGCCTTTATCATTTTAACCGTGGCGCTACGACCGGCGTGAGTCTCCCGATTCTTGACCACCTCCATACAGGTGCCTCTCCCAATGCTCCGCCATGTAGTAGTAGAGGCTGGCTCTTGCATGAGAGCCTACTTCTCCACTTTTTCCTTGCCTCTCTTTCCTCCACATATGCAAAAATGCCATGTAAAGCGCACTATTGTACTTACTTGCTCCTACAGGTGCTTAAGCTTGCCACATAGGCATAAAGTCTGATGTGGCAAGTTAATCAAGAAGAGAGAGACTAGTTTGGTGACCCAAGGAAGAAACGGTGCTAAGCACGTGTACTTAGGTGAAAAGACAATTTTAAGTCTATAGCTAATTAAATGAAGTAAACTTAGCAACACCATTTCATTGGAAGAGGTCACTCCTTGGCAAATGCAATAAATACTAGTACTCCATGTGTCCCATTATATAAGAACGTTTTTGACACTACACTAGCTAGTGTCAAAAACGTTCTTATATTATGGGACGGAGGGAGTACGAAGAAAGAGATAGAGAGGAGTAAAAAAAATACACTTATAGCCAACCTTATAGACAACCTTGTTGTAGTATGAGTGACTAAGTGATGACTATGTATGACATGCCAACATCAGATAGCCTAACGCACCATGTTAAATCTCCAAGGGCGCGACCACGCGAGCGACGCGACGGTCGTGGTAGGCGCGACCATGATATGGGCTGCTGGCAGCCCTTGGATCTGAGATCAAATGTTCGCATGCTAAGTTGCTGAAAATTTGCAGAATAACCCTCCAGGATAGGATATTCACCCATAGGTCTAGAATCACGCCATGCAACCGTTCGATCTCAGATCCAAGGGCTCTCGGAAGCCCGTATCATGGGATAATGGAAAGCCACTACCCTGCCGTTCACATGCTGGTAGTTCGCTCCTATTCGTCCCCGCACATCCTTTAATACTACAGCGGTTCGCTTCTAGTCGTCCCGTCCATTCACATTACGGCAGTTCCACTAATCCTAACCCTCCTCCCAAATCCATGGCGTCCCAAATCTCCCCGATCGGCGGTGAGTACAAGGTTAGAGCCATCACCGGCGATGAGTTCGACGTCATCTACACCCGTACTTCCGCGACGGTGAAAGGATGCCTTTGTCGCTTCAGACGCATGTTCGAAAACTCACATGATGAGTGGGTTGCTGGGCTAGATGTTGAGTACACCACAGTCGTGGGACGAGAGAGAAGGATCTAAAGGACGAAGAGAGGAAGAAGCCCGCCATGATCCAGGTTTGCGTACATAACGTTTGCTTGGTTTACCACATATGCCATGCCGACGTTGAGTGCCAGGATTTTAAGAACATAGTGAAATTCGTTACTGTAGACTTTAAGAACGACAAAGAAGTCCTGGGTCGGATAGGCCTCGTTGTAGGCAACCTCTTCGACCTCCAGAAGAATCGGCTGGTGCCCTCTCGTCAGCCCTCAATGCTGACCCTGGCAGGAGCCATGGTTCATCCTCTGTACCGTAAACTGGAGAAACCTCATTACACCTTTCATCGTCATGCATGGCAGCGGAATGTACTAGATATAGACCACATCCACTACGCTGCAATGGATGGCTACCTTTGTTTCAATATCTACAAGGGTTGGATGAAGAGCAACAGCCAAGTTGGCGGTTCAAGCAAAGAAGTATCGGCCAAGAGGAAGACGGACAAGGACGAAGTCGAGGACGTGGACGAGGACTCCGAGTAAGGTGGCAGTGTCGTTGCTCATGGCGGTTCTAAACTTCTAATGCAGTGACTACTGGATTAGTTGCATAGTTTAATTTCAGGTGTGTTTAGTTTAATTTGAGGGGTGTGTTGTGCTGAGCCCCCAGCAGAACTATGTTATGTTTCTTCTTGTTACTTTAACACTTCAGTATGTACATACTAGTACTAGTATTTCTTTAATAGAATTTAGGACCCCAATTAAGCGCGTACTAGCTTTTTTAATAGTACTATATGCATAATTTGGCGACGAGCGCTCTCTATATGTACCACCTTTTTTTTAAATTTCAATTTTTGCTCCATGGCGCAATCCAACGATAGTACTACTGTACAAAAGTATACATTTTTTAAAAGGCTAGCTTACCGTTCATCACACACACACACACACACACATATATATATATATATATATATAGCCAGTTAAATTCTCAACCTAGAACGACGTTCATGCCATGTAGTAAACCGATCCGGAGGAAGTATAGTAGAAATGAGGTGATTTTACCGAGCGATCGGCAAGGGAGCATCGCCTGTCATGCGGTCCCACGTGTCATGATGTGCCAAGGCGATGCGCGTGTCCCTCTTGAGGCAGAAGCAATACTAGTACATGGTTTGAGATGATGTCGAACCGAAGTGTGAAATAATGGTTGCTTCGTCCATCTGGGAAGGTGCGGCATTGTGATTTGTCGTCTCATTGCTCATTACTACTCATCGGGCGATGCAGTGGGGTCGTCCCCGTGCTGTTCTCAAGATGTTATTTGGTGCTTCACATGTCGACCCGGTTGCTATATGTCCCACATGTCGGCGACGGGAAGTACAGAATTCATGAAAGGGAGCGTCGACGGAGGAGTATACTACAGAACTCATGAAAGGGAGCGACTTAGTTTTGGAAAAATCTGTTTTTACGGAGTACGTACCCACTAGGGTTTATAGGGCTCATCTAAAAAACATTCGTTTTTCCGTTTGATAAGTCTCAATTGTACTATACTAGTAGTAGTACCATTACATGTTGGATTTCGAGGTGCGTTAGATCACCCGACGCAAGCAGTGTCAAGAGGAAACTAACCAATGCATGTACAAGTTCATGGAAATTTAGTGGTCATTCATGCATTCGTTCTAAATATGCCTCGGTAAACATAACTTCTTGAGAATAACGAGCGTACTATGCAAACTACGAAATTAATTCGACCACTCACCGTCTACCTTGGTTGGAGATATTTTGAAATTGAGCCATAAACTGGAAAGGAGGGAGTAGTAACTTTTGTCTCGATTACTATTTGTGGCCTTGTATAGATGCAAAATGTATTTTTTTATAGTGGCCTTGTATAAGTAAATAGAGGGAGTACTAACCAAAGTACGTAGTAGGGACGAGGAGTAAACGGGGGGAGTAGTAAAATTTTCTCCTCGTGCTGCGAGCCACCGCGCGTGTGGGTGAGGGAGCGGGCGTAAAGGCGTATAGTAGTACTCCAGCTTCACCTCATCCTGCGAGCCACCGCGCCCGTGGGCGGGGGAGACGGCGTACTAAGCAAGTTTCTCCTCGTTCTGCGAGTTGATGGGACACATCAAAAGTACTCCAGTGTATAGAGCCTTCCCTCTAAGGTAGGCCCCACATGGTTTGCCACTTTTTTTAATTTAACATAACGCGTCAAGTCGCAATTTGTTTGTTCACCCATGGTAGACGATCCTCCCTCCACCAAGTGGACAACCAGTACACGTGCCAAAGTACCACGTGGGCTGCCTTTTTCGTACATAAATGAGCTCCACCGTGTACCCGCGCGGGTGTGGTTGGGAAAGAGATGGGAGTACGTGCGCCGTGCGTGCACCTCTTCTCTTCGTGCACGTCCCCCACCTACGTGGGTGTGTGTGAGAGAGATACAAACCTAGACATAATGTGCCGTCCATCCCCATGCCTCCGCCCAGTCTGACCACCAGTCACCACCACGGCACCACGCCCCACTCCTCCTGACCTTATCTCTCATATTTCTCCCTCCATTTTTATATACAAGGGGCCACTATCAAAATTACAATTTGTAGATATACAAGGCCACTAACACTAAGCAATGCAATATTAATGGTGTTTGCCTCGTGGTACTAGCAAAGGAGGACATTAATTATCCCTTGCATGCATGCGGGAGTTTGTAAAAAAATGCATCTTGATGTTCCGTGCAATGCACGGGCATCTTGCTAGTCCATGAAAACAACACATGGCAAAATTCCACGACGAACGAGGGATTTGAATATGTTGGGAGGGGCTGTTTTGATCTTGCCCGGGGTAGCCAAAATATTGGCGACCCTTTTGTCCACCGGTGCCTTTGCCACCGATGAACGAGGAACGGCTCGGGTGCTCATGCTGTCATGCATCCTCCAGCATGCATGTTGGAGACGAGCTCGCACGAGCTGTGTTTTTTTGTCCCACAACGCCACCCGAGCCGCCCGCAGACCGACCGGCGACCCGCAAATTACGCCATCCAACCATAGCCGCACACATTATGACAGCAATTCAACCAACCGGACGAAATTCATGCAAACACATAGACAAACTGATATTTCATATAAACAACGACGGAAATCATATAAAATACAGGATTTTCACACAAACATGACGGACTTCATTACATTCAAATGAACTACGCGGTGCTAGTTCTGGACAGCACAGCTATATAATACCTGGCCTAAATTGTCGCCCGCCGATCGATTTGTGTTCCTCATGTCCGGTAGCACGATCACCGGACTGTCGGGAGCCCCGGAGGTATATGCTTCAGCGCAAAGGACGGCTCGCTTCCCCACTCCCCAACTGATATCATTAGCTGGTGCCGAATATCATGGTGGCCAGCACCAGTTCGAGTTCATCACCGGCCACTACTTCGCCATGGCCGGCACCGGCTTGAGTTCATCCTAACATTGACCTCTTCCGTGGAGCCCATACGGGGTCGACGAAGGTCCTCGCAACAAAAGGATCCGGCAAGACACCTGCCTATGTACGCCGGCGTCGCCTCCACGTTGGCCTTCATGGGACCCAAGTGGCAGCGGCCTTCCGTGTTCTACTTCTCCTCGATGATGGCGGCGGACGCGGAGGCGCTGGCCACCGACTCGTCGCTCTCCGCGCACCCGGCTTCTGTCGCTGGTTCCATGGCGCGGCCGCCGGCATGGAATTCTCGGCCACAGAAATGGGAGACGTGGTACGAGGCGGTGGCGTGGACATCAGCAACGACGCCCATGCACTGCTCCTTGTCAAGCTGGCCTGGAGCGGCGAGTTGTTGAACCGCGCGCCGGCTTGGGGCGGCAACTGGCTCCGTCGGGCGAGGGGAGGGAGGTGGATCAGCGAGCTGCATAGCTCGTATCCGGCGGGCTACCCAGCCGGCTTGGATGCGGAATAACTACTATTCGTAAGCCATTGTAAGAGTGGACAAAATGGTGGAGGAGATAGGGGAGCGGCGGAGGTGAGCGATTCTTGGCCGGCGTTTGGCCTCGTTTAAATAGGAGATTAAATAGACGGCGGACAGGAGGAGCTCGGCCGGCATTGCGTTTCACACCGGCCCGGTCATGAACGGACGTGTGTCCAGAGTGGGTTTCTCGGCTTCCACACGGGTGGGTTTCATGGAGGCGTTTGAATGCGGCACAGAGGCATGTTCAGCCGGGCGTGCCGCGAGTGGCGCCCTCGACTCTAACCTAGGACACCGTGCCGTTCTTCCACTGACGTGTGGGCTCTTTGGGTGCATGGCCTGCATGTTAGTGACCCAACACAGGCAGCACACAGCAGAGGAACCTTTTGTGGGCCAGGGCGGTCAGAAGCGGGGATTTCATAAACCGATGATTGTTCATTGAGTGTGACGTCATCTTTTTCATGAAGTTAAGTACTATGTTGATAGCCCGTTTGATACGTTGGGATTCATAAAGACCGATGGAAACATCAATGTTCTGCTTATCACAGATAAGATTGATTAATACCCGTAACAATCCATGTCCTTAACAAAGGGTGCATCCACGTATAGGTTGAGCGTGTGTCTTGCGTCGTGTGCTGTGTGCATGCAGGCGTGCGAGTGTTGCGTGCGTGCAAGGGTGCGTTTTAGTGCTGCATGCATAGGTGCGTACGTGTGTGTGTTCGTGAGTGCATGTGTACGTGTCAGTGTTGCACGCCAGCATGCGTGCGTGTGTACGTTATGTGTACGTGTCAGTGTTGCACGCCTACATGCGTGCGTGTCTCGCGTGCGTGCATGTGTACGTGCGGGGTGAGGCTACACGTCAGTCGACTGACTTTTTCATCTCTGGTCATTAGATTTTCCAGCCGTTGGATACGAAATCAAGGACCTCCAGTTTATCATCAAACTCCACCCCCGAGCCGCCAGCCACCACCGGCCGAACCGCCCGCCCCCACCGCCTGTGGCCGGCCCGCCCTCCCCGAAACTACTCCCCATCGCCGGTCTGCCGCCGCACCGGCCATCCCTCTAGCCCCCCCCCCCCGCGTCGAGCTTTTTCTCCGGGGATCCCCACCCCACCGCCCAATGAACGCCCCCAACCGCCGGTGACTGCCAACTAGAGGTCTCACGACTTCGAATACCCACCGACCACTAGTTTATTACCATTTCTGTCCTTCATGTATGCGCTGATGGGTGGGCCCCATGGTAATGTGCGCTGCTGAATGTGGACCGTTTGACTGGTCAATTGATCGTGTTATCAACGAATTACGGAGTTGTATGGTGAGCCAGTGACCGTATGATCACCCTAAAATGTACTCCTATTTTATTAACACAGTACAGACTCAAACTACCATTTCTTTCTTTCGTATACGGGCTGACAGGTGGACCCCATGGTTACGCGCCCCGATGGAGCAACACTAGTTGTGCCGTTTGACTAGTCAATTGATTGTGTCATCAACAAAATAGGGAGTTGTACGGGTGAGCCAATGACAGTATAATCATGACATGTATTTGTTTAACATGGTACAGACGCAAGGGCTCATATATACGCGCAAGCACTCACCGCTGTAAGCGCACACACGCGAACCCTACCCCTATGAGCACCTTCGAGAGATTGGGCCAGCATATATGATCTTGAGATTTTACGAAGTCACCATAGGTGCCTTGTAGTCAAGTGGAACGTCTCCTCCCACTAAACGTACATCGCCGAAAAATACTGAAATTAACACAAGATAAATGCGAGCACCGGGACTTTAACCTTGGTGGGCTCGAGAAACCACTGTCCTCTAACCATCCAACCACATGTTGGTTAGCATGACAAAATGTATGTGGTGACCATGATGAGCTTATTCTGAAGTCCAGTGACCATATCGTGATTTCGCTTCAAATACAATGACCGTAAGTGTCGTCAACAAAATACGGAGCATGCATCAAATGCAAAGTCGTCAGTGTCATCAACAAAATATGGAGACGTATCGTGAGCTAGATACCGTTGTACTATTGTATATGCTTATTTTCTTAGTGGCCGATTGCGTTTGTGGTGTGGTGGGCACATCATTTCTAGTTGTGGTGGGTCAACATGAAGACTCATGGGTCGGTTCCATCCTGCGCCACATATAGGTTGGACCAAGACATGTTATATGGAGACCCATGTGGAGGACTCGGCGTACAACACGAAGCTACCAGAGTCGCGGAGGACTCTATCCCCACTGGTGATAAGCCGACTATATATGATTTGTAATCCTAGGCCGTTAGTATGTTATACAAGCTTGGGGGCTAGTTCGTCGATAGTATACACACACGCACAATGCCTGGTATTTACGTGTACTTTGTGCACACCCCTAATACTAATATACAGTACCAGGAGTAGGCTCTTTCTTCAACTGCAAGGGTCCGATCCGAACTAGGGTAAAACTTTGCCTCGTATTACCATCCAGCCTAACAGCCAGGATATCCTACGAATGATATGATGAAATCATATCGCCAACTACTATTAGAGAGGTGTGTCGGGGGGCAATGTGTGCGAGAGAGGCCTAAAGATAATGTGCGTGCGGGAGACATGTAGGCACATATATGTGCGTATAGAGGGCTAGTAGGGACCGTGCATGTGTATATATGGATGTGAGAGAAATAGTGTTTTCCAACTGAGATTAGTGAAAAGAGTGGTACATAGTAGTCAGAAAGAGAGATAGAGAAACAGAGAGAGCATGTGCGTGAGACACCCCGACACCCTGAGAGAGATTGTGAGCATGTGTGAAAGAGAAATGCCGATGCATATAAAGTGTGTGCACTTATGCCTTAGATAGAGAGATATATAACGCGTTTGTGAGAACGGGGAGAGGCATAGTACATCTACGCGTAAAAGGCGATTCTACGCATTAAATTAAAATATAAATGGCATTATTATTTTTGGATGAGATCATGAATTTTGCAAAATTGCGGATGGACGAAAATCAGTCTATCAGACACCAATACTCTATTGAATTCTAGCATGTGCATGTGTTTATTTCATATTATCGATCCATAGAGTGAGAGCGGTTTGAAATACATGCAATGGATGCTTTTGCAATTCATATATAAACATTAATTAGTGCACTCCATGTTGTTAGTGTGAAGCACTTTATACATTTGTCACTTGCATGGATACATTCCAAATTGATAGCTACGAAATAAAATACATGTCGAATTCAACACAAAGGGGGTATCGAAGATTCGAATTCATAGGAAGTGCATTCATCTATTTGAACCCGAGATAATGGCATTTGTAAATCAGATATAAAAGGGGGCATCGATCTTTGTTGTGAGTTTGAACATGGTATATATATTCATACGCATATCTAACTTTTTTTTGCAACCAAGGAGATTATACCTGGAACCATGCATGAACTGAGGTAAGTTGCATATTTTTTAATATATACTCGTGTACAATGTATATTAAAATTTACCCCCTCCATTCCAAAATAATCGTAGCTAAGTTTGACAAATCCTGAAAGTTTAGTTCAAGAGAACCGAAAACGTTAATGCTTCTGCTCCCAAATATTGAACGAAGCGCAAAATAGGCCTCTGGTCACCTGAAACCGCGCGAGACTAATGTTTTGGTGGTAGGAAATTACTGTCCTGACTCTAGCCCGTGTAGCCTATCGGCTCGATGTCCAAAGGTCTAAACCGGGTTAGGTTTGTAAGTTCACCAAGACGCCAGTCTCAACCGCCTCCGAGAAGCATTCATACGCCGTGGGCACCTAAACACCCATGCGCTCGGCCGAAATCTATCCCACCCACATTTGGGACACCTGACATGACTGTCCTATCGCCAACCCGCAATATGTTCGAAATTTTAGATGGGGGCAAAGTTTGTAACTTTCCCCAAATTTCAAACAAGCGCCTCAAACCAAACATTGTTCCCCTTAGTTCCCGCCTCCTCCGTTTCCCCATTCATACTCCATGGGCACAAAAACGCCCTCTCCACCAGTCGCGAAACCCCAGCCTCCTTCGTCCTCCACCCCATAGCGGCCAATCCACCGCCGCCCTCCTCCATCACGCTGGAGCCGGTACCCTGACGTCGTCGTCCAACGCAACCGCAACCGCAACGCCCTCAAGGACTTAGCAGCTGAAGCCGAGGCAGAGCTGCCTCCACGACGCCGACGCTGACGTGCGCCATACCAGAACCACTCCGACCACGCCGTCCTGCGCCTCACTGCTGCGGCTCCACTGTCTCAACCGTCCACCGCACCAGAGCTGTTCCCGCTACGCCGTCGTTCACCGCCAAGGATCTGCTTCCCCGCCGCCGACAGACGGCCACCGCACCACACTCAACAACTTGGCCATGGGTTCGTCCAAGGCTGCACCGTCCTCCACAACTTCTTGTTTCCAGTGAACAACAAGATCATCAGAAAAACAGAAGGAGGACACAGCACTGCCAGCAGAAAGAGGTACTCCTCTTCCCTTATTCGTGCAAATCTTACGTCTCCACTCACACCATATTCATCCCACGAAAGAAACTAGTTGAGCGCTTCTTACTGCATCTTCTTCGTGATACTAAATGCACAAGGTTTCCTCCCTTTTACTATTTCACCTTTGCTAGAGGTTAGTAGCCCGCCTGGATTTCAATTCAGGGTCAGTCGAACCGCAATTAAAAAGAAGCAGCACCCTCTTAGGCGCGCGGAGCACCTAGTCCGCCTGTTCCCCGGGGAAGCGGCGCATCAGTGTCTATCATAGGGGTGTGGGGCGCAGGAGCTGCTTGCGCCCAATCTGGAGGTCGGCGGGGCTTGAATGGATGGCCGGGGGGTGGTGTGGTGAGGTCGAGGGGAGGGCGCAGGCAGGGGAGGAATACTGGGCTGGTGGTCGCTGGCGTTTCGAGGAAGATCGTCAACACTGACTGGCTGGAGGTAGATGAAGGCGATTTACCTGTTCTTTGTACATCCGACGGTGCAGAAAAAATGGACTAGCCTATTTGCTTTCAGTCGACTGTTATTTTCATAGAATCCTATAGTAATTGAGTGTGCCATGCATGTTGTAGAGCTATCATATGTCTCCCGTCATTTATTTCTCACTGACCTGCTATCTGCTACATTTACACTATACTAATTGTGCACACACTTCACCCATACTCACACAATTGTATTTTATGCATGGGTATTTCAGACTCTGACGCAGTGTTGATGAATGCAGAAAAGAAAAGACAGAAGTCGCTCCGGTGTAATTCGAAGATAAGCAGGAAGCGTTTCAGCGCTCTAATGGGTGCGATGTCGTGATTGGAGACAAAGAAGCGTAGCTCTGCATTTGATGATCTCAATTGCCACACACAACCATCCTGTGTGCTTGCTTTAACCGCTTTGTCAAATGTGGTTGCATGTTGCATATGGTGTCTAGCTTGTATTGCTTCCAATTTGGTTAAATTGCATCTGCTTACTTTACACATTATACCTTTGATAATGACATGCCTTCCTGTTTTTGATACATACTACATATGTCTATTAACCATGTTCGTACATCAAACTAATGCTCTTTTGTATCCCTCGTCAATCACTTATGATGAGACAGTCACCCGGGTGGGTTACTGTGAGACGCCCTACTCGTTTAAAGAGTGCAGTGTCATCCTCCCCACATGATTCTCAAGAAACAGCAAGGCTAAATGAAGATAGTCAACATAGCTCTCTAGTTGATCACCGCAATTCCCCCACACCACCATCGCAGGTGCTTGCTCTTACTTGGCAGTGTGATATGTGGTTGCATGTTGCATATGGTGTCTACCTTGTAATGCTTCTAATTAGGGTAAACTGCATCTGCTTAGTTAACACATTCTACCTGTGAATATGACATGCCTTCCTGTTTTTGGTACATACTACGTCTTTCTATTAACCATGTTGTTACATCAAACTACTTCTCGTGTGTATCCCTCATCAATGCTCCTAATTTGTTAAATTGCATCTCCTTAGCTTACACATTATACATGTGAATATGACACGCCTTCCTGTTTTTGGTACATACTACATCTGCCTATCACACCATGTTCTTACATCAAACTACTGTTCTTGTGTATCCTGCGTCTATCACTTATGATGAGACAGTCACGCGTGTGGGTTAATATGAGATGCAATACTCTTATAAAGATGCAATTTCATCCTCTCCACATGATTCTCAAGAAATAGCAAGCCTAAATGAAGATATTGAACGTTGCTCTATACCTGAAGACAGCACTTCCCCTACACCACCATCACAGGTGCTTGCTCCAACTTCGTAGTGTGATATGTGGTTGCATGTTGCATACGGTGTCTAGCTTGTAATGCTTCTAATTAGGGTAAATTGCATCTGCTTAGTTTACACACTATACCTGTGAATATGACATGCCTTCCTATTTTTGGTACACACTACATCTATGTGTTAACCTTGTTCTTACATGAAACTACCTCTCTTACAGATCTGCATCAATCACTTACGATGAGTCACCTTTATTCGTTGCATATTGCATATTATTTCTAGCCTGTTGCCATGTATTGCTTCTAATTTGGTCAAATACATCTGTTAGGGCACCCTTTTAATTTGGCAGAGTGATATTGGTTTCATCTTTCATATGGTTTCTAGCTTGCATCGATTCTAACAAGTTCAAGGACCTTGTGCTTAGTTTACACTTTATACATCATACATGTCAATATGTCACGCCGTCCTGTTTTTCATACATATTCCATCCTCCTATCATGCGGCTGCCTTACATGAAAGTAGTGTTCGTCAGTATCATGCATCAATAAGTTCTGAAGAGCAAATTTTATTCCTTTTTCTTGTGGGTTTGACTTGACAAGGCAAAATCAAGAAAGAGGATGGAAAAGAGTAAGGAAGGCGATGATGGTGGTCCTCTACAGCAACGTAAACGGAGCATCTGTATCGATTCTCCTTGTCTCGATAGTGCATTACATGGTCCAAGTCTCCGCTCCCCTACTCCACCATCCAAGGTGCTTGCTCTAACTTGGCAGTGTGATATCTGGTTGCATGTTGCATATGGTGTCTAGCTCGTATTGCTCCTAATTAGTGTAAACTGCATCTGCTTAGCTTACACATGATACATGTGAATATGACATGCTTTCCTGTTTTTGGTACATTGTAACACCCCAAAAATTTAACCAGGTTTTAGTTATTAAAATTTTGCCAAGAGTTTAAAATTTTTGCCTGCAAGAATATTTCTGTTTATTTCAAAACTTTTCCTTAAATATTAAGGAATTTTTCCCAAGTGGAATCCTTCCAAAACATAGAGGACTTATTTTCCCTCTCATTTGAAAACATCTCTTAATCAGTAGATTCATTTATTAAATTATTTCACCCTGAACTTTATTCATTTAAATGACTTGTTTTGAATTTTGGAGCTCTTTTTGTACTGCAACCAGTTGATAGATTTATCTAAAAATCCAACCAAAATTTGGAGATGTCATATGATGTCTCTAAATCACTTTTGTGCAATAATATATTTAATTCATTGCATATTTTGAGTGTTACACCCAATTTTCTTTTCTGGTCCAGTAGGCATTTTTGCAATACAACCCTTTTAAATACTTATTTCTAGCCTCCACCAAAATTATGGGATGTCAGTAGGAGCATATCATTCCATTATATGCAAAAATCCAGGGTTGTTCTTTGAGAATTTTGAGTGAAACAACCTCATCTTTATTCTGGTCCAACATGATGGTTTGTACAACAACCATATTTTTTCTTGCTCTTTAGCCCTTGATTCTTTCTCCTACTTGTAGTCCTCCATGTTAAACTCCTAAGTCCAGGAGCATGCAACCATTGGCATAATTTTGGTTCAGGAAATAATGCCATTCACATCCTGCCCAGAAGTGTAGTTTTGCAAAACTTGCACTAGCAAGTTTCTTCCTTTTGCAAACTAACTTCACCACCCTCTTATGCATCCAAAGAGACTTCAATCTCGAAGATTTGGCCACTCCAAGAAAAGCCTAGATGCCTTTGGCATTTTGTCAAACACCCTATGTACATGGCCAGATTTGGCATGATTTCAAGTTTACATTGTGAACTTGGTCTCCTGACCAAACCACCTTGTCCTCTGAGCTTCACTCTATCAATAACCTAGATCTGTTGCTTGCCACCCTCATCTGTGACCTGTAGCATGCCAAGGCATTGTGTCGAACACCTTCGGTGCGTGCTCTGGCGCACCAGAGCTAGCTTTGCACGCGTCGGCGCTCGGTCGCCAGCGTCACGCCCCGGCCTTTGCTCGCCTACAGAGCCGCACCCCCGACCTCATCCGCTCCTAGCAACGCGCCAAGCCACCCTGGCATGCCTATAGCACCGCCGACAGAGTTTTGGCGGCACACCAGTGACCGCAGCGTGCCTCTGTCGTGGTCGGCGCCGCCCAAGCCACCCCGGCTCGCCACCTGGCCCCTTCAACAGCTCAAGCTCATCCGCAGCCTTGTCCGCAATCTCTCGTCGCCGCCACGTTCCCCTGCAGCTACAGAACATCGGTCCGCCGGCGTCCTCATCCACCGCCGCGGAACCGACCTCGTCGCGCTATAAAAAGGGACCCCGAGCCCCTCCGAGCACGCATGCAACCTCAGTCCACCTCCGTAGTTTCCCCATGGCAGCCAATCGACCTGAGGAGGTCGTCTTCTTCATCTCCGGCAACTCCTGCCGCCGCCACTGTCCCGTCCATTCCAGCGCCACCAAGGCCTCTCCCTCCCATTTCTCTTCACCAAGAACACCTCCTTCCTTCCAGGAACCCAACCCCCTACCTGATTTTGATTGGGAGCCATCGCCGCCACAAAATCACTTTGTCACCGAAGCCCCCCTCCGCCACGGAGCTCGCCGCCGGCGACTCCCTCCACCCCCGGCGACCCTGCGACCACTGGAAGGACCGCCTAGGAGTGGCGGATCCATCCCTGTGCTCAGATGCCCGCGAAGAAACGCCGTTCGCCGGCGACGATCGCCGGACGCCCAGCGTCGGCTCGGGACAGAGGAAGAGGAGGGAGGGCGACTAGTCAAACCTGACTAGGGGCCACCTAGGACCCACTGTCAGTGACACCCCGCGCCGTCCACGTGTTTAAGTGAAGGCGTAAACTTCAGAAGTACGTCTCCTTTGCCCCGGAAGCGTATTTCTATCTGAAACGTTTTCTTTTTCTATTTTAATTTAAAAACAGATTTGACCAAAACTTTGACTCGTTATATCTTTTTAAATACAACTCCAAATGAAATGATTCTTTTTCCTACCTCTCTCATATTTCACCTAGTTTATTTTAAGATTTATTTGAAAAAATTTCAGAACAACTTTTGGTGCTGTTTTTATTTTGTGTGTTAATTCGTTTATATTGCTAAAATAGGATTTTTGAAGAGAGGGGAAATGTTTCAAGTTTTGGAGTGCACCCTGCCTTTCCACACATTGAAGGCAAGCATTCTGAACCCCGGCATAATATTTTTGTGTGTTCGATGACACGTTTATAACATCACCTCACTTTGGAGAAGATTGTTATTTCATGTGATATGATCATATGCATGGATGCATATTAGTGATTTCCATGCTGTTGGAAATGGTCACACTTGTGATGATAATCATCCTCATGTGCCTTGCATGCATACCGGAAGGAATCCGGGAAAACCTCTGCCTTGGGTAGGCATGAGTTTGTTGTCGGTCTCCGTCGGGACGATTATGTCCGGTATGGCATGGTAAGGTATAATGAGCGGTGATTCTGTTGGTGGAGTTATATTTCGTTATTCTAATCATGCAGGGAAATACTTAAACCTCCTGAGTCGACCGTAGATCAAGCCTTGTGCCAGTAACCCCCATACTTGCTTTGTACTACCACTCGTCTCTACAACAAGTAGAGTACGGTTCAGTAATTTGTCAACCCCTTTCTAGCACACACCGTACAGAGGGGCCGGGATGAGGGTACCACGGCCATGGATTAAAGCCATCATCGGTCGGGGGCATGGGTGTTTCGGTTGTAGCCGAGGGGTAGCTTCCCGCTTTTGCCATGTATAAATTTTGTGATCCCATGCTAATCGAGGTTGTAGCCTCCCCACTTAGAGTTTTGCTTAATGGGTGTCGTGGGTGATTCCAGACACCGGTAAGTTAAGCTGGTGTGTGCAAGTCAGGTGTGTTTCCATTTAAAAGACCGTAAGCGGAATTAGTCCCGATGGACTAAAGGAATCCGTTACTTGTGGGTAAAGAGTACACCCTCTGCAGAGATTAAAACCTATTCGAATAGCCATGTCCATGGTTAAGGACTACAGTCTGGGATGGGTCAAGTGTCGGTCTTAGTGTCGGTCTTCGGAGGTGAAACTGTTAAACCAGAACAGGAATTACTACTTGTGACTTGTGATAATTATGATTATGATTGTTATTGACTAACCCGTGATATTATTGTTATTATCGAGTATCTCTGGGATGGTTCTACCTCCGGGATATTCACTATGATTGTTTATTTTAAAAGCCCTTTATGTGGTGTCGCTCAGACGCCCGACTGTGGCATTTATTTAAAAGCCCTTTTTGTGGTGTCACTCAGATGCCCGACTGTGGCATTTCTTTCAAAAGCCTTTTATGTGGTGTCGCTCAGACGCCCGACTGTGGCATTTATTTTAAAGCCCTTTATGTGGTGTCGCTCAGACGCCCGACTGTGGCATTCCTTTTAAATCCCTTTATGTGGTGTCGCTCAGATGCCCGACTATGGCATTTCTTTTAAAGCCCTTTATGTGGTGTCGCTAAGACGCCCGACTGTGGCATTGCTTGTTATTTATTTCATAAATTTTAATACTACTATGTTATTGCATTTTTATAAATAACTTGCTTGCACGCATCAGAGCTTTATTTATCTTTTGTGACTGACGTCATGAGCTTAAAATATTTTCAGCACATCATTGTTATATTATACTTGTGTTCATAATGTTTGCGAGTACATTCAAAGTACTCACGGGCTTGTCCCTGGCTATTGCCTTGGCCAGATTTTCTTGCACGGAGAGGAGCAACGCGATGACAACCCCGGAACCTAAGCAACGATGATAGCAGCCTCGTGAAAATAGGAGTTAACCTGGTCAGCTGTTCCTGTGGGAAATGGAGTCCCATAGACCCTGATGATCCTCACACCGCTTCCGCCCTCAACCACTAGAAACCATTTGTTGTACTCACAGGCCAGAATGGTCTTGTGGTACATATTTTGTATTTTGCTTGGAATTTCTGTATCAAGTTGGAGCCTCATCAGCTAACAGTAATCCTGGGGCTGATGAGCACGACGGTCTTTTCTGGAAATTTATTACCCGGAAAACCGGTCGTGACAGACTTGGTATCAGAGCCAGGATGACCATTGGCTAATCCTATCTTAGCCAGGTCGAAAAACTTAGGCAAACCAACCCACCAGACCTTAACCAAACCCCAGCCAAGCTTCTCGTGCAAGATAGCCACACAGTAATCCCGACACTTTTGGCAGTCGGTGCCCAACCTATCAGCCTAGCCTGTCGATCCACACTAGTGACCGATGGCAGAAATGTCTCATTCGCAAGCGTGCGAAGGAAGACTCCGTCCCCTTTTTCTATAAAAAGGGCACGCTAGCCTCAACCAGCATAGCACAACCTCTTTCCCAACCTAGCCACAATGCCCGGTCCCGTCGTGCACAATGAGACCACAACAACCAACCTTGGAGGTTTTGTGACCATCCTCGCAAACCTCACCCGTCGTGCCTATGCGTTAGAAGAGCCACCTGAATATGTTGTGTACCAAGGACCCATGAGCAGTGAGGACCGTCAATTCTGGGCCACTGTGCACATCTACGGTAGGGGTCTAGCGCCCAAATGCCCCTACAGGTTCACCAGAAGAACAACTTCCTTTGAGCCACAAGCCATACAACTAGCTGCTCGAGAGGCTATATTCATCTCAGGCACTTGTCGCCCAGAGTTAACTGTCGCTCGTTCCACTACTACCCCAGACACGAAGGGTATGGTAGACCACCCCAAGTTGCCAACGGAGATCACGAGACAGATCCCGCCTTATTGCACCTAGTGCGCTATGTAAGTGCACTAGAGGCACTGTTCGACCAGATCACCATTGATCTGATCGCAGCTCGAGGAGAGTTGGTTCGTTGAGCCCCAGCAAGGAGAGAAGACGAGCCCGACTCCGACAACCCAGTCGTGCTGTTTGGACAACCGATCGAGACCCTGAGATCAGCTCCAGCCATCAACCGAGATGCTTTGATGACCCCAGAAGTGCTTTGTCACCTTTTGGGAGCACACTCCAACGGGGTTGTGGCCAACAATCCCCGTGATGGTCATCATCGCTACCCCGACCCTGTCATTCCTCTGCCATCTCCGACTAATCCCGGCAGTGAGACACGTGGAGAAGCCTCGACATCCACCAGGCACGCCCGTTTAGACATAAACGAGGTAGACTAAGCCGTACGAGTAGTACCGAGTCTCATTGTATCCTCACCTTGTAATCGTGCGACCGTGTATATTAACACATCCTGTTGATGTGCCCCTGTTTTAATAGAGCAGCCTTGCGTATTTTTGTCAGCATGCAATTGCATAATTTCCGGGCACAGCTACCAAAACCAACCCCCACGACAACCACAGTAACACGTCTCTTTATGAGATATGTGTATCTCTGACACTGACCCAACCTTTGGAGCTAAGCTGGCGAATATATTACCTTCCACCACGGTAAATAAACCAGCCCAGATGCTATATAAGAAGGCCACCTTGTGACCTTACCCAGCAACCCTCACCTCGTGCACCACTCTCACAACCATTTCTTGTCATGCCGAGCCCCAGTATTCATCTGAGAACCCTAGATGCAACCCCAGGTAGCTTTGTCAAAATATTGTGGGATTTTACCCGCAGTACCATGGGTTCTACCCAGCCACCCCAGTACGAGCTGTTCAAATCTAGAATCACCCCTTCCACCTCGGAATATTGGGCAGCAGTACACATTCCTCCCATAGACCCCAACCAAGATCCAACAGAAGTTTCCTTCGTGGGGAAATCTATGCCAACCCCACACATGGCCATAGAAGCTGCTGCGAAATAAGCGATTGCTCGCCTTCGATCCGCAGTACCCTATGCCCGCGAACGCGGATATTATTATTTTCCGAGCTGTGCAACACCCGGAGGAGTGACATCTTTTCCCGATGGACGGATTGAGAAGGACCCGGTACTAGCCAACCTTATCCAGTACATCATCGCTCAAGAGCATTTGAACCAGCGAGTAATGGATTATCTCCAGAGTCTCGCTGATTTAAATCCTTAGATTGCAATCGGCAGATCACTGAGGCCCGACCCGGAGAGACGCATACATCGACTGGTCAATCCACTTCCTCCGATAGAAGAGGAGTGTATCCCTTTACCAGAGACATTTTATCAGGACCACACCCAGTTACCGTTTTCATTTTAGACGTCACTACTGTATTTGTTTTTGCAGCATTTATATTTGCATTGTAACTTATGCGTGGTACCTCAAATTTGTGCGATGAGTCTAGTATTTAGTTTCTACTAGTATGAGTAATTTCCTTCGTGAATAACTTGTGTAACCACGAAAAATCCTAGTATGAGTTTTCTTCTTACTGAATTGCTGCATCGATTATCCCCTCACTACGTGGATTTTTTTTATTCACGCAGCACCACGGCAGCAGTCTCACAACCGCTCGAACGTATATGGAGTATTTGTTTTTCTCAACGGCTCTTAGCAAATCTCGAGGACGAGATTTTTTCTTAAGGGGGGTAGTATTGTAACACCCCAAAAATTTAACCAGGTTTTAGTTATTAAAATTTTGCCAAGAGTTTAAAATTTTTGCCTGCAAGAATATTTCTGTTTATTTCAAAACTTTTCCTTAAATATTAAGGAATTTTTCCCAAGTGGAATCCTTCCAAAACATATTGGACTTATTTTCCCTCTCATTTGAAAATATCTCTTAATCAGTAGATTCATTTATTAAATTATTTCACCCTGAACTTTATTCATTTAAATGACTTGTTTTGAATTTTGGAGCTCTTTTTGTACTGCAACCAGTTGATAGATTTATCTAAAAATCTAACCAAAATTTGGAGATGTCATATGATGTCTCTAAATCACTTTTGTGCAATAATATATTTAATTCATTGCATATTTTGAGTGTTACACCCAATTTTCTTTTCTGGTCTAGTAGGAATTTTTGCACTGCAACCCTTTTAAATATTTATTTCTAGCCTCCACCAAAATTATGGGATGTCAGTAGGAGCATATCATTCCATTATATGCAAAAATCCAGGGTTGTTCTTTGAGAATTTTGAGTGAAACAACCTCATCTTTATTCTGGTCCAACATGATGGTTTGTACAGCAACCATATTTTTTCTTGCTTTTTAGCCCTTGATTCTTTCTCCTACTTGTAGTACTCCATGTTAAACTCCTAAGTCCAGGAGCATGCAACCATTAGCATAATTTTGGTTCAGGAAATAATGCCATTCACATCCTGCCCAGAAGTGTAGTTTTGCAAAACTTCCACTAGCAAGTTTCTTCCTTTTGCAAACTAACTTCACCACCCTCTTATGCATCCAAAGAGACTTCAATCTGGGAGATTTGGCCACTCCAAGAAAAGCCTAGATGCCTTTGGCATTTTGTCAAACACCCTATGTACATGGCCAGATTTGGCATGATTTCAAATTTACATTGTGAACTTGGTCTCCTGACCAAACCACCTTGTCCTCTGAGCTTCACTCTATCAACAACCTAGATCTGTTGCTTGCCACCCTCACCTGTGACTTGTAGCATGCCAAGGCATTGTGTCGAACACCTTGGTCGTGCTCTCGGCGCGCCAGGTAGCGTTTTGCTGCGTGCACGCGTCTTTCGGGTCACCGCGTCACGCCCGGCCTTTGCTCGCCTCTGAGCCGCACCCCGACCTCATCCGCTCCCAAAGAACGCGCTTAAGCCACCTGGCATGCCTACTGGCGCCGCCCGGCGAGTTTTGGCGCACACCGGCGACCGCATAGCGCCTCTGCCATGATCGGCGCCGCCTAAGCCACCCGGCTCGCCACCTGACCCCTTCAACAGCTCAAGCTCATCTGCAGCCTGGTCCGCAAGCTCTCGTCGCCGCCACGTTCCCCTGCAGCTACAGAACGTCGGTCCGCCGGCGTTCTCATCCACCGCCGCGGAACCGACCTCGTCGCGCTATAAAAAGGGACCCCGAGCCCCTCCGAGCAGGCATGCAACCTCAGTCCACCTCCCTAGTTTCCCCATGGCAGCCAATCGACCTGAGGAGGTCGTCTTCTTCATCTCCAGCAACTCCTGCCGCCGCCACTGTCCCGTCCATTCCAGCGCCACCAGGGCCTCTCCTTCCCATTTCTCTTCACCAAGAACACCTCCTTCCTTCCAGGAACCCAACCCCCTACTTGATTTTGATCGGGAGCCATCGCCGCCACAAAATCACTTTGTCACCGAAGCCCCCCTCCGCCACGGAGCTCGCCGCCGGCGACTCCCTCCACCCCCGGCGACCCTGCGACCACCGGAAGGACCGCCTAGGAGTGGCGGATCCATCCTCGCGCGAGATGCCCATGAAGAGCGCGCGTTCGCGGCGGCGATCGCTGGGCGCCCGCCTCGGCTCGGGACAGAGGAAGAGGAGGGAGGCGACTAGTCAAACGACTAGTGGGCCACCTAGGACCCTTGTCGGTGACACCCCGCGCCGCCCACGTGTTTAAGTGAAGGCGTAAACTTCAATCGTCTCCTTTGCCCGGGGCGTATTTCTATCTGAAACGTTTTCTTTTTCTATTTTAATTTTAAAACAGATTTGACCAAAACTTTGACTGGTTATATCTTTTTAAATACAACTCCAAATGAAATGATTCTTCGAAACTCCAGGGTAGGCATGAGTTTGTCGTCGGTCTCCGTCGGGACGGTTATGTCCGGTATGGCATGGTAAGGTATAATGAGCGGTGACTCTGTTGGTGGAGTTATATTTCGTTATTCTAATCATGCAGGGAAATACTTAAACCTCCTGAGTCGACCGTAGATCGAGCCTTGTGCCAGTAACCCCCATACTTGCTTCGTACTACCACTCGTCTCTACAACAAGTAGAGTACGGTTCAGTAATTTGTCTACCCCTTTCTAGCACACAGCGTACAGAGGGGCCGGGATGAGGGTACCATGGCCATGGATTAAAGCGAGTCATCCGGTCAGGGGGCATGGGTGTTTCGGTTGTAGCCGAGGGGGTAGCTTCCCTAGTTTTGCGTGCGGTATAAATTTTGTGATCCCATGCAAATCGAGGTTGTAGCCTCCCCACTTAGAGTTTTGCTTAACGGGTGTCGTGGGTGATTCGCACACGGTAAGTTAAACTAGTGTGCAAGTCGGTGTGTTTTCATTTAAAAGACCGTAAGCAGAATTAGTCCCGATGGACTAAAGGAATCCGTTACTTGTGGGTAAAGAGTACACCCTCTGGAGAGATTAAAACCTATTCGAATAGCCGTGCCCATGGTTAAGGACTACAGTCTGGGATGGGTCAAGTGTCGGTCTTAGTGTCGGTCTTCGGAGGTGAAACTGTTAAACCAGAACAGGAATTACTACTTGTGACTTGTGATAATTATGATTATTATTATTATTGACTAACCTGTGATATTATTGTTATTATCGAGTATCTCTGGGATGGTTCTACCTCCGGGATATTCACTATGATTGTTTATTTTAAAAGCCCTTTATGTGGTGTCGCTCAGATGCCTGATTGTGGCATTTATTTAAAAGCCCTTTATGTGGTGTCACTCAGACGCCCGACTATGGCATTTCTTTCAAAAGCCCTTTTTGTGGTGTCGCTCAGACGCCCGACTGTGGCATTTATTTTAAAGCCCTTTACGTGGTGTCGCTCAGATGCCCGACTGTGGCATTCCTTTTAAAGCCCTTTATGTGGTATCCCTCAGATGCCCGACTGTGGCATTTCTTTTAAAGCCCTTTATGTGGTGTCGCTAAGACACCCGACTGTGGCATTGCTTGTTATTTATTTCATAAATTTTAATACTACTATGTTATTGCATTTTTATAAATAACTTGTTTGCACACATCAGAGCTTTATTTATCTTTTGTGACTGACGTCATGAGCATAAAATATTTTCATCACATCATTGTTATATTATACATGTGTTCATAATGTTTGTGAGTACATTCAAAGTACTCACTGGCTTGTCCCTGGCTATTGCCTTGGCCAGATTTTCTTGCACGGAGAGGAGCGACGCGATGACAGCCCCGGAACCTAATCACGATGATAGCAGCCTCGTGAAGATAGGAGTTAACCTGGTCAGCTGTTCCTGTGGGAAATGGAGTCCCATAGACCCTGATGATCCTCACACCGCTTCCGCCCTCAACCACTAGAAACCATTTGTTGTACTCACAGGCCAGAATGGTCTTGTGCTACATATTTTGTATTTTGCATGGAATTTCTGTATCAAGTTGGAGCCTCATCAGCTAACAGTAATCCTGGGGCTGATGAGCACGACGGTCATTTCTGGAAATTTATTACCCGGAAAACCGGTCGTGACATACATACTATATCTGTCTATCACACCATGTTCTTACATGAAACTACTCTTCTTGTGTATCCTGCATCAGTCACTTATGATGGGACACCTTTAAGTTGGCACTGTGATATTGGTTTGCATCTTGAATATGATTTCTAGCATGTATTGCTTCTAGTTTGATGAACGCCACCTATGATGAGACCGTTTTAACTTGGCAGAGTGATATTGATTGCACCTTCCATATGGTGTCTTGCAGTGTTTCTAATTTGTTGAAGTGCCTTCTGCTTAGTTACCACATCATAGGTGTGAATATGTCAAGCCGTCCATTTTTTCGTACATATTCCATCCTCGTATCATGACTTTGCCTTTCATCGAGTAGTGTTAAATCAATATCGTGCATGAATGAGTTCTGAAGAGCGAGTGATATTCCTTTTTCTTGTCGGTATGACCTCACAATGCAAAATCAATAAAGCTGAAGGAAATTGGCAAGGCATTGGATGATGGTGGTCCTTCCGAGCAACTGAAACAGAGGTTCTCTACAGATTCTACTCCGCCATCCTCCCAACAAGATTCGCAAGACAACGCAAGGCTAGACAGTCAACATAGCTGTGTAGATGATGAGCACATCTCCCCTACTCCACCATCACAGGTGCTTGCTCTAACTTGGCACTATTATATGTGGTTGCATGTTGCGTATGATGTCTAGCTTGTATTGCTTCTAACTTTGTTGAATTGCATCCTCTTACTTTACACATAATGCCTGTGAATATGACATGTTCCTGTTTCTACATCAGACTACTATTCTTGCATATCCCGCATCAGTCACTTATGATAAGGCACCTTTAAGTCGTCACTATGATATTGGTTGTGTCTTGCATATGATTTCTAGCATATACTGCTTCTAATTTGTTGAAACGCCATACAGTTTGAACTTGGCAGAGTGATATTGGTTGCATCTTTCATATGGTGTCTAGCTTGCAGTGCTTCTAATTTGTTGAAATGCCTTCTGCTTAGTTACCACATCATAGGTGTGAATATGTCACACCATCTTGTTTTTCATACATATTCCATCCTTGCATCATGTGTTTGCCTTTCATCCGAGTAGTGTTTGTCAGTATCATGCATGAATGAGTTCTGAAGAGCGAATTTTATTCCTTTTTCTTATCGGTTTGACTTCACAATGCAAAATCATTACAACTGAAGGAAATTAGTCCGACAGTGGATGATGGTGGTCCTTCGGAGCAACTCAAACAGGGATCTCTACAGATTCTACTCCGCCATCCTCCCAAGAAGATTCGCAAGACAACACAAGGCTGGACAGTCAATGTAGTTGTGTAGATGATGAGCACATCTCCCCTACTCCACCATCACAGGTGCTTGCTCCAACTTGACACTATTATATGCGGTTGCATGTTGCGTATGATGTCTAGCTTGTATTGCTTCTAACTTGAATTGCATCTGCTTACTTTACACATAATGCCTGTCAATATGACATGTGTTCCTGTTTCTAGAACATACGTGTACACGATGAGCACATCTCCCATACTCCACCATCACAGGTGCTTGCTCTTACTTGGAACTGTTATACATGGTTGCGTTTTCCATATGATGTCTAGTTTGTATTGCTTCGGATTATGTTGAATTGCATCTGCGTAGCTTACAACTTATACCTGCAATGATCACTTACCCATAAGAAACATTTAACTTGGGACTATGATGTAGGTTGCATGTTGCATTGTCTTCTAGCTTGTACTGCTTCTAATTTCTTGAAATGGCACTTACGACGAGACACTTTTTACCTGATAGAGTGATATTGGTTGCATGTTCATATGGTGCCTAGCTTTCATTTCTTCTAATTTTGTTGAAATGCCTTCCGCTTACTGTTTTTTCATACATATTCCATCCTCCTACCGTACGTGTGAATATGAAACGCTGTCTTTTTTTGTATATATTCCATCCTCCTACGCTTGCCCTACATCAAAGTAGTGTTCGTCTATATCATGCATCAACCAGTTATGCAGAGCTAATTTTATTCATCTTCTTGTGGTTTTGACTTCATAAGGCAATATCAAAAAATAGGAAGGAAAAGAGTAAGTTAGGGGATGTCGGTGGTACTCTGCATTGATGCAAACAGAGACTCTCTAGATCTGTCACTGCTACTGCTAATGAAGTTGAAGTCCCAAGTCTACATGATGAGTTCATCTCCCGCACTCCACCATCGCAGGTGCTTGCTCTAAGTTGACAGTGTGATAATTGGTTTCATGTTGCATATGTTGTCTAGCCTGTATTTCTTCTATTTTGATTAAATTGCACCTGCTGAGTTTATACATTATACATGTGCATATGACATGGCTTTCTGTGTCTAGAATACACTGCATCTATCTATCATACCATGTTCTTACATCAAAGTACTGCTGTTGTGTATCCCGCATCAGTAACTCATGATTGGACGCTTTTAACATGACAGTTTGATAGTTGTTGCATCTTGTATTGATTTCTACGTTGTACTGCTTCTAATTTTTCGAATTGCCACTTATGACAAGACACTTTTAACTTGGCAGAGTAATATTGGTTGCATCTTTCATATGGTGTCTAGCTTGCATTACTTCTATTTTCTTGAAAATCCTTCTACTTAGTTGGCACATCGTAGCTGTGAATATGTCATGCCGTCCTGTTTTTCTTACATATTCCATCCTCATACGGTTGTCTTACATCAAAGTATTGCTTGTCTGTATCATGCATCAATGAGTTCTGAAGAGTGATTTTATTCTTTTGTGTTGTGGGCACAGCTTGACATGGCAAAGTCAAAAAAGAGCAAGGAAAATAATATAGTAGGGAGTGTTGTTACTCGTCGGGTGAAACAGAAAAGGCTCTGCCGTCGAGATTCTGCTGGTACTTATAGTGCAGTAGAAGGTCCAAGTCCACCGGCTTAATCTACAAACACAGTATCACCTGCTCCACCAGCTGCAGCATCCGCTTCAACTGTATCAGCATCTCTACCAGTTACTCGTTCGTTTGCTCCGGAACTGGCCAGTTCCCAAGCTGCCTTCACACCTAACACTACTTCTGAAGCACTGCTAACACAACAGGACTTGGCAAGATCAGATGAACCTCATGAGCATCAACACCAAGACGGTACCTGACCGAGTCAAGTTGCAATTGCATGCTCCTTTATATGTACTCTCACAGTTTGATGTACACTAACACTTTCCATATTCGTTGTTGAACTAGCACCACGGCCCAAGCGGAAACAGACATCAGGGATAATGCTTGACAGATTAACAAAATCTAAAGGAGGAAGAATGGAGATCCATTTTGAGGCAGGTTTAAAAAGGCCACGTGATGCTACAGAGTCAGCCAAGCTCGTATCAGAGGCAGCCGTTGCCATTAGGTGTCATGCGTGTATCCTCCCAACGTGGATCCAGTACAGGAATGAGAAAGACAATACCTAGTTTAACACCTTCCTTGACAATTTATCCGTAAGTAATGTTATTCATCACAATTAGTAATATTGTCTTGCTCTGTCCCATACTTTCTAGCTTCCTCCTAATAGGACTCACATTCTTTTTTCAACAGATGAGGTTCAAGTTGGATCCAAAATATGATGCAACTAAACAAGCATGCACTCATGTTTTTCAGTCTGCTCTGCGACAGTATCGATACCACCTTAGAAAATCTCACTTTGAAGGCAAGGCTAACAATGAAATCGCCCAAACATCTCTAGTGGAATATATTACAGATGAAGACTGGACAGCCCTCGTTAAACACTGGTCTGATCCAAAGTATCAGGTAGGCTATATGTATTTGATCAGACCACATATTGAACTTGTATTTATGTATGTGCCTTACAAGTGCATCTTCTTCTAGGCTAACTATTTGAAGAACAAAACCAACCGTTCTAAAGTGAAATTCCAACAGACAACAGGATCTCGTAGCTATATTGCACACTGCGAGGCTCTTGTAAATAGCTTCTACTTCCTTCTTTTTTTGTGCCATATTATCGTATCTATATTGACTTGTTCCAAATACAGCAGAAAGCCCGTGCGGACCAAAAAGAACCTGAACCGAATGCAGTGCAAATCTTCAAGGATTGCCACACCAGCAAGATGAAGGGCATGAGCACACCAGTTCAAGCCGCTATTGTAAGTCCTTACTCCTCCTGGCTTGAACTGATTGGTACTGTGATGTGTTCATTTAACTACTTGGTTTGCAGCCAATGTCAGTTACTCTGTTCACTTCTATACATAGTTGTCTTAACGTATAATTTCACCTTACATGGTTTAAAAGAGATGAAGGATATTCTTTTGGTCTTGATCTGTAATCTAGTTGTTATGTTCACGTGCGCACACAATGATAAAATAGCCTATTTGTTTTATATTTGTTTGCCCATCATATGAATAATGTCATACTATGTTCATCCTACTTTAAACCATGTCTCTTTATCCTTAGATGTCAACGAATGTGAGGAAATAGACAATACAATAGGCATGCTACATGGACATATGTTCCGAAAGTGATTTTATTATGTAGTTGGCACTACAATACATGCTAATGTATTATAGTAGTTCACCAAAATAAGTTATGTATAAATGTTTAACCTACTTTGTTTGTTTTTGTCTCATTAGTAACTCACTGGTACACTAATCTACAAGTTCAAACTTTCAGGAAGCTATGGAACAAATGATTGAACAGCCACAACCACCTGAAGGTGACGAGGCTACTACAGGCACAATGTCACCTCTTGCTGCAGTGCGTCAGTATCTCTCCACTAACAGTGCAAAAAGCACCTTCCTGCGTAATTCTGGGTTGGTTGTCAAGGTAACCTCGTCCAAATCGCCTACTGAACAAAATCTTCCTGCTAGACAGAGTGATATATCTGTGCTCCAGACACAAGTCCAATCCCTAATGGACGTTGTTTCGAAAACAAGAATAGTGGTTGAGAAATGCCGTCAAGATATGAATGGTTTTGAAACCAGACTATCAGACATTCGCTTCGTTGTTGAAGAGCAATGGCGGAAAAAGGTGGAGATCATGCTGCTCCATCAGATTCTACAGCCTGAAACATTAGCACTCAGGTCAAATGATCTGTGCTTCTATACATCTGATGGTGCTTTTATCTGGAAGGACTGTAAACTTTATGCCAACAGGACTTTTGTTGTATGATTGGAATTTATTTTGTTGTGATACAACATTTATGATGCTGCCACAGGCTGCAGTAATTATCACGCTATTTTTGTATAGTGTAGGTTTATCTTAGTAATGTACTCGGACGAAAGCTTCGTAGGAGCCCAACATGCCAACATTCGTCGGGCCCATTCCAATTGGGTTAAAAACGATTACGGGCCGAAATTGGCATGTAGCCCACTAAAAATATCTAGGCTTAAATTAGCATAAGCTTTCAAATTTTTCTGGTAGGCCTGTGCCCATAGTGGGCCTTTAATAGGCCTAAACATAATTTGGGCCCTCAGTAAAAATAGGCCGTTTAGAGGTGTAAATATCTCGAGCCCATAAAAAATATGGGCCTTTAATAGACCGAAAGTGAGATTGGGCCCTGATTGTGCAAAATAACCCACTGGACTTAGCAGGCCAAAATGGTGGCCCATTTACGATGCGGATATTTGACAGGCCGAAATTAGGACGGGCCGTAAATGCGCCGACCTAATACACGGGCCTTTAACAGGCCGGAACTTTGGTCGGGCTAGATTATCGTCATTTTTATATGGGCCGTTAATGGGCCAGATATGACATTGGGCCACACATGGCCCATGGTTTACGTCCGGCATTAACAGTCCGAAGATGACAACAGGCCGAAAGTGGCCCAAATCTATAGTGGGCCTCTAGCAGGCCGAATGATAGACATGGCCGAATATGACCAAAATCCTTCACGGTCATTTATGGGCCGAAAGTTTTGATGGCCTGTAAATGGGCCCAAATGTAGCTGACCTTTAACAGGCCGGAAATACACCGGGCCGTAATTCGGCCCAATTACTTAGCAGACTGTTAACGGGCCAGAAGTGACCGTGGGCCGCATTGATGACAAGTTTAGACCAGGCCGTTGACGGGCCGATTTGACAGAGAATGTTGGGCCTTTAGCTGGGCCGGTCCATTATGGTCTGCAGAATCGTGTGGGCCTTTAGCTGGGCCGACCCATTGTGGCCCACAAAATTTTGTGGGCCTTTAGCTGGGCCGGCCCATTATGGTCCGCTAAATCTTATGGGTCTTCGGTTGGGCCGGCCCATTTAAACTTTGTGGGCCACTTTTGGGCCGGTCCACGTGTCAACATATCATAGGCCCATCTCGACCGTTGGATGAGTGACACCTGTGCCAACGCGGAGCTGACAAGTGGATCCGTCAGCCAATGAGAATTTTACATGTGGAAAATCGGCATTGGTCGTGGCTGTTAACGGGTTATCAGATCCAAAATCCGACCCAATAGCTTAACGGCGTTCCGTTACGGTGGATGCCACGTGTCGGTCACCCTTGACGAAAGCACTTCTGTGACGCGCGATTTATCGTCATGGAAGTGGACACTTCCGTGATGATAATTTTGGTAATGTCATGGAACACTTCTACGGCAGCACGGGTATGACTATCTTGATTCTGTCATAAATTTGTCATGGATGTACATGCACGACAAAAAACGTGACCTACTATGACAAACACGTATCATCACGAAAGTGTATTTTTTTGTAGTGGTTTGACAGTGTCCGGGAGCTTGGCCGCCGAAGGGGACGATATCGAAGATCAAATCTTCACTTCAGAAGTTGTCCGGGGATCCGAAGACCACCTCCAGTGTGACTGAGCTTGTACAGCGGGCCTCTACACCTGGTATGACTCCTTTAAAGGTAGTTTTTGTGGGCTTGATCCTTGAGGGATCAATGCCCATTTTGCACACTGTATCTTGATAGAGCATGTTTAGGCTGCTGCCACCATCCATGAGAACTCGTGTAAGATGGAATCCATCAGTGATTGGGTCAAGGATCAGCGCGACTGAACCTCCATGACGGATACCGGTCGGATGGTCCCTGGGTAGGATGACCATGGGTTGAACTTTGGGGCGACTGACTCCATCGTGTAGACGTCCCTGAGCGCGCGCTTGCGCTCCCTCTTGGGGATATGGGTAGCGTATATCATGTTCACCATTTTAACTTGGGGGAATCTTCTTCTGTCCCCATGTGTTCGGTGGCTGGGGCTCCTCGTCATCGTCCTTAATTTGCGACCCCTTCTCCTTGTTCTCGGCATTTTAACTTGCCGGCCTATTTAAAAACCCAACAGTCTTTGTTGGTATGATTGGCTGGTTTATCAGGAGTGTCGTGGATTTGACATGGACAATCGAGTATGCCTTCAAGCTAGACGAGCCCGGATTGCTTCTTTTATATGGCTTCTTCCGCTGACAGGACTTAGAGCCACTGAATCCGACGTTGACCGTTGTGTCCTCGGTGTTGTCACCGTTGCTTCGACGCTTGTGTCTGTTGCGTCGGGGCTTGCCATTGCTACTTCTGGCTTCAGAAGTGCCAGGTTCGCTTGTATTGTTATTGCTACGGGCTAGCCAGCTATCCTCACCAGCGCAGAAGAGGGTCATAAGCGTCGTGAGGGCTGCCATGGACTTCGGCTTTTCTTGGCCGAGGTATCGGGCGAGCCATTCATCATGGATGCTATGTTTAAAGGCCGCTAGGGCTTCAGCATCCGGACAGTCGACGATCTGGTTCTTTTTAGTCAGGAACCTAGTCCAAAATTTCCTGGCTGACTCTCCGGGCTATTGAACTATGTGACTTAAGTCGTCGGCATCCGGAGGTTGGACATATGTACCCTAGAAGTTGTCGAGGAAGGCGTCTTCCAAGTCTTCCCAGCTTCCAATTGAGTTTTCGGGCAAACTGTTAAACTAGTGCCAAGCAGGTCCCTTGAGTTTTAGCGGGAGGTATTTGATGGCATGAAGATCATCACCGCAGGCCATATGAATATGGAGGAGAAAATCCTCAATCCATACCGCAGGGTCTGTTGTCCCATCATATGATTTGATGTTCACGGGTTTAAACCCTTCCAGGAATTCATGTTCCATTACTTCATCAGTCAAGCAAAGGGGGTGTGCGGCGCCTCTATATCGGGCCAAGTCGCAACGTAGCTCGGATGGAGTTCGTCTGTGGTTTTCGGCCTGGGCGTGGTTATGTTTGTCACATCCAGCTGGATGGCCATCGTCGCACATCGGGGCACGCCCCCGCAATCCATAGATCGATCTAGTCTGACCTACTCTGTTTTCCAGGTCATGCCGCAGGTCATATGTGTATCCCCGAGTTGTTGTGTCTCTATTTTTATGGCGAGGTAGTGTAGGCTGGTGTTCGGCCTGATTTGTCACTTTGTCCCGACCACGTGGTGGTCGGTCAGCCGCATTACGCGCTGGTAGGACGGGCTCCAGCGCCTAGTCATCGAATTGGGGTAACAATCTGCGTTTCGGGTAACTTTTGGTTGGGTGCTCGAGGCCGTATTCATTGGCTGCCAGGACATTAGTCCATCTGTGATTGAGTAGATCTTGATCAGCTTGAAGCTGATGCTGCTTCTTTTTCAGGCTCCTTGTAATGGCTATTAGCCGATGCTTAAAGCGCTCCTGATCGACGGGCTCGCCTCATCCTCGGATGGTGGAAGATAATTAGTGTCCTCCGAGTCTTCGTTAACGGCCTGTTCATTAGGGCTGACTCGCCCATCACCCCGTTCATCCTGTTCGGAAGTTGGCTCAACGGGGTCTTTGTTATCTTCGGCCTCGTTCGGAGTATTATTTTCTCCTGTGCCAGTATTGCTGTTTTTTCCACGTCGTGGCTTAGAGCGGCGCCGCTGACGTCGGTACTTTGGCTGTATCTCAGGAGGCCTATCCTCGACTGGTTCCTTTTCATTGTCGTCGTTTTTCTCTTTGGGTGTATCCACCATGTATACGTCATACGAGGAGGTGGCTGTCCAGCGCCCTATAAGAGGTGGTTTTTGTGCCTGATCCTCTCCAGCATCGTGATCCATACCGTCGATGTCTTCGGAGCTGTAATCGAGCATGTCGGTTAAGTCTTTGACAGTGGCTATGAAGTGGGTGGTGGGTGTGAAGCAGAATTCTCCGTCAGCCTCCAATCCAAACCGGATATAGTTCGGTTAAGAGTCCCCTGATAAGGAGAGGGCTTTTAATGAGTTTAGCACATCGCCTAAAGGTGAGTGCCGGAAGATGTCCGCGGAGCTAAATTCGATGATCGGCACCCGATCAGGTTTGATGGGCATGGATGCACGTGGTTTGGAACCTATGGTCGGAGACGAATCTGAGGTTCTGATGACACAGGCCCCGCCCGAGGTTGGATCTATGTGTGGCTCTAACACTGCTGAGTATGCGGCTTCCGTGGCGGGGTTGAGCTTCCCGTCCTTAGACGGCGCAATCTGCTCCGGATCCAGGGACAGAGCAGTTACAGGCGCTATCTTCTGGGTACAGTCCGATGACAGATTTAGGTCATGTTCATCGTGGTGGCAGGGAGCGGCTGCCATGGGCTCGAATCTGTCGATGATCAAGTCTCCATGGATATCGGCAACATAATTCAAGCTTCCAAACCTGACCTGATGGCCAGGGGCATAGCTGTCGATCTGCTCTACATGGCCAAGCAAGTTGGCCCGTAGTGCGAAGCCGCCGAATACGAAGATCTGTTTGGGGAGGAAAACCTCCCCCTGGACTGCATTGTTGTAGATGATTGACGGGGCCATCAAACCTTTTGGTGACGACACAACGGATCTCTTAATGAAAGCACCAATGTCGGTGTCAAAACCGGCGGATCTCGGGTAGGGGGTCCTGAACTATGCGTCTAAGTTTGATGGTAACAGGAGGTGGGGGACACGATGTTCACCCTGGTTCGGGCCCTCTCTATGGAAGTAATAACCTACTTCTTGCTTGATTGATCTTGATGAATATGAGTATTACAAGAGTTGATCTACCACGAGATCGTAATGGCTAAAACCCTAGAAGTCTAGCCTATATGATTATGACTGCCTCTATGGACTAAGCCCTCCGGTTTATATAGACACCGGAGGGGACTAGGGTTGTGCAAAGTAGGTTACAAAGAAAGGAATCTACATATCCGAACGCCAAGCTTGCCATCCACGCAAAGGAGAGTCCCATCCGGACACGGAAAGAAGTCTTATGTCTTGTATCTTCATAGCCCAATAGTCCGGCCCATGCTACATAATCCGGCCGTCCGAGGACCCCCTAATCCAGAACTCCCTCAATCGGGTTAAGCATCATCTTGTAGACCCGGAGATTGTCAAAGGTCTCCAAATCATCTATCAAAGTTTCCTTCTTTCTGGACTTTACCACAATATCATCCACATAAGCATGAACATTGCGCCCAATCTGATCATGAAGGCAATTCTGCACACATCGCTGGTAAGTCGCCTGGGCACTCTTGAGCCCAAAAGGTATAGACACGTAGCAAAAGGCTCCAAAGGGAGTGATAAAGCTGTCTTCTCCTAGTCCTTAACTGCCATCTTGATCTGATGATAACCAGAATAAGCATCCAAAAAACTCAAACGCTCACAAGCCGTCGTAGCATCAATAATTTGATCAATACGAGGGAGAGCAAAAGGATCAGCCGGACAAGCCTTGTTCAAGTCCGTGTAGTCCACACACATACGCCAAGTGCCTTTCTTCTTAAGCACCAGCACTAGGTTAGCCAACCACTCAGGATGAAAAACTTCAACAATGAACCCGGTCACCAAGAGCCGGGTCACTTCTTCACCAATGGCTTCACGCCTCTCTTCATTAAAACAACGAAGAAACTGCTTGACCGGCTTAAATTTTGGGTCAATATTAAGAGTGTGCTCAGCGAGTTCCCTCGGTACACCTGGCATGTTAGAAGGTTTCCATGCAAAGATGTCCCGGTTCTCACGGATAAACTCGATGAGCATGCTTTCCTATTTCGGATCCAGATTAGCACTGATGCTGAACTGTTTGGATGAATCGCCAGGAACAAAATCAACTAGCTTGGTGTCATCCGCCGACTTAAAGTTCAAGACTGGATCATGCTCCGTAGTTGGTTTTTTCAAAGATGTCATATCTACCGGGTCAACATTGTCTTTATAAAATTTCAACTGCTTTGTTGCGCAGACAGGCTCAGCGTAAGCAACGTCACCTTCACACTCCAAAGCTATCTTCCGGCTTCCATGCACCATCATGGTTCCCTTGTAACCCGGCATCTTGAGCTGCAGATGAACATAACAAGGTCGCACCATGAACTTGGCATAAGCCGGCCGTCCAAACAGAGCGTGATTCGGGCTCTAAATCTTGACCACTTCAAAGCTCAACATCTCAGACCTAGAATCATAATCATCTCCAAAAGCAACCTCCAGAGCTATTTTACCAACCGGGTATGCCAACTTACCAGGTACTACACCATGAAAAGTTGTGTTCGACGGCTTAAGATTTTTATCAGCCAACCCCATGCGACGGAAAGTTTCATAATAAAGGATATTAATGCTGCTACCTCCGTCCATGAGTACCTTAGTGAATTTATATCCTCCAACCTGATGTGCCACCACCAAAGCCAAGTGACCCGGATTATCAACCCGAGGCGGGTGATACTCATGACTCCACACAATGGGCTGCTCAGACCAGCGCAAGTAATGGGGGACTGCCGGCTCAACGGTGTTCACAGCCCTTTTATGGAGCTTCTGACCCCCCGCTTGCACAAACTTGTGGTGAAGACGTGGTACTGCCCACTATTCAACTGCTTTGGGTTACTCTGATACCCACATTGCTAATGTTGATTCCCCTGACCAGACTGTTGATGATAACCACCCTGATTGCCTTGATTGCTTAGGTGACCCTAGAAATCAGAATTAGAACCGTCGGCACCATAACCCGGACCATGAGAGCCGGAACCTGAGCCGCCGCCCGGCCCATGATTGTTCTGGAACAAATTTAATTTTTGAACTCCTTCATAATTTGGCAGTCCTTCCAAAGGTGACTGGACGGCCTTTCCCTCGTACCATGCTTTGGGCAAGGCTCATTCATCATCTGCTCAAGATTCATACATGTCCCCCCTGCCCGAGGAGGTGGCTTTCCCTTACGACACTGACCATTATTCTGCGTGTTGGTGTTGGCTACAAAATCTGAATTGTTATCGACCTTGCGCTTACCGTTGCCCCCCTGACTCGCCGGGTTATGATGCTGGCCCTTTGTGTTGCTACTCTTCTTTCCCTTTCCCGTCTTTTAATCATCAGACCCAGGGTCCGTGATACTATCAGAGTCGGCATATTTAATCAGAGCTGTCATCAGCTCCGCCATGTCATTGCAGTAGCGCTTGAGTCGCCCTAGTTTCTGTTTAAGAGGCAAAAAAAGGCAATTTTTCTCCAACAGTAGGACCGCTGAACTGGCATTAATGCTATCCGATGAGTCTTTTACCCGGCGCACCCAATGGGTCGTTGACTCGCTCTCTTCTTGGGCACAAGCATCCAAATCCACAATCGACATGGGCTGCTTGCACGTATCTTTAAAATTCTGGATGAACCAGGCCTTTAACTCAGCCCAAGACCTAATGGAATTGGCAGGCAGCCCTTTTAACCAAGTACGGGCCGTCCCATCCAGCATCATGGTGAAGTACATGGCACACACAACATCGCTGACCTCAACAGCTCCATGGTCATCTCATAACTCTCAGTCCACGCCTCAGGGGGTAAGTCAGTTGTATAGTTAGGCACCTTACGAGGTCCTTTGAAATCCTTGGGCAGACGCTCATTACGCAGAGCCGGCACTAAACATGGTACACCTATGGTTCTAGAAGTCACGCCTGCCTCCACCGAAGTCATGGGATAGCCGGAAGATATTGATGAGACAACTGCTGAGCCACCAGCTCAGCTTCTCGACGTGCTCTGTCCTGGTCCACCAAATCGTGAGCACCATCGCGCGCTGGGTCATGTCCACACGCCTAGTTATGGTGCCTATCACTGCTTGAAACAGCCGGCGAGTCCATGTGTCTGCTATAACTCCGGCTTGGGTGAGGGGTGATGACCCACAAGTGTAGGAGATCTACCGTAGTCCTTTTGATAAGTAAGAGTGTCGAACCCAACGAGGAGCAGAAGGAAATGACAAGCGGTTTTCAGTAAGGTATTCTCTGCAAGCACTGAAATTATCGGTAATAGATAGTTTTGTAATAAGGTAATTCGTAACGGGTAACAAGTAACAAAAGTAAATAAATTGTAGTAAGGTGGCCCAATCCTTTTTGTATCAAAAGGCAAGCCTGGACAAATTCTTATATAGAGAAAAGCGCTCCCGAGGACACATGGGAATTATCGTCAAGCTAGTTTTCATCACGCTCATTTGATTCTCGTTCATTACTTTGATAATTTGATATGTGGGTGGACCGGTGCCTGGGTACTACCCTTTCTTGGACAAGCATCCCACTTATGATTAACCCTATTGCAAGCATCCGCAACTACAAAATAAGTATTATGGTAAACCTAACCATAGCATGAAACATGTGGGTCCAAATCAGCCCCTTACGAAGCAGCACATAAACTAGTGTTTAAGCTTTTGTCACTCTAGCAACCCATCATCTACTTATTACTTCCCTATGCCTTCCTCTAGGCCTAAACAATGGTGAAGTTTCATGTAGTCGACGTTCACATAACACCACTAGAGGAGAGACAACATACATCTCATCAAAATATCAAACGAATACCAAATTCACATGACTACTTATAGCAAGACTTCTCCCATGCCCTCAGGAACAAACGTAACTACTCACAAATCATATTCATGTTCATAATCAGAGGGGTATCAATATGCATTAAGGATCTGAACATATGATCTTCTACCGAATAAACCAACTAGCATCAACTACAAGGAGTAATCAACACTACTAGCAACCCACAGGTACCAATCTGAGGTTTTGGGACAAAGATTGAATACAAGAGATGAACTAGAGTTTGAGAGGAGATGGTGCTGGTGAAGATGTTGATGGAGATTGACCCCCTCCCGATGAGAGGATCGTTGGTGATGACGATGGCGATGATTTACCCCTCCCGGAGGGATGTTTCCCTGGCAGAACAGCTCCACCGGAGCCCTAGATTGGTTTGCCAAGGTTCTGCCTCGTGGCGGCGGTGCTTCGTCCCGAAAGCTTGCTTATGATTTTTTACAGGGTAAAAGACTTAATATAGCAGAAGATGGTCACCGGAGGGCTGCCAGTGGGCCCACGAGGTAGGGGGCGCGCCCCCACCCTCCTGGACGGTGGGTGGCCCCCCTCTGGAACTTCTTCCGCTCAATATTTTTTATTAATTCCAAAAATGACTTCCGTGGAGTTTCAGGACTTTTGGAGCTGTGCAGAATAGGTCTCTTATATTTGCTCATGTTCTAGCCCAGAATTCGAGCTGCCGGCATTCTCCCTCTTCATGTAAACTTTGTAAAATAAGAGAGAATAGGCATAAGTATTGTGACATAACATGTAGTAATAGCCCATAATGCAATAAATATCGATATAAAAGCATGATGCAAAATGGACGTATCAAGGGGTCGAGTGAATCCTCTCACGACTGTAAGAATATGCCTCCTGCTGCACGAATGCTGTTTGAAGAAACACTCTAGCCCTCCATGTTTCAACCGCGGCTGGAGAATCGCCTTCAACTGGGAGAGCTGCCAATCGTGTCACCGCAGCGATCATATTATCCAAAGGGTTGGAATAGTGACCCGATGGGGTCGGCACATATTGTGGTGGGGCGTTATTCGGACAAGGGAATCGGTCGTGCGTGGTTGAGCTGGCGCTCCAGTCTCAGGCACAGCTACCACCCGATTTACCCCTGGCGGGTCACTTGTTCCTGCACCAGGTGTGTTGAAGAGGTTCCTTGCCTCATAAACCGGCGGCAGACGACTCCGGTGCCTTCTTCTCATGACTTCGTTTAAAGCATTCTGATCCAACGAGAGCCGGAAGGAATCAACATGGATCCGTTGTGCCTGAGCATCCAAAATAGCTCGCTCTGCAGTCATCCTAGCGTTCTCCGCCGCCAGGTCTTCCTTGGCTTGCGCTATCTCGTCACGCAATTTTGCAACTTCAGCGTTATGCTGATCTTGATTCGCCTGGTTAACATTTGTTGTTAACAATGTTGTTAAATTGTCCAGCAAATCAGTCAAAACCTGAGCCGGTGGGCGCACAGGGCTTCCTTCCTCGGCCGCTGTTACCGCTGTTGACCCGGAAATCATCGCCGCTGCAGTCATTGAATTCTGTGTTGGCTGTGTGCCGGCGATGAAGATTGTGACCCTATTCGGCGGCTCATAGGGGTCCGGAATACTGTCGCCATCGGAACAGCCAACGAGCCGGCCGTCTTGCAGCTGATACATTTAATTAGTCTCACCCGTGGATGACTCACCATCAGAATAGAGGGCCGTCTCACCGCCAGATATGGATCCTTCCTCGAATTCTGCCCCATGGATGAATCCCACGAAGGCACGCTTCACGACGGGTTGAACCCAGGCGGGTCGTGCACTCTCAGCCGTCTCGATGATGTCGGTGCAGATGTATGGCTCAGGGCCCGGTTCGCCGATCTTGTCGATGAGAACATGGATTCCGCCAGAGCGGACCCGGTACCCGTACTCGATTGAGCCGGCCTCGGGGCCCCAGCCTGCATTGTCTATGTAAAGCTTGCCACGACGACTCTTGGTCATCTAGCCCACTACGTATTCCTTGATCCCTTCGAAGCTGCCCTTCAAGAACTCGAAACCACCGTGCGTTAGCCCCACGGTGGGCGCCAACTGTCTTGGGATTGTCACGGCAAATGTCCTAGTGTGAGGACTTAGTCGTGGAGCCATTGCAACTAGGTTAGCTTAAAGGGGTTAAATAGGACAAAGGACACAGGGAGTTTATACTGGTTCGGCCCCTTGTATTGAAGGTAAAGGCCTAATCCAGTTTGAGGTGGTATTACTTATGTCTCGATTACCAGGGAGCAAATACGCTTGACCTAGCTTTCGATCTCTTGTTTCTTTCCCTAAACCGCCGCCAGGTCGTCCCTTTATATACACAGGTTGACGCCCAGCGGCTCACGGAGTCCCGGCCGGCTCATAAACAACGTGTTCGGCTTGGTGACTAATTACCCTTGCCTTACAACATAAGTCATACATATATGGCGGTTTATACCTATGGGCCTTAAATCGCCTCTTGGGCTTTGGGCCCTTAGTAAGTCTGCTTCATGAACCGCCATCCTCAATATCGTCACGGGCTTCGTCTTGATGAACCGCCATAGGTATAACCCGGCCCCTCCTGGGCGGGTCATACCTAATATTTATATCCCCAACAAGGATGGCACGACGGAGGATCCAACCGGACACGCGGAAGGATTGCGAGGTGGGCTCCTCTCCCGAGTTCCTCGGCCTTGCACCCGAATAGATGCTCCCTCTCGCGCCGCCCCAGCTGGCAAGCCACTGTGACGCGTCGGCCGGTGAGCCCCTGTTATGCCCTCCTCCCATTCTCCTCTCTCTCCCTGCTTGTTCTTCCTCTACTCCTCTCTAATCTTATCTCAAATCCTTGCTCTATGGTTGCCGAAACTATGAATTGATCGCCTGAATGGACTCATGACATCGATGTGAATCTTTTTTATAGAGCTCATCTCGAATCGATGCATTGTTGTGTAGATTGGGGGGAGGAGGAGGAAGAAGGGGATTAGAGAGGAGGTTAATGGAGGTAGTAGAAGATAGCATGTACAGGTTGCACAGTAGCTTGCTTCCCCCGTCTATCCTCTCGTGCAACGGGGCCCACCGTGTGCGCTCGAGGTGGCTTGACCCAGCCTGGCTCACAAAAAACGGCCGATTCGTCCATTCCTCCAAAGCCAGGCTGAGGTCTGCTTTGAGATTCGTGCGGGCCAGGTTCTGGATGCAGCCCAGGCAACCGAACGGGCCAGATTCTTCCCGCGCGATGGATGTAGGCAACCAAACGCGTCCATAAATATTGAAGTGGTGTCTGGCTTGTTAGAATCACTTCTCCAACAAGTCAGGCTGAGTCGAGCATAAAAGGGAGATGGTGGTGCGGGGGATTCGATAAGGAGATAGTGAGAGACCAAAAATCTATCGACACGGGATGACGCGATCAGTATAATTAAATCATGGATACTTGTGATGACATTGGAGTATCTAGGTGACATTAGAGTTGGTTGATGCGTATCATATGGTGTTATTTTAGTACGAACTCTTGGATAGATCGAACGGAAAGAATAACTTTGTGCTATTTTAGTACAAACTCTTGAATAGATCGAACAGAAAGAATAACTTTAAGGCGGTTTTGTACCCTACAAACAATTTCTTCTTATGTTCTCCGCTAGATAAGAACTTTGGAGTGATTCTTCATCGCGCGTCGAGGGATGGATATATGATCCAATTAGATTAGCATTGTTGAGAGATTTCACTAGCGACAGTACGGACCCTAAGCCTCATTTTCAAGCATTACAATACCGTTTGTGCTCCGTTTTATCAATTGCTACCTTGCTGTTTTTATTGTTACCATTACAAAAATCAATATCTACTATCATTACTACACTTGTAGCACCATCTCTTCGCCGAACTAGTGCACTTATACAAATTACCATTGTATTTGGTGTGTTGGGGACACAAGAGACTTTTTGTTATTTGGTTGCAGGGTTGTTTGAGAGAGACCATTGTCACGCCCAATATGCGACCCTATCCAAATAGTACTCGAAGGTCCAACCAAGGATAGACCCGCATATTGAAACGCTTTTGCAAGGTGGATATCATTACATCAACATTACATAATATTTGGGGATACTTACAAGAGGCATAAAATGCCACATGAATACATCAATACATCATACATAAGATCAACATCCAACTACGGATGAAACAAAAATAGAAACTCAAACGACATCCACCCTGCTAGCCCAGGCTGCCGACCTGGAACCTATCCCCTGATCGAAGAAGAAGCAGAAGAAGACCTCCAAACAAGCAAACATCACTATCGCGTCAAGAGCATCGCAAAACCTGTACCTGCAACTATTGTTGTAGTAATCTGTGAGCCACGAGGACTCAGCAATCCCATTACCATGGGTATCAAGACTAGCAAAGCTTAATGGGAAAGGAAGGGGTAAAGTGGTGAGGTTGCAGCAGCGACTAAGCAAGATATGGTAGCTAACATACGCAAATGAGAGCGAGAAGAGAAACAAAGGAACGGTCGTCAACTAGCAATGATCAAGAGGTGATCCTGAACACCTACTTACGTCAAACATAACCCAAAGACCGTGTTCACTTCCCGGACTCCGCCGAGAAGAGACCATCACGGCTACACACGCGGTTGATGCGTTTTAATTCGGATCTGGTGTCAAGTTATCTACAACCGGACATTAACAAATTCCCATCTGCCACATGACCGCGGGCACGGCTCTCGAAAGTTTAAACCCTGCAGGGGTGTCCCAACTTAGCCCATGACAAGCTCTCACGATCAACGAAGGAATAGACCTTCTCCCAGGAAGACCCGATCAGTCTCGGAATCCCGGTTTACAAGACATTTCGACAAGCAAAGCCGCCCGATGCACCGACAATCCCGATAGGAGCTGCACATATCTCGTTCTCAGGGCACACCAGATGAGCAAGACGACGGGTTGGCATAGACCCTGGTGGCCCAGGGGGCGCCGGACATCGCTCGGTTTGGACCAACACTTAGACAAGCATTGGCCCGGGGGGGCTAAAATAAAGATTACCCTCGAGAGAGCGACTCCCAAGGGAAAAGTAGGTGGTGGTGAGGCAAATGGTAAAACCAAGGTTGGGCCTTGCTGGACAAGTTTTATTCAAAGCGAACTGTTAGGTGGGTCCCATAAATCACCCGACCGCGTTAGGAACGCAAAATCCGGGAACATAACACCGGTATGACGGAAACTAGGGCGGCAAGAGTGGAACAAAACACCAGGCATAAGGCCGAGCCTTCCACCTTTTACCAAGTATATAGATGCATTAATAATATAAGAGATATTGTGATATCCCAACATAAATCCTGTCCACCATGGAGAAATCTTCAACTTCACCTGCAACTAGCAACGCTATAAGAGGTGCTGAGCAAAAGCGGCAACATAGCCAAACAACGGTTTGCTAGGAATGGTGTCAAAGGTTAGAGGTTCATGGCAATTTGGGATGCTTGAAGAGCAAATGATAGGTAATGCAGCATAGCGATAGAACGAAGCAACTAGCATAGCAATGATAGTAGTGAGATCCAGGTAGCGGTCATCTTGCCTGAAATCCCGCAAGGAAGAAGAATGAGTCCATGAACAAGACGAACGGATGAAGCCGCGAAGACGAACCAAGCGTAGACGAACGAATCCTCACGATCGCAACGAAACGGGAACTATCGAGAAGAAGCACACAAGATGGTAAACACACCACACATGACAAGACATGATGCACAACAAGCATGATGCATGACAAGGCTACATGAAGCTACTCATGGCAAGAGATGATGCAAACAAGAATAACATATCAAGGCAAGTTTAAATGAGGCCGGGAACAACATACAACAATTCCGGTAAGTCCTCATATGCAAATTTCGAAATTGGTCCAGAACTGAATAAACATTAAGTTGAAGTTGTTAAACAGCAATTTAAAGAGCACCAAGAGGATCTACAAGAAATTCTAGTCAAGTTACATATAAAGTTCATTAGATTCGGAGCTACGGCCTAGAAGATATGAGCAAAACAAGTTAAACATGGCATTGATGCAAAATGCACCCAAACATCAAGAAAACACCTCAAAACAAGGATGCAACATGATAATATGAATCTACATGCAAAATCAAGCAAGTTTCATATAGAACACACTCAAAACGGAGCAACGGTGTAACACATACACTCTATACAAGTCATAACAACAATCTGTCCATAACAGCAACTAGGCATCTTACAAGCATCAAAACAACATGCTACAGCAACTCAACATAATAACAAAAGGCATGGGCATGAAGTACTGGTAAAGCATAACAAAACATGAACACTGAGCTATCTCCAGAAACAACTAGAACATGCTCAAAAAGACATGGGAAGATTGCAAACAATAACAGTTTCAGACTTTAGCAGAAATAACATCAGGTTGCAATGTTTAGAGCAAGCAAACAACATGTTACAGGAACTTAACATGGCAAACAAAGGCATGGCATGAATCTAATAATTGCATAGATCAAAAGTCTCTTACTGACCATGAGCCAAAAGGGCACAGAAAATATGATGGCACCCATGTAAACATGGCAAGTTATATTACAGATTCAAACATGGCAGGAACAAGAATAAGTAGGCATGTTGGTGAGCTTGAATCACTCACCACAGAGCAATGCATGGCATGGCAAGGCAACCAATAGTAAGAAGACATGTTTGTGAAGCTATACATGGCAAGAGCAAGGTCATAGGGTGCATGGATCACTAGCAAACAATCATGGAAACATTGAACTTAATGTAAACAGGCTGACAGCAACATTATCAAGCAACTTTAGAGCAAGATTACAACAAGTTCCAGTAGGCTATAATTGCAACCAAGGGCATGAATGGATAGAGCATGACATGTAGATCAAAACATGTTTATAGTACATCTCCAGATTATGCATAGAATGATTAGTAGCAACATGTTTACATAGCAACAAAATATAACAGAATCTGCCTAGCAAAACAGCAACAGCAAGTGCCCTACTTAACAAGCTCGATGCACTCAGCACACAACTCACAAAAATACATGGTTGGCACCCCTGGAAAGATGGAATAGCATAGATCAAAACACATGTAGACATCAACCTCATAGGATGCACACATCAATCATGGCAAAAATGACAAATGAGCAAGTTATAACAGTTTCAGCAGATTAACATCAACATGCACTCTTCCAACAGCATTTCGGACATCAAGATGAGCTCAAATGAAAATGATGCAATGAAATGAAATGAAGTACTCGTCGAGTCGAACAATTTGGCATATTACACGCACGAAACGGAGCTACAGATGCAGAGATACAGCAGGTCAAACATGGCATGATTATGCAAAGATTTCGAGACTTAGAGAAATATACCCTCCGGATCTGGGGGTTGACTCTGCACGCAAAACGAGGTGGTGGCGGATCTCGCCGGATTCCTCGCCGGAGACGAAGAGGAGGGCGGATCCGGGGCTCCTCCGGCCGGATCTCGCCGGATCCGGTCCGGGTCGAGGCGGAGGAGGCGGCGGGAAGGCGCGGAGCTGCGCCGGAGTAGGACGGCAGGGTGGCGACCGGCGGGGGCTGGACGGGCGGCGGCGGCGACCGGGTAGCGGCGGCGAGGTCGGCCGCGACGGCGGGCGAAGGCGGCGATGGAGGCGGGCTGCGGACGACGGCGACGCTTAGGGCGCGGAGGCGCTAAGCGGCGGAGCGGGCGGGCGGGCGGGCCAGCCACGGCACGGGCGGCCGGGCGGCGCTGGGAGACGGCGGCGCCCACGTGTATGCTGGGATTGGCATGCATGGGCGGCTGGCGGACGTGTCCGGCGCCAGGCGGCAGCGTCTCAAGGCATGGAGGAAGAAGGGAGCTAGGGTTAGGGGAATTTCATCCGCGAATTTGGAAGGGGGAGGCATTTATATAGGTAGAGGGAGCTAGGTGAGTCCAAATGAGGTGCGGTTTTCGGCCACGCGATCGTGATCGAACGACCAAGAGCATGGAGGGGAGTTAGATGGGTTTTGGGCCACTTTGGAAGGGGTGTTGGGCTGCAAACAAAAGAGGGCTTTACGGTTACCCCTTTAACCGTTGGAGTATCAAACGAGCTCCAAATGGCACGAAACTTGACAGGCGGTCTACCGGTGCTATACCAAGGCCGCTTGGCAAACCTCAGGCCATTCCGAGAAAGTTTAATACCCGCTCACAACGAGAGACAAAAGGGGACGCCAGAGGACATAGGAGTGCCGGATTGCAAAACGGACAACGGGGAAAATGCTCGGATGCATGAGATGAACACGTATGCAAAATGAAATGCACATGATGACATGATATGAAATGCATAAGATGACATGGCAAAGTGCAAAACGCAAGCAAATTACATGGCAAAGATGGCAAATAACTGGCAGACACCTGGCGCATCGAATCTGGGGCGTTACAACACTCCTCCACTAACAAGAGATCTCGTCCCGAGATCTTAGGACCGAGACGGAAGGAAAAAGGGATGAGGTGAAACAAGAACTCAAGAGAAGAAGCAAAGAATCGAGAACACTCGAGAAGAAGAGAGGAACGACGAGAATGTTGAGAATCGAAAGCTCAACGAACAAGGTAGACTCTGAAGCCACTCCGGTTCGAACGAGATAAGAAACGAATAAGACTGAAAGGATTTAGGCAGCACTCCGGCTGAAGATGGAAGAAAAAGAACACGAGCTAGAGAGGATGGATTGATACTTGATGAACTCTTGAGAATGAATTAAATCGTGAAGAACCACCATGAAGAACTCTGGTGACAAAAGGATGACGAGATAAAATGAAGGATGAAAGAATAGATGAGCCTTGCGATGATTTAGATGGAGGTTCCGACAAGATGGCCAAGGAAATTTGAACTCCAGAAAAGAAAAGATGAAAGCACATGGAACTAGAATTTATTCACCAAGAACAAACTCCGAAAGAAGGGATTTCTCACTTTGAGGAAATAAGAATAAGATTTATTGTATGCTTATCCTTCATCAAATTAAATTGATGACAAGCAAAGGATTTCGCATACTACTTATTCTTCTTGAAAAGGATTAAGGGGAACATAGCACAAAATTCAAGAAAGTCTTCATGAACCACCGGTAGGATTGAAAAGAACGAATGGATTAATATGATAATCAAGAAAAAAGAATCTGAAAGAACCACCTTAAGAATTCTAAAAATGACTTATGAAAGAGAAAGAATCACCGGGAAGAATTAGAAGACAAAAATGCTTGAGGGAATTTAGATGCAAAAGAACAAAGAGATCATGAGCTGATTAAAGAATACTTGACGAAGCACCGAGTTAAATAGAGAACGATAATTGGAATGATGGCCTCCGATGAAACGAAAAAAGAAATCAACTCCTGAAATACCTCCGGATGGGCAAGAAAGAATATCTGACAAATGGAATAATTTGAGAGGATAATATGAAGCTAGAATCACAAAACTTCGAGAGAACAGACAAGATTTAGAGGAAACTCTACATCGGTCTTCAAATGACGACGAGAAACACCACCAAAATTACTGAGATACTCCGGGAGAATGAAAAAAAATACGAGGAGGTTGAGCCAACAATGAAAAAGAATTTGAATGAGAACTTGGAGCAGGCATGTGACTGATGCAATCCATTCTTACGTCAGACTTTGAAAAGAATTGAGAATAACTCCGGGGAATTAGAAGAGTCAGGTAAGATCCTGGGAAAAGACCTGTGGGTTAGGGCCCACTGAAGAGAAAAACGCCGTTGGAAAGGATTGTTGAGGAGGTAGATGATGCACCGGAATGATTGAAATATTTGAATAAGGTGGCAACCTCGAAATAATTGGAACACAGACGAATCTCCTGAGATGTCTTGCACACTCCGGAAGAATAAACTGGCGAGAGGCGAACGAGCAAGGAAAACACTTGAGCCGAGGAAAAGAATATAATCACTACAGAAAAACTTGAATTGAATCCACCGGAAAAGAAAAAGAGATGAAGAATGACGAACGAGACGAGAATTCACCGGTTGATATAGTTAAGGGAAGACCGAAGAGACTCTGTATGAATGAAAATTGATGGTCGAAAGAGACTCAGACTCCGAAAAGAAGAGGGTGGGAGGGCGGGAAAACAAGGGCAACTGGAAGGGGAAAAACCGATGAATAACTTGAAGAGAAAAAACACCGGTTGAAATCATTGAGGAAACAAAGCAAAGACTTCGCACAAGTAGGAAGGATACTCGATTACGGACTCCGGTTTCAAGAAAAAGAAGGGAGGGCGGGTGGGAAAAAAACAACTGAGGATTTAACTCAAAGATGAAGAGGCTTGAGTCAACTTGACGAGAAATGCACCGAACAAAAGAGCTGAGAACCAACGATCGGAAAACCAACTGCGTGAACCTAAAGAAAAATTTGAAGGGGAAGAGGAGTAAATCAAAACACCTACGTCAAGAATCCTCACCAGAGCGACGAAGGGGCAGAGGAGTAAAAAGAATTCCTACTCTCCGATATAACTAGACTCTGAAAACAGTTTTCTTCTAGACTCAACAACGGACAAACTACACGATCAATCAAGGGGGGCTCCTAAGGTCGGTCGAGGCTCTGATACCAACTTGTCACGCCCAATATGCGACCCTATCCAAAAGGTACTCGAAGGTCCCACCAAGGATAGACCCGCATATTGAAACGCTTTTGCAAGGTGGATATCATTACATCAACATTACATAATATTTGGGGATACTTACAAGAGGCATACAATGCCACATGAATACATCAATACATCATACATAAGATCAACATCCGACTACGGATGAAACACAAACAGAGACTCAAACGACATCCACCCTGCTAGCCCAGGCTGCCGACCTGGAACCTATCCCCTGATCGAAGAAGAAGCAGAAGAAGAACTCCAAACAAGCAAACATCGCTCTCGCGTCAAGAGCATCGCAAAACCTGTACCTGCAACTGTTGTTGTAGTAATCTGTGAGCCACGAGGACTCAACAATCCCATTACCATGGGTATCAAGACTAGCAAAGCTTAATGGGAAAGGAAGGGGTAAAGTGGTGAGGTTGGAGCAGCGACTAAGCATGATATGGTGGCTAACATACGCAAATGAGAGCGAGAAGAGAAACAAAGGAACGGTCGCCAACTAGCAATGATCAAGAGGTGATCCTGAACACCTACTTACGTCAAACATAACCCAAAGACCGTGTTCACTTCCCGGACTCCACCGAGAAGAGACCATCACGGCTACACACGCGGTTGATGCGTCTTAATTCGGATCTGGTGTCAAGTTATCTACAACCGGACATTAACAAATTCCCGTCTGCCACATAACCACGGGCACGGCTCTCGAAAGTTTAAACCCTGCAGGGGTGTCCCAACTTAGCCCATGACAAGCTCTCGTGATCAACGAAGGAATAGACCTTCTCCCAGGAAGACCCGATCAGTCTCGAAATCCCGGTTTACAAGACATTTCGACAATGGTAAAACAAGACCAGCAAAGCCGCCCGATGCGCCGACAATCCCGATAGGAGCTGCACATATCTCGTTCTCAGGGCACACCGGATGAGCAAGACGACGGGTTGACATAGACCCTGGTTGCCCAGGGGGCGCCGGACATCGCTCGGTTTGGACCAACACTTATACAAGCATTGGCTCGGGGGGGCTAAAATAAAGATGACCCTTGAGAGAGCGACTCCCAAGGGAAAAGTAGGTGGTGGTGAGGCAAATGGTAAAACCAAGGTTGGGCCTTGCTGGACAAGTTTTATTCAAAGCGAACTGTCAGGGGGGTCCCATAAATCACCCGACCGCGTTAGGAACGCAAAATCCGGGAACATAACACCGGTATGACGGAAACTAGGGCCGCAAGAGTGGAACAGAACACGAGGCATAAGGCCGAGCCTTCCACCCTTTACCGAGTATATAGATGCATTAATAATATAAGAGATATTGTGATATCCCAACATAAACCCTGTCCACCATGGAGAAATCTTCAACTACACCTGCAACTAGCAACGCTATAAGAGGGGCTGAGCAAAAGCGGCAACATAGCCAAACAACGGTTTGCTAGGAATGGTGTCAAAGGTTAGAGGTTCATGGCAATTTGGGAGGCTTGAAGAGCAAATGATAGGTAACGCAGCATAGCGATAGAACGAAGCAACTAGCATAGCAATGATAGTAGTGAGATCCAGGGTAGCGGTCATCTTGCCTGAAATCCAGCAAGGAAGAAGAACGAGTCCATGAAGAAGACGAACGGATGAAGCCGCGAAGACGAACCAAGCGTAGACGAACGAATCCTCACGATCGCAATGAAACGGGAACTATCGAGAAGAAGCACACAAGATGGTAAACACACCACACATGACAAGACATGATGCACAACAAGCATGATGCATGACAAGGCTACATGAAGCTACTCATGGCAAGAGATGATGCAAACAAGAACAACATATCAAGGCAAGTTTAAATGAGGCCGGGAACAACATACAACAATTCCGGTAAGTCCTCATATGCAAATTTCGAAATTGGTCCAGAACTGAATAAACATTAAGTTGAAGTTGTTAAACAGCAAGTTAAAGAGCACCAAGAGGATCTACACGAAATTCTAGTCAAGTTACATATAAAGTTCATTAGATTCGGAGCTACGGCCTAGAAGATATGAGCAAAACAAGTTAAACATGGCATTGATGCAAAATGCACGCAAACATCAAGCAAACACCTCAAAACAAGGATGCAACATGATAATATGAAGCTACATGCAAAATCAAGCAAGTTTCATATAGAACACACTCAAAACGGAGCAACGGTGTAACACATACACTCTATACAAGTCATAACAACAATCTGTCCATAACAGCAACTAGGCATCTTACAAGCATCAAAACAACATGCTACAGCAACTCAACATAATAACAAAAGGCATGGGCATGAAGTACTGGTAAAGCATAACAAAACATGAACACTGAGCTATCTCCAGAAACAACTAGAACATGCTCAAAAAGACATGGGAAGATTGCAAACAATAACAGTTTCAGACTTTAGCAGAAATAACATCAGGTTGCAATGTTTAGAGCAAGCAAACAACATGTTACAGGAACTTAACATGGCAAACAAAGGCATGGCATGAATCTAATAATTGCATAGATCAAAAGTCTCTTACTGACCATGAGCCAAAAGGGCACAGAAAATATGATGGCACCCATGTAAACATGGCAAGTTATATTACAGATTCAAACATGGCAGGAACAACAATAAGTAGGCATGTTGGTGAGCTTGAATCACTCACCACAGAGCAATACATGGCATGGCAAGGCAACCAACAGTAAGAAGACATGTTTGTGAAGCTATACATGGCAAGAGCAAGGTCATAGGGTGCATGGATCACTAGCAAACAATCATGGAAACATTAAACTTAATGTAAACAGGCTGACAGCAACATTATCAAGTAACTTTAGAGCAAGATTACAACAAGTTCCAGCAGGCTATAATTGCCACCAAGGGCATGAATGGATAGATCATGACATGTAGATCAAAACATGTTTATAGTACATCTCCAGATTATGCATAGAATGATTAGTAGCAACATGTTTACATAGCAACAAAATATAACATAATCTGCCTAGCAAAACAGGAATAGCAAGTGCCCAACTTAACAAGCTCGATGCACTCAGCAAACAACTCACAAAAATACATGGTTGGCACCCCTGGAAATATGGCATAGCATAGATCAAAACACATGTAGACATCAACCTCATAGGATGCACACATCAATCATGGCAAAAATGACAAATGAGCAAGTTATAACAGTTTCAGTAGATTAACATCAACATGCACTCTTCCAACAGCATTTCGGGCATCAAGATGAGCTCAAATGAAAATGATGCAATGAAATGAAATGAAGTACTCGTCGAGACGAACAATTTGACATATTACACACACGAAACGGAGCTACAGATGCAGAGATACAGCAGGTCAAACATGGCATGATTATGCAAAGATTTCGGGACTTAGAGAAATATACCCTCCGGATCTGGGGGTTGACTCTGCACGCAAAACGAGGCGGTGGCGGATCTCACCGGATTCCTCGCCGGAGACGGAGAGGAGGGCGGATACGGGGTTCCTCCGGCCGGATCTCGCCGGATCCGGTCCGGGTCGAGGCGGAGGCTTGAGGCGGGCAGCTGGCCAGCCACGGGCCCGGGCGGGCGGGCGGCGCTGGGAGACAGTGGTGCCCACGTGGCGCTGCTGGGATTGGCCATGGGCGGCTGGCGGACGTGTCCGGCGCCGGGCGGACGCGTCCGGCGCGCGGAGGAAGAAGGGAGCTAGGGTTAGGGGAATTTCATCCGCGAATTTGGAAGGGGGAGCCATTTATATAGGTAGAGGGAGCTAGGAGAGTCCAAATGAGGTCCGGTTTTTGGCCACGCGATCGTGATCGAACGGCAGAGAGCATGGAGGGGAGTTAGATGGGTTTTGGGCCACTTTGGAAGGGGTGTTGGGCTGCAAACAAAAGAGGGCTTTACGGTTACCCGGTTAACCGTTGGAGTATCAAACGAGCTCCAAATGGCACAAAACTTGACAGGCGGTCTACCGGTACTATACCAAGGCCGCTTGGCAAACCTCAGGCCATTCCGAGAAAGTTTAATACACGCAAGCAAATGACATGGCAAAGATGGCGAATAACTGGCAGACACCTGGTGCATCGAATCCGGGGCGTTACAACCATCTTCATCCTACGCCTCCCACGAGTTGATAAACCTTAGGTCATCCACTTGAGGGAAAATTTCTACTATCCTACAAAACTCTACGCTTGGAGGTCCAACACGAGTCTACAAGAATAAAGTTGGGTAGTAGACATCAAACTCTTTTCTGGCGCTGTTGCCGGGGAGGTGAGTGCTTGAAGGTATATCTTTAGATCTTGCAATCGAATCTTTTTGTTTTTTGTTTTATCACTAGTTTGGTTTATACTAGCAAAAGAGCCCGTGCGTTGCAACGGGAGAAAAAAATAACACACACTCTTAACCCAATAACCATAATATGTTCATGCCCTTTATTTTAGCGAGGCATCATTTTTGTGTTGCTGCTTATCCTCCTTCTCACCCTCAGTGGCCTCAGTATTCACACAAACCAAAGTGTGTTTGAATGTTGTTTTTCCCTGCCAGTTTTTTCAGAGGTGCTCATGTGTGGTTATCGATGTTTTCTTTCGTCTCTTTAAGATTTTACTGGTTGTTTATTTGCAATCCGATCGTCATGCATTTAAAGTAAAATGATATGCCCTATAGGTTACAAGTTTGCTTTTAAAATAATATTTTAAAATAGTTAATAGGTAAAAATAACATCATATTCAAATTCCACATATTTTTTATTCAAATTTCATATATAACATGTTAAAATCGGAGTTACGGTTTGGTAGATATGGATAATTAAGAAAAATATTTGTTTGACTTAAATATCTTCCAAAATAATATTTAAATAATATTTAACAAACAAAATAACATCATATTCGGATTCTACACATTTTTCTAATCAATTTTCATATATAACATGTTAAAATCGGAGTTACGGTTTAAAAGATATGGATAATTTAGAAAAACATTTGTTTGACTTATATATGATCGAGGGTGAATTATCTAATACGTCAGGGGGGGTTTCCGTAAAAATGTAAAATAACGGTTCGGTTATGACTTAAGTGTGTACTGCGGGTTAATTTAGAAAAAATACAGGGGGTTTTCTGCAAAAATGCGTGACGGACGATTGAAACCCAATTCTCTTTATTATTAACTAGCAAATATGCCCGTGCGTTGCACCGGGAGAAAAACAGTCAGATTATATAGATATAATAGAGATAAAAAGATCTAAATCAAATGCCAGGATGAGATAAGTATTTTCAATATGTCATTTCACAAACTATGTCCAAGTGATGTTATGATGAAAATGCGATGGTCTCATCACGACTTAATTTCCTAAGGTGCCACAACGAAATAATTTTTCGGTTGACCAAACTACATTGTTGGACCCCTGCCTTAGTTAGACTAATGCATGATGTGTCTCACATTGACCTAGCGTAGCGATGTTTTCCAGAACCAGTAGAACTTTGGTACGAGAATAGTTGTGTACGGAGGCAAAACAGACATTTTGTCATTTTCATATAGTTTACGAAAAGTAACCCATAGCAAGATGTGTCAACTTTTTTGGACTCGGGACATTGTTTTAAAATTCCTGAATATGTGTTGAATACACGATTATATTTTTAGAAATCATGAACATTTTTTATTTCATTGTTTTTTAAATCATGATTTTTTTATAATATGCAAACAATTTTTTTAATCATGAACATTTTATGATCCCCTAATAAAACCTCTACAGAACCCCCAATAAAACCTCTGCCTAAGCGATGGTTTGTTTTGTTCGTTACTTAAGAATCAGTTTTTAATTTTTGTGAACATTTTCTAAAATTTCATGTACATTGTTTACAAATTCCCAAATATGTTTTGAATACACGATCATATTTTATAAGTCATGAATTTTTATTTTATTGTTTTTTAAATCACTATTTTTTTAAATATGCGAACAGTTTTGTTTTTAAATCACAAATTTTTTATGATTTCTCAAATGTTTTTAGAATTCACAAACATTTTATGATGTATCTATATATTTTCTCAGTTCTCGCAACTTTTTTGATTTTTTTCTGGAAATCCCAGAGTAATTTAAAGAAAGAAAAAACAGAAAAAAAATGAGAAAGGAAAAAAGCAAAAGAAAAACAAGGGCGTCACTACGGGCCGGCCCATTACGGCCTGCTATATATATTGCAGAAAAGGGGAGAAAAAGGGTATGCACGACCAGGATCGAACCTGGTCTCCCGTCTGGCTGACTTTGGCTTTAGCCATCACTACTAATTTTCAAGCGAGTGTTATATAATTGTATTGACTATCCTATAACAACTAAATTGGACGGTGATTTTTTTTTAAACGAATCGTTTTCTTTACTTACCGGTGGCATAGTGGGTAAATTGGGACAACTTCAGAGGCAATTTATATGACGGACGACAGAAACCCAATTCTCTTTATTATTAGGTAAAGAAAATAAAACTAAAAAATGGAATTGAGGTGGCATCATATTGTTCATCTTTATAATTGTAGGACCTTGAAGTATGTCTAGAGGGGGGATTAGACTACTTGACCAATAAAAACTTAACCTTTTCCCAATTTTAGAGTTTGGTAGATTTTAGCTAATTTAGGACAAGTCAAGCAATCATCACACAATTCAAGCAAGCATGCAAAGAGTATATAGGCAGCGGAAATTAAAGCATGCAACTTGCAAGAAAGTAAAGGGAAGGGTTTGGAGGATTCAAACGCAATGGGAGACACGGATGTTTTTGGCGTGGTTCCGATAGGTGGTGCTATCGTACATCCACGTTGATGGAGACTTCAACCCACGAAGGGTAATGGCTGCGCGAGTCCACGGAGGGCTCCACCCAAGAAGGGTCCACGAAGAAGCAACCTTGTCTATCCCACCATGGCCGTCGCCCACGAAGGACTTGCCTCACTAGCGGTAGATCTTCACGAAGTAGGCGATCTCCTTGCCCTTACAAACTTCTTGGTTCAACTCCACAATCTTGTCGGAGGCTCCCAAGTGACACCTAGCCAATCAAGGAGACACCACTCTCCAAGAAGTAACAAATGGTGCGTTGACGGTGAACTCCTTGCTCTTGTGCTTCAAATGATAGTCTCCCCAACACTCAACTCTCTCTCAATGGGTTTGTATCTGGTGGTAAGAAGATTTGAGTGGAAAGCAACATGGGGAAGGCTAGAGATCAAGATTCATATGGTAGGAATGGAATATCTTGGCCTCAACACATGAGTAGGTGGTTCTCTCTCAGAAATGGTAAGTTCGAAGTGTAGGTTCGTTCTGATGGCTCTCTCCACGAATGAAGAGGAGGTGGAGGGGTATATATAGCCTCCACACAAAATCTAACCGTTACACACAATTTACCAAACTCGGTGGGACCGAATTGTTAAACTCGGTCAAACCGATTTAGTAAACCTAGTGACCATTAGTGATTTTCGGTGGGACCAACATGCATCTCGGTGTGACCGACTTGGTTAGGGTTAGGGCATAACGTAATCTCGGTAAGACCGATTACACAAACTCGGTGAGACCGATTTGGTAATAAGCTTTCCAGAGAGTTGGTCAGGTAAACTCGGTGGGACCGATTTGCTCTTTTCAGTGAGACCGAAATGTTACAAAAAGGAAATAGAGAGTTTACATTGCAATCTCGGTGGGACCGATCGCTCACCGGTTAGACCGAAATGTTACTGAAGGAAACAGAGAGATTGCAACCCCATCTCGGTGAGACCGAGATCCCTATCGGTAAGACCGATTTGCTTAGGGTTTGTGGTAGTGGCTATGACTTGTGGAATCGGTGGCGCCGGATAGGAAGTTTCGGTGTGACCGATTTTGGCTTTGGGTTTAGGTCATATGTGGATGTGGGAAAGTAGTTGAGGGTTTTGGAGCATATCACTAAGCACATTGAAGCAAGAGGCTCATTAAGCAACACTTCATCCCTCCTTGATAGTATTGGCTTTTCCTATAGACTCAATGTGATCTTGGATCACTAAAATGTAAAATGAAGAGTCTTGAGATTTTGAACTTGAGAAAATCCCTTGTCCTTAGTATTTTGAGGGATCCACTTTCATCATCCATGCCATGCCATTCATTGAGCTTTCCTGAAATAATAGTCTTGGAATAGCATTAGCTCAATGAGCTATATGTTGTTATTAATTACCAAAACCACCTAGGGATAGTTGCACTTTCAATCTCCCCCTTTTTGGTAATTGATGACAACATATAGATCAAAGCTTCGACAAATGATAATAGGATTGAATAACATCGTCGCTTTGAGAAGTATGTGATAAGCAAGAGCTCCCCCTAAATTTGTGCATAGTTTAAGATTTGCTTTGGACTGCAAATGCACAATGAATTAGGCTCATGGGTTACTCTTCCATGTCATATACATCTTGGTGGAGCGCTCAAAATAATAAACAATGATTACATACACTCATCACCAAGCATAGTGAATGATCACATAAGATAGATAGGATAATATCAAGCATGCATAAGTGTAGCTTATGATCAAACACATGATCATCAATGTCTCACAAGCATAGTATCTCAACCAAAAGCAAACAAAGTTTGAAAAACCACCAAATTAAGCAAGAGAGAATAAAAGAAACTCTCTCTCTCGAAGCCTATGATCTATACATTTGTCTCCCCCTTTGGCAACAAGTTACCAAAAAGTTCATCGAAAATGCATAGTGCTAGATCGTCTCTCAGGCTTGATCTTCTGGTGGTGGTGTCCTGATAACTCCAAGGACGAAGGCTTCATTTGAAGTAGAGGGTGCTGGAGTGGATGCTGGAGCTGGTTGCACTTTGAACTGAGGTCTTGTGGCTGGTCTTTGAAGTTGTAGCTCTAGTGTCTCATCCTGCATCGCAATCGACCTCTGGCTCTGGGCACTGGCAAACACATTTGTGGTAGTCTTGCCCTGCCTCTCCTGCATGTCACCTGCAGCTGCTCTACAACTGACTGAATCTCAGTTACCTTAACATCAAGGTCACGAAACTTGAGTTCCATGATTCTCTCCAGGCTCTCCTAGTTTTGAGTTAGGGTGGCCAGTCCTTTCTCAAGCCTCAGAGTTGATGCTACCAAGTAACCAAGCTGCTCTTGTTTGGTCTTCAAGAAATACTTAGATGCCTCCTCTTGAGTTGGCATCTTGGCAGCCTTCTCCTTCTTCTCCTGAGCTTGGACTGATTGTGGATCATCTTCATTCATAACAACCTCATTGTCCTCAAAGTCTGGATAAATTGGAAAATGTTCCTTATCCAACTGATATTTCCCTATGCCCATCTTTGAGTTGATCAATTCTTGAATTTGAGGTGCATATCCACAGCTCCTCTTCTGATCTGCTGCAGTCCTCTTGATTATTTCAATGATGAGGCTCATGACTTTGAAATTCTGGGGCACATCAAACACATGCAGCATGTTGATGGCATGCCCTCTGATCATGTTATGGTCACCTGACTTGGGCAACAGGGTGTGCCTCAGAATCCAGATGATGGTTGGCAAACCTGACAGCAAAAAGTGAACTGATCCAAACTTATGAGTCTCTACTGCCTTGTCTGGAATTTCCTTGTACATTTGAGCCATTGAATTGTGACCCAACTTCTTCTTTGCATAAATGTCCAAGTCATCCTCTTCCTCATCATCAGAATCCCTTCTCATTGAGGGCTTTCCAAGGACCTTGGTAGTTGTGGTTCTAGCTCTCTTCTTTTTCTTGTCCTGATCACCATCATCCTCTGATTCAAGTGTGAACTTCATGGTTGCACCAGTGGGGACTTTCTGAGGTTTTGATGGTGCTTCTTTCCTTGCAGGTGCCTGTTTGGGTTGAGCTTGAGCTGGCACTTGAGTGGACTTCCTGGCCTTTGGCATTGGAGTTCTCTTGGCAGGAACTTTCTTCTGCAGGCCTGGCTTTGTGCTTTGTGCAGAGCCATACTCTTTCTTGAGCACCACTTTATTGGAAGTGGCCTCATCCTCCTCAGCTTTGTAATCCTCATCCTCTGAGTCTGAGGTTCTGTTCCTCCTTTGCATAGTTCCAGCCTTAGGCAAATTGTTAGGAGTGCTTCTGCTCCCATCATCTGAAGTTGAGGGACTAGTGCCCTCACTAAAGTCCATGTGCTCTTTAGACCTATTCTGGCTGTCACTCGACGACATACCGCATGTCTGATCGCTGACCCTGTGAAGAGTTATAGATGAGATAGAATAGATGAGCATCACAAAATGCAGAGATTTTTGCAAAAGAATGATTCAAAAGTTCAGTTTTAATTTTCCACAGAAAGCATTTCGAATCAACCGATTTTCAAACTCGGTGATACCGAAGCAGTTTTGGAACCTAAACTGATGATCTCGGTTGGACTGAGTTTCAGTTCGGTGGCACCGAGACTGCTAGGGTTTCACAGAATCTTCAAATCGGTCGCACCGATTAGTAATTCTCGGTCAGACCGAGAGTCACTAGTGCAATGGCATTCGCCAAATCGGTGAGACTGAGTTTTTCAACTTGGTGGGTCCAAGATGGTTTCGGCGGAAACGTAACCCTAAAAATTTGAATCACATCTAAACTACGGACTATTTTGGTTGGATAGAAGAATCTCAATCGTGGCAAGAATCAATATGAAAACAATGTGCTAGGAATCAGACGTGGATAGCACAAAGATCAAGTCCATACCCTAACTTGGCGGTGGACTTGCTACGGCGGCAACGGCGGGACGATTTCCGTTGACGGCGGCAAAGACCAATGACGAGGAGGTCTTGGCGGCGAGGAGACGATCCGAGACCACGATGGCAGAGCGAGCTATTATGCTGGCGAAGGGTTTGGACAAATTTCCAAACTTTTGCCCGTGACTATATATAGTCGACCTCATCGGTGTGACCGAGTGGAACAACTCGGTGGCACCGAGATGCATAACTGTGTTCATTATAGCAAATCGGTGAGACCGAAGTTCAAATCGGTTGCACCGAGATTGAAAACTCAGATCAACTTGGTGATCTCGGTAGGACCGAAATGGAAGAATCGGTCGACCGAGAATCACAAAGAGGTTTGGAAGGTTAAGTCTATGATTAATCGGGACTCCGAAAGTGCTCCTCACACGAGTGGTTCGAATCTGACTTGATCAAATTTTGTGATGTAGCATGAATAGAGTTTGAGATGAGAAAAGCATAGATAGCTAAAGAAGGTTCTTAGGCATTCTTGTCCATCCACTTGGCACAAAGAAAATAATCCAAACAATCAAAACAATAAGTGGATGTCCTTGAATGAGTAAAATATGCACCAACATGCTCACACAATAAGATAGCAAATGAAATATGTGGCAAAGCATGCACAACCAATTATAGCATCTATCAAACAATTGGCGATGACTAGGTCATCTATATATGAGTATATTGACTTAGGAGTCAAATGAGAACATTTGATCATAGGTCATACTCATCGTTTAAGCTCAAGTGGGGTTACCACTTTTACATAATGCATTAATGTGTTCACACCATTGGAGTTGCTTTGACTCAATTCTTTAGAGTTAAGCTCCCCCTAGATGTGAGATCCCCCCTTAGAGGGATGAACTAACCTTGGGTTTTGTCGATGGTGACTTCATGTAGGTGTTGAAGATGTAGTTGCTCAATGTTGATGTAGATCATCTGGAGCAATCCTTTGGAGTGAGTTGCACTTTCAACTTACCTACATGGGTTAGTCCCACAAGGAACAAACAAGAATATCCATAGACATAGAGTGATGCACGCACAAGATGATGTCCATGAAATCATTAGGTTACCTTGTCCCTTGTCTTACCAACATGAGGGTTTGTGACTCCTTGAACTAGTGCAAGATGTGGAAGTTGATTGCACTTGTTCTTGCCAAAATGATATGAGTGAAGAATGTTGGCGGAGTCACCCTCAAGAACTCTCTAGTTCTTCTTCTTCGGGATCCACATCATCTTGATGGGAATCCTTGGAGTTGTAGTTGTACTTGATGAAGTAGAACTTGACGTAGTCTTGGGGACCCACTTGAACGAGGCTTTAGGTGCTTCTTCAAATGCATCAATCTCTTCTTGAAGCTTGTACTTGCCTTTGTTCTTGTGGTCTTGTAGTGGAAGATCATCTTGAGCTTGTGTTCCTTTGAAGGAAGTAGGATCATACTTCTCTTGTTGAGGAACAAACTTTGTCTTGGGGTATTGATCTTCTTCCCACTCAACTCCATTGGCATTGAACTTTCGTTCAAAACCAACACCTTGATTCTTCCGGTGTCTTCCTTGCTTGCATACAATTTCCTCGAATTGCTTACTCCCGGCAAGGCTCTTGTAAACACCTTTCTCTATAATTCCCTTCAATAAGCTATTTTCTTGCTCAAGTGTAACTTGGCTAATAGAATCATTAGTGGAATCAAGAGAACTACTAGAAGCAACAATATTGGATTTGACATTATTATTGTTACTACTAGAGGAAGTATCTTTCTTGTACTTGTTACTAGACTTGACTTGAGGCATGTAAGTAGATAAGAGTAAATGCTTGGCAATGTAAGAAGAGCTTTTCTTGCGAAGATCATCATTGATCTCTTTTCAGAACTCATGCTCTTGCTCAAGATTGAGCTTTTCAAAGCGTAACTTCTCATGAGCCCTTAAAAGTTCTCGATGATCTTCGTAGATAGTTTCATGAGCTAACTTAAGAGAGTTTAAAACTTTAGTTAGAAGCTCAATCTTCTCCTTATCATTGTCATTCGTTTTAGCATGATTAGCATGATTAATTGGCGTTTCATCATAGTATTCATCACTAGAGTTGTCAACAAGTAAATCATCATCCACAAGAAAGTCATCTTCATCACTATTGAAATCAACATACTCGGGATGTGTTACCTTTGGACCTTTGGCCATGAAGCATCTACCAACACCTTCATTTGGTGAATCAAATATGTCGTAGGAGTTGGTTGACACAAGTGCTAGACCGCAACACCTTCATCTTGAGTATATTCGAGTCGGAGTGATAGCTTCTCTGAGTGATTGTTTGAGTCGGAGCCGGAAACCCATTCACCAACATGAGCTTGATGTCTTTGTTTTGTGTAGCTCCTTGATGACTTGTCCTTCCTTTCCGAATCCTTGCTTCTCCATGAGGGTCTTCGTTCATAACGATCATCTCTACTCCTCCTCTCTCTTGGTGGTGATTCTTCTCTTTTGCTCCTTCTTCTTAGAGAATCTTCTCTTCTTTTGTAGGGTGCCGTACACTCATTGGAGTAGTGTCCGAGTCTCCCACAATTGTAGAAATTGCGCTCTCGACTAGAAGATCTCTTGTCATTGTAAGACCTTGATTTGGAGCTTCTTTCTTTGCTTCTACTCTTGTAGAATTTGTTGAAGTTCTTCACCATTAAGCTCAATTCTTCATTGAAGGTTGGTTTCTCACTTGATGATGTGGGGGCTTCACTTGAGGCTTTGTAAGCACCACTTGACTTGTTGTGAAGTTCCTCCTTATCCTTGAGTGACATCTCATGAGCAACAATCCTTCCAATGACTTCTGTTGGTTTGAGATCTTTGTAGTTTGGCATCATTTGAATCAATGTGCACACAGTATCATACTTTCCATCCAATGCTCTTAAGATCTTATTGATGATGAATTTGTCGGTCATCTCTTCACTCCCTAAGCTAGCAATCTCATTTGTGATAAGAGCAAGCCTAGAGTACATTTCAGCAACACCTTCACCATCCTTCATTTTGAACTTGTCAAGCTGACTCTGGAGCACATCCAACTTGGATTCCTTGACCGATTCGGTACCTTCATGCATATCAATCAAAGTATCCCAAATTTCCTTTGCATTCTCAAGACGGCTGATTTTGTTGAATTCTTCGGGGCACAATCCGTTGAAGATGATATTGCAAGCTTGAGCGTTGTATTGCAGCATCTTCAATTCTTCCGTGTTAGCTTCATGGTTCGGTTCTCCATCAAAAAATTCACCTTGCAAGCCAATACAAATAATTGCCCAAACGGCGGGGTTATGTCCAAGAATATGCATTTTCATCTTATGCTTCCAACTAGCAAAATTAGTACCATCAAAGTAAGGACCTCTATGGTGATAATTTCCCTCGCTAGACGCCATACTCTCCTAGGTTGTGAAACCAAGGCTATGACCACCAGAAGCTATGGAAAACAAAGCAAATAGAAACCTGGCTCTGATACCACTTGTAGGACCTTGAAGTATGTCTAGAGGGGGGGATTAGACTACTTGACCAATAAAAACTTAACCTTTTCCCAATTTTAGAGTTTGGCAGATTTTAGCTAATTTAGGACAAGTCAAGCAATCATCACACAATTCAAGCAAGCATGCAAAGAGTATATAGGCAGTGGAAATTAAAGCATGCAACTTGCAAGAAAGTAAAGGGAAGGGTTTGGAGGATTCAAACGCAATTGGAGACACGGATGTTTTTGGCGTGGTTCCGATAGGTGGTGCTATCGTACATCCACGTTGATGGAGACTTCAACCCATGAAGGGTAACGGCTGCGCGAGTCCACGGAGGGTTCCACCAAAGAAGGGTCCACGAAGAAGCAACCTTGTCTATCCCACCATGGTCGTCGCCCACGAAGGACTTGCCTCACTAGCGGTAGATCTTCACGAAGTAGGCGATCTCCTTGCCCTTACAAACTTCTTGGTTCAACTCCACAATCTTGTCGGAGGCTCCCAAGTGACACCTAGCCAATCAAGGAGACACCACTCTCCAAGAAGTAACAAATGGTGCGTTGATGATGAACTCCTTGCTCTTGTGCTTCAAATGATAGTCTCCCCAACACTCAACTCTCTCTCAATGGGTTTGGATCTGGTGGAAAGAAGATTTGAGTGGAAAGCAACTTGGGGAAGGCTAGGGATCAAGATTCATATGGTAGGAATGGAATATCTTGGCCTCAACACATGAGTAGGTGGTTCTCTCTCAGAAATGGTAAGTTGGAAGTGTAGGTTCGTTCTAATGGCTCTCTCCACGAATGAAGAGGAGGTGGAGGGGTATATATAGCCTCCACACAAAATCTAACCGTTACACACAATATACCAAACTCGGTGGGACCGAATTGTTAAACTCGGTCGGACCGATTTAGTAAACCTAGTGACCGTTAGTGATTTTCGGTGGGACCGACATGCATCTCGGTGTGATCGACTTGGTTAGGGTTAGGGCATAACATAATCCCGGTAAGACCGATTACACAAACTCGGTGAGACCGATTTGGTAATAAGCTTTCCAGAGAGTTGGTCAGGTAAACTCGGTGGGACCGATTTGCTCTTTTCGGTGAGACCGAAATGTTATAAAAAGGAAACATAGAGTTTACATTGCAATCTTGGTGGGACCGATCGCTCACTTCGGTTAGACCGAAACGTTATGGAGGGAAACAGAGAGATTGCAACGCCATCTCGGTGAGACCGAGATCCCTATCGGTAAGACCGATTTGCTTAGGGTTTGTGGCAGTGGCTATGACTTGTGGAATCGGTGGCGCCGGATAGGAAGTTTTGGTGTGACCGATTTTGGCTTTGGGTTTAGGTCATATGTGGATGTGGGAAAGTAGTTGACGGTTTTGGAGCATATCACTAAGCACATTGAAGCAAGAGGCTCATTAAGCAACACCTCATCCCTCCTTGATAGTATTGGCTTTTCCTATAGACTCAATGTGATCTTGGATCACTAAAATGTAAAATGAAGAGTCTTGAGCTTTTGAACTTGAGCCAATCCTTTGTCCTTAGTATTTTGAGGGATCCACTTTCATCATCCATGCCATGCCATTCATTGAGCTTTCCTGAAATAATAGTCTTGGAATAGCATTAGCTCAATGAGCTATATGTTGTTATTAATTACCAAAACCACCTAGGGATAGTTGCACTTTCAATAATGTCTTTCTTGAAGATGACGGAAAGGAAAATTGTGCTCAATTGATAGAAGAAGAATTCAATAAAATGTTTGGCATGAATGATGATCATGATTGCAATTTCGTTAGTATGAATTCTTTGAATATCCAAAATGCTAATGATGATTGCAACTCATGGCAAAAATGTTTCCTATAAGCATGTCAATTTTTGTGGAGTGGAAAGACTTTGTGAAGACGTGCTGTAAGGGCATATTTATCCCCTAGTGGTTTTGGTGATTGATGACAATGCTTTTGCGGACTAATCGTGTGCGTTAAGTTCTTTCAGAGAATCATCCATTGGCACGAGACGATTTCCTCCCCTCGGTGTTTTATTCAAGACGGTGTAGCTCCTGCGTTTCGTTGTTGGTGGACTAGTTTCGTAGGAGTCACCGTACTATTAAGAGGGGATCCGCTTTGGTTAGATTAGGGTGGAATCAACACGTACACATCCTTACCACACCCGTCGTCTTCTTTTCGCATCTTTGGAGCTGCACTTCTCTCCAGACTGCTTCGCCTCGTGCGGTAGTAGTACCGCGATCTCCAGCGGTAGTACCGCCGAAGCCCTCCAGCGATAGTACCGCTCCATAGAGCGGTAGTACCGCTCGCGGGATTCGACCGTAGTACCGCAGCAGTACCGCGCTACTACCGCCTCGATTCGAGACGGTGTTTTCTCGTGTCGAGTTTTGCGGCACTACAAGCGGTAGTAGAAGCGGTAGTACCGCTTCGAGCGGTAGTACCGCTCCTACTCCCGCGGTAGTACCGCTGGGCAGGGAGCGGTAGTACCGCTCTCAGCGGTAGTACCGCCCTGCCCCAGCGATAGTACCGCTCTGTGCGAGGCTACTCAGTGAGGTAACGGTTGGATGTGTTCCCTCACTATAAATAGGTGTCTTCTTCCTCCAAGTTGACCCACCTCTTTCCCCCAAACCTCCATGGTTGCTCAAAGCTCCATTTTCACCCGATCTCTCTCCCTAGCCAATCAAACTTGTTGATTTGCTCGGGATTGGTTGAGAAGGCTCAGATCTACACTTCCACCAACAGAAATTTGATTCCCCCCACTTATCCCTTGCGGATCTTGTTACTCTTGGGTGTTGAGCACCCTAGATGGTTGAGGTCACCTCGAAGCCATACTCCATTGTGGTGAAGCTTCATGGTGTTGTTGTTGTTGTTGGGAGCCTCCGATTGTTGTGGAGATAGCCCCAACCTTGCTTGTAAAGGTTCGGTTGCCGCCTTCAAGGGAACTAATAGTGGAATCACGGCATCTCGCATTGTGTGAGGGCGTGAGGAGAATACGGTGGCCCTGGCGGCTTCTTGGGGAGCATTGTGCCTCCACACCGATCTAACGGAGACGTACTTCCCCTTAAAAGGAAGGAACTCCGGTAACACATCCTCGTCTCCACCGGCTCAACTCTTGGTTATTTCGTGCCTTTACTCTTGCAAGCTTACTTGTTGTTACATCCCTTGCTTGCTTGTGTACTAATTGTTATTGCATCATATAGGTTGCTCACCTAGTTGCACATCTAGACAACCTATTTTGTTGCAAACTTTAATTTGGTAAATGTCGTGGATTTGTCACGGCAGATGTCCTAGCGTAAGGACTTAGTCGTGGAGCCATCGCTACGGGTTTACTTGCAGGGGTTAAAGCGGACACAAAGACGCAAGGGTTTATACTAGTTCGGCCCCTTCGATGAAGGTAAAAGCCTACGTCTAGTTGTGATGGAATTGATGTAGTCTCGATGGCTAGGGAGCAAACAAGCTTCGCCTAGGCTCGAGTTGTGGTTGTCTCTCCCTTGAACCGCCGCCGGGTCGTCCCCTTATATACATGAGTGACGCCCGTCGGTTTGCAGAGTCCCAACCGGTTCATACTCGTATACAGGTTGGTATCTCTCTATTCCTAACTTACAATACAAGTCATACATCAGGCCGGTTTACGGCAAAAGTTCTAAACCAACTACAGGGCCTTGGGCCTTTCCATGATTACACCACTAGCAGAGCTAACCCGGCCCAAGCTTGGCCGGTTTACACCTAGTGGTAATATCCCCAACATTAGGCCCCAGATTGATTTGAACTGGTTCATGTCAATCCTTCACAGAACCTGCATCTTGGACATCTTCTTTTGTTTAATAAACCGTCACGTCGTCATTGCTTCGATCATCGTAAACCGCATGACATCGTTGCTTCGTCATCAGAACCGCATGACGCCATCTTAAAGTTTATCCTTTATAACGCCTTCCTTAATGACAGTCCTCGGATTCACGCGCTTGACCTAGCTTTTATCGCTTTATAAATAGGACCGAAGGGTCATTCTTTTCCTCCCTTCGCTTCCTCTTCTTCTTCCTCGCGCCGCTGCTTTTGAGCTCCGCCGCCGCCATCAACTTCGCTTCGACCTAGGCCGCTGATCAACCTCAGACGCATCGTAACACCGCGGCCTTTCTCCGCATCTCCTCCGCTTCCTGAAGCTTTTTGCCCTTCTTCACTGTTCCTTCATTTTAGATCTGTTTCTAGGGTTCGAGCTTCATGCCTTGTTCTTCGTGCGTCTTCATCTTTTTAGTCTTGAACCATGCTATGAATCCCATTCTGTACCAATGACGACTCCTGCGTATCCGCTGTACTTGCTTATCTTAATCTCATGGATCTTACGCATATACATATACGCCTTTATAGTCCACTTCCGCTTCTTCTTTACTTCGCGACGCATTTCTGTTTTCAAAACCCGCTTGATCCGTAGTAAACATGAAATTGTGTGAAACCTGTTTCTGTCCATGACTTCAATTACCTTCGAAGCCAAGATTAGGCGGTTTAACTCACCATAGTAAAAATTTGCTAAACCGGCATCGGTACACCATTAGTCCCCTTGTTGTACCGCCAGAACGTATCTGACATCATCTCATGACGAACTGATTTATAGGAACCACCTCCGGTTTATCATAACTTAGATCAATCACTCTGTAATAAGCACTTTCTTAAACCGGATCCTTCTCCATGTAGATCTCATGATGGCCAAACAGTGTATGAATGCAATCTGGGTTCCTTCCGCATCTCCGAGACACGCTTGAAAGAGCTGGTATCGATCGGCGCTTTAGATGATCAAAATACAATCCATTGAGGGTTCACGGAGAGGAATGTCCTCCCACACCTCGTGAAGGAGAAGTTGTAGTTTTCGCATGATCACCGGCCAGGGTTTCAAACCGCCTGGTCAAAATTTTACCGGACGTGATGGCCAATTTTCAGCTCCGTCCCCAAGACATCGGCCCCAACTCCGCTACCAACCTTTGCCACTTTCAAGCATCGTGTCAAGCATATCTACAAGAGGAACCTTCCGTTGAACTGTTCAGAGATCTTTTCCACCTAAACCGTCGAACTGAATTCACCGACGGCCCTAATACGTAATTGGGCGGTATGGCTATCCGTAAGAGGAAGGAGATCACTTATCCCCATGTTAAACTCCATACTCACCCCAAAGAATGGAACGCGACTTGGTTCTATCGCAAAGACACTTCAAGGTGAAAATCCTTTACCGGCTTTCGCCCAGAGCGGCTAAGCAACACTCATCCTTTCCGCAACGATTGATCGCCAAAGAGAGAAGCGGATATGCCCCACAACCGCCCAAGCTTCGAGCCTTCATGGCCAACGGTTTGACTGGATCGATCCGCACGCTGCTGGTTATCTTGGGGCATATTACCTTGGAGCCGGCGTTCCGGTTTGATGTGCCAATATACCGCAGCGCCGATGACCCACTCCGTCACACCAAACTCGAACTGCTCGAAGCTGAAGTTACGGATTCAAGAAGGAGAATGTTGAACTAATCGAGCACCTCGTGCTCAAACCGCTTAGCCCCTCATCGCACTACTCAACGCACCACCTGCGGTAAGTCTCTCGATCGTGTCATTATAAAACCCGTTGTTATTTTCATATGTCCAACTCTCAATTATTTCGATCCAGGCGATAATCCGCTTTGGAGCAAAAACTCTCTCAAGACAAAGCGGACAAAGCTGGGCGCCAATTTGGCCCAAAACAAAAGTTGTCAAGAAGTCCGCCCACAAGAGGAAGACTATCGCTTCGCCTCGATCCGCCATTGATGATGATGTGGGTAATCCGGAACTTGATTCTCTTGGCTTGTTTTTTACACGCCTTATTGATGACGATGCTTGTCGATGATTTGAAGCCAAGAATGCAGGATTTGCCGAGGTAACTATTCTCTTCCGATTCAACAAATTTGCCTTCACTAAAATTTCGCCGCAAACCGGAAAGTTAACTTTTCTCACCCCTTGCTTACTTGGATCCCAAACTTCTTATGAAGACACAGAACATGAGGCTCGTCGCACAACCCGGCAAGACAAATGATGTAGTTACCTCTGCCGGTTTACCCAACAGCCCGCTCGAAAGCGCCGCACCGAGGTTTCCAACCTTTTATTGCCTTAAATTCCAAAGCGGGTTTGTTCCACAACCTCTTAATCCGTCCGACCGATTATCGTGTCACCTCCCATTCATCCTCTGGCGAATCGTCACCACTCAGCTACCACCATTGAAGATAGCCGTCGGGTAAGTTCATACAGCCATATGCTTTTCGATTTCTTCAGAATGTATACGCCTTGCTCCTGAATCTTTGTTTCTTCGTAACCAAACCGAAACCCAGCAAGAAGGCTCGCTGGACAAAACAGTGAAGAGGTCGCCGCTTCAGATCATGAGCGGCGCCAGATCTCAAAAATGTTGCCTCAAGATATTCCAAATGACCTCCGGTTCAAGAAGATGTTATTCCGAGGAGAGGCTCGTGAATGTTTCAATGTTCTGTTGATCCCGCCAAGATCGTCCGGTCGAAAAGTCTCGCAGCCCTACCGAGGCAGCTGTGCCGACCCAATCCGACGAGTCGAAGACGATGACGCTAGGATTATCGGCATGGGCCAGATGAACCGGGAATCTCGCAACCTTGACCCGCATATCGTGAAGGAGGATTCTTCAACTTTGAACAAAGGAAAGTGGGCTGCCGAGCTGGAAACATATGCCGCTTTGAGTGCCCAAGACCTTCATTCCGGATATCTGAACCGCTTTTAAAGAGCCGTGATTATGAAGCTGGCTTGGTGAAACTAATGAGAGACAAGTTTGAGGTAACACTCTTTCCCTTATTACCAGTATAGTAGTCCTTGTAGCCCCCAAGGGCCGGTTTGTAATCTTTGATCAAACTGGGACTTGATAATTTTCTGTGATAAATTTTGCAATCTTTCCTCATAACCACCAAGGCCGGTTTAGCGATACATACCTGAACCGGTACTCCAAAAATTTCTTGACAACACTTGAGTAGAATCAAATGGTAATTAGCCCCCAAGTGCCAAGTTGAATATTCATATTGAACTTGGGACTTTGCCATATACTAGCAGTAGAAAGATTAAAGGTACATTAGCCCCCAAGTGTCAAGCATATAACTGTGTTGTGTGGTTGAGACTTGAACTTGAATTGTTTACTGATCATGCTACCAATGTGCAGGCTGAGGTTCAGATCAAGGATGACCGGATTGCAGATTTACAGGCGGCTTTAAAAACCCAGCAGGCCGAGACAGAAAAAGCCAAGAAGGAGCTAACCATTTGTAACGCCCTCGATGCGGCTATATCTCCCACGTGTCGAAGCACGACTTAGAGGCATAACCGCATTGAAAGCAATGTCGCAAGTGAGGTAATCTTCGCACAATCCATGTAATACATAAGGGGAAAAGATACATAGTTGGCTTACAATCGCCACTTCACACAATTACATGAATAAAGCATTACATCATCCAGATACAATCAAGGTCCGACTACGGAACCAAAATAAAAGAAGAACCCCAAATGCGACAAAAGTCCTCGATCGACCCCAACCGGGCTCCACTATCGATCAACTAGAACGAAACAACACAAAGGGCAAGATCTTCATCGAGCTCCTCCTTGAGCTTGGTTGAGTCACCCTTTCGATAACATAGGCACCGCAAACTGGTTTTGAAGTATCCGTGAGCCACGGGACTCAGCAATCTCGCACCCGCGAGATCAAGACTATTTAAGCTTATGGGTAAGGTAAAGGAATGAGGTGGAGCTGCAGCAAGCGACTAGCATAAATGGTGGCTAACATACGCAAATGAGAGCGAGAAGAGAAGGCAAAGCACGGTCGATAAAAGTATGATCAAGAAGTGATCCTATAGCAACCTGCGTCAATCATAACTCCAACACCGTGTTCACTTCCCGGACTCCGCCGGAAAGAGACCATCACGGTTACACACACGGTTGATGTATTTTAATTAAGGTCAACTTCAGGTCTTCTACAACCGGACGCTAACAAATTCCCATCTGCCACATAACCGCGGGCACGGCTTTCGAAAGTTCAAATCCCTGCAGGGGTGTCCCAACTTAGCCCATGACAAGCTCTCACGGTCAACGGAGGAATAGACCTCCACCCAAGACACTCCGATCAGACTTGGTATCCCGGTACAACAAGACATTTCGACAGGGTAAAACTAAACCAGCAACACCGCCTAATGTGCCGACAAATCCCGATAGGAGCTGCACATATCTCTTTCTCGTGGCACACTCGGATGAGTCTAGCTACGAGTAAAACCAACCTCAAGTTTCCCGAGGTGGCCCTTGCAGTAGCTCGGTTCGACCAACACTCGAGGAGCACCGCGGGGGGTTAAAATAAAGATGACCCTTGAGTCTGCAGAACCCAAGGGAAGGTGGTAGGTTGTTAAAGCAAATGGTAAAACCAATGTTGGGCATTGCTGGAGAAGCTTTACTTAAGGCGAACTGTCAAGGGGTTCCCATTATAGCCCAACCGTGTAAGGAACGCAAAATCCGGGAACATAACACCGATATGACGGAAACTAGGGCGGCAAGAGTGGAACAAAACACTGCATAAGGCCGAGCCTTCCACCCTTTACCAAGTATATAGATGCATTAATTAAATAAGATATATTGTGATATCCCAACAAGTAAACATGTTCCAACAAGGAACAACATCTCCATGTTCCAACAAGGAACAAACTTCAATCTTCACCTGCAACTAACAACGCTATAAGAGGGGCTGAGCAAAGCGGTAACATAGCCAATCAACGGTTTGCTAGGAATGGTGTCAAAGGTTAGAGGTTTGACAATTTGGGGGGGGGGGGGCTGACAAGCAAATGGTAGGCATCGTGGCATTGGCATAGCAAAAGAGCGAGCAAACTAGCATAGCAAAGATAGTAGTGATTTCGAGGGTATGATCATCTTGCCTGAAGTCCCGCAAGGAAGAAGAACGAGTCCATGAAGAAGACAAACAGACGAGATTTAAGCGAATCCTCACAACTCCGAACTAAACCGGCTAACGAGAGAAAGCACCCGGAAAGAAACAAACAACATGGTAAACAACCATCACATAAAACATGGCATGATGCACAAGCAAGTATGATGCATGTCCGGTTTGATGAGGCATGGCATGGCAAAGTGCAACAAACTATCTTACAAATTAAGTGGAGCTCAATATGCAACGAGTTACATATTGACGAAACACCACATCAATTATTTAGTTCTCTCTCGGTTATGAACAAGACAAGATTAAATGTTGTTAAGCATGGCAAGAGGGTGAAGCAAATGAAAACTACCTATCCAGGCAAGTTTAAATGAGGCCGGAACAACAAAACAACAATTCCGGTAAATCCCCACATGCATTTAGCAATTTAAAGCAACAACAATTTTAAACATTTTAATTGTTGTTATCATGATGCGGATGACATATGCAAGTTTTATGCAATTTTTATGAAAACGTTAACATGAGCATGATATGAAGCATTTGTAGCCGTGGCGGAACGAAAAGGGTGCCACGGCGGCGAAACGAAAAGGGTGCCACGGCGGCGAAATCCAAAATGATGCCACGGCAACATATCGGTGATCCGGACAACCTCGAGATGTCGGTGCAAAAGAAAGGTGACGGAGCGCGCGGAACATGCGAAAGATGGTGGAATGATCCCGCAACCGGGTTCCCACGGATTAGTGGCAAGGAAACGCGTGACAATTCGGACACGGTGCAAGCAGTGCATATCATACATGCCAGGGCATCTCATCGCGGTCGTCTCGGGTTATACCTTCGAAGCGTGCGTTTCGGGGCGGTTCGAGTCGTCGAGGGAAGTAGTCGTTCACGGGACGGTCGTAGTGGAAGTAGTTGTTCTTGCAGCAGTCGTGGAAGTAGACGTTCATGTTTCGTAGATGTTCGGGGTCACGACGAGGAACTTGACGTCCACGGAGTCTTCGAGGGTCGACGGTAGTGGTACACACGTTGCCGGGGTACTTGTCGGTCCGGTCTTGGCGACGGTAGTTGTACACAAGTCGTAGAGGAACTTGAAGCATCCGAGGTCTTCGGGTTCGTAGTGGTACTTGCTGTTACATGTAGTCGAACTTGAGGTGTCCGTTGGGTACTTTTGAGCCCACGTAGTCGTACACGTTTCGTAGACGTCCGGTGCGAGTGTAGATGTACTTGGCATGCGACGAGGAGACGCGGGAGGCAACGGGGTCCAGAGGGTCGAAGAGCGGGTCTGCATCGGGCCGGGGCTGATCGACGGACATGTCCGCTCCTCGGACACGCCCGGGCGGACAGAGGAGGCGAAGGCCATGGCGGCAGGCGGACCAGGCCAGCGGAGCAGGAGGTATGCCGGGGGGCGCGGTGGGAGGATGGCGAAGGCAGAGGAGGGGCACGGGGGCCGCCGGAGTTGTTGATGGCCTCGCGGGCCGGCGGGCGCGAGAGGATGCAGCAGCAGCTGCTGCTGCCGGCGGCGGCGAGGAGAAGCAGGAGGGGAGGCAGGGCGCGGCGAGCGGAGACGGGGCAGCTTCGAGGTGGAGGCGTGAGGCGGCGGGGCGGCGCGGGGTGGAGGAGGCGCGACGGGACGGTGGTCTGGTGATGGGTCACCGGAGCGGGCGGTGGCCTGGAGGGTGAGGTCGAACGGAGGGAGGAGGAGGCACAGGCGCTGACGAGGCTGGGGGTGCCGGAGCAGATCGGGCATGGGGTTCCTGGTGGAGCTCGTCGGCTGCGGGACTTGGCGAGGAGGAGGCCGCGGCGGCGAGCATCGCAGGAGAGCGTTGGGATCGAGGGAGCGGGGAGCTCGAGCGAGAGGAAGGAGATGCGCGTGGGAATCGGGCACGGGGGCTCGATGCGGTGTGTGAGTGCGGCGGCGGGCAGAGGGACGAGAGGGAGAGATGGATGCGGGCTAGGGTTACGGGGAAAGGTGGGGGCGGCTGGGCCTTGAGAGGCAAATGGGCCGGCCTTGGTGCTAGGCTTAGGGAGGCCACGGTGGCCTGGGCCGGCTGCTCTCCTTCTTCTCCTTACTCCCAAAAACAGAAAATGTCAAAGAGTAAAAAAAGAGAAGAAAGGAAGGTGCAGATAGAATTTGGGCATGGGGATAAATTTCACGGACTCGCAAAAATGAGCTTGATCAAGGAAAAATAGAAGTGGGCACGCGTGTGAAGTTGGATTCAAACACATTTGGATTTAATTCAAATGGTTTGAACTAGGACGATGTTTTAGGAGTGTCCAAAAATGTTGAGAGAAAAGGTGGAGCTCCGGAAAATGACGAAAAGATATATGGCGAAGTTAGAGGCCAAGAATTGAAATAATAAAAGGCATTGGGATTTTGCAAGTGTGTTATGGTGATTCCAAAGAATGAATTATTTAATATAGCTCCACTAATATCGGGAGGATATATTATAAAGAGAAATCACCATCGTGAATATCCCTCGATTTAAATAGATCAAAAGATCTATGCAATTTATTTAGTTGAGATGCAAAAGATTTATGAGATGATGGCATGATGACATGATGCAATGCAAATGACGCAATGAAGAATGCATCAAACAAATAAATCACACTACGAAACTCGGAATACAAGGAAGGCATCTGGAGCGTCGGTCTCGGGGCGTTACACCATTGCCTTGACTGCCACTGAACAGGTGAAGGAGAACATGAAGAAGGAACAGGCGGTCTGGGCCACTGAAAAGGCCAACTTGCTCAAACGGGCCGAAAATGCTGAAGCTGCCCTTAAACCGGTGGTGGATGATCTGACAGCCGTGAAGCGGCAAGTACATTCCATGACTGCAGCCATCTTCGGTAAACTCCCTGAATAAGTGTAATATGCTTTTCCTGCTGCATCATTATTCCGGTTTAAAATTATCCTGTTATCAAACACAGGCACACGCGTTGGGCACTTGGGAAATGACGTGCGGAAGAAATTGAAGGCTGTCTACACTTTAGTGGAGCAGTTGTATACCGGAGCCCAGCGCGTGATTACCACAATGTCACATAACAATCCAGCACCGTCCCTGATCCAAGACACCCTGAACCGGCTATCCATCCTTCCTTCTCGGATTGAAGAGATGAAGAAATCTGCTGCACGAACCGGAGCCATCAACGCCTTGATTCGAGCCAAGGCATGGGTACCGGATTTTGATCCCGTGGAAGCAGCTCAAGGCTATCCCAGTGTGAAGGAAGATGGCTCGGACTTCAGCGAAGATGACTTGCGGGCGATAAACCGTGCGGTACGCCCGCTAGCTTGTCAATTGGCGTATAGCCGATTTGGAGCACTACCAAGCCCAATATAACGAAAAAGAACAAGCGTGTGCCGCTCCAACCTTTGAACCGAAAACTTGATCCCTCCGATCCGTAAGCACACTTACGCCCCGACCTTGAACCGCTGTCTCTCGATTCACGAGGAGGCTGTTTTCCAAGCGCTAATGGGAATCGATCGACTCATCGTGGATTTCGGCCGATGGGTAGGGATGAAGATGCTGAAGCGGCGGAGGATGAAGAACAGTCTTGAACCGGTAGCCGGTTTAACCCAAAGAACAATGATCTCATTTGGGCACTGTGTTGCCTTGTAATAGCCTTAGTTAAAACTTGCTGCCTGGATATGCCTTTGTGCATAGATGGAACTTTTGTTTGAGTCATGATTCCTGCAATCAAAAAATTGAACTTCGGCGGCGGTGACACCGCCAGCCGGTTTATGGCATCCAATATATTTTGTGGATCGAAAAATCAATTAGTATGCGATACAAATACCTGCCGTATCTGGGCATGAAGCTGGCATAGCCAATCTTGAATCGGAGGCCTTTAAAAACCATGACCGTCTGGGGAGACAATAACTCCCACATAGGCGTGCTGAAACAGCTCAAGCCCCCGTGTTACTCCATAAGGATGAACCGGAAAAAAGGTAAACCGAGCAGAGAAAAACTGCGGTGTAATACCAAACCATGTCCTGTCAGTTTGTTACTGACAGCTAAACCGGATAAAGATATTCGTCGGTTTGAAAAATATAACAAAAATCGAATACCAAATATGTCAAAATATGGCAACAAAGGCAATAACTCTTTGCAAAAGTAAAGCTTCATGGAGCTGGTCAGATGGCATTACCATGGTCAGACGCAACCAAGCCCCCCGAAGGCGTAGCGATGGTGCTAGTCGGCCAGGTCCCCAAAAGACTCTTGGCGAGTACGCCGGCCAAATGGCGTGACATTGGTTCGGGTTCGACCAAGCCCCAAGTGACGCTGGCCCTATTGGCCGACCAAGAGGCGTGACCGGTTCAGACGTGACCGTGTCCCCAAATGATCTGGTGGCTTTCGCCTATCAAGAGGTGTTGCATTGGTTCGGACACGACCAAGCCCCCAAGTGATAAATATAACTGTCAAGGGGTAAACCGGAGGCCGCTTTAAAAACAGAAGCACTCCATGTAACCACACATGAAAAGAAAGACAGAGACCCCGCTTTAGCTGAGGCCCTGATTTTTATTATATCGAAGATAATATATACATTGTTATGCTATGTACATAAACTGAGCCGATGACTCAAGTGTAGTAAGGTCGAAGATGAGCTATATTCCACGGCCTATTGGTCTCCTCCTCTGATGTACGTGAGTCTTTACGCTCTCGAATATCAACCAGATAGTAAGAACCGTTGTGTAGATTCTTGGTGACCACAAAGGGTCCTTCCCAAGGCGGGGATAACTTGTGCATATCTGTGTGGTGTTGGATGAGACGAAGCACCAAATCTCCTTCCTGAAAGGCTCTGGTCTTAACCCGGCGGCTGTGATACCGACGAAGATCTTGCTGGTAAATCACCGAACGAGCGGCTGCCATATCACGCTCCTCATCCAATAGGTCCAAAGCGTCCTGTCGTGCCACCTCGTTGTCCGCTTCAACATAAGCCGCTACACGGGGCGAATCGTGCCTGATGTCACTGGGGAGAACTACCTCTGCTCCGTAAACCATGAAGAAAGGGTGTACCCGTGGACGGTTTGGCGTAGTATTGATACTCCATAGTACCGATGGGAGCTCTTCAACCCAGCACCTCGGTGTTCTCGTAATGGAACCGAAGTCGGGTTTGATGCCTCGCAAGATTTCGATTAGCACGCTCGCCGCCCATTGGGACTGGGGTGCGCCATCGATGATACAAGCGGATATGCTCACGCTCACGTAATTCTTTCATAGCTCCTTGGACAGATTAGTGCCATTGTCGATAATGATTGTGTGGAAAGCCAAACCGAAAATCACCTTTTGATGAATCTGCGCTGTTGCCGCATCACACTTATCGACTGAGTTCCGCTTCAACCCACTTGGTGAACTTGTCAACCGCCACCAACAGTGGGTCTTCTTATCTTTGGATTGCTTAAAGGGCCCAACCATATCCAGCCCCAGTCGCAAACGGCCACGTTATTGGGATCATCCGCAATTCTGTGCGGTACATGAGCACGCTCGAGAATTTCGACATCCATCGCACCGTTTGACCAAATCCTCCGCGACGCGATGAGCGGTTAACGATAAAATCCATGACGGAATGCCTTCGCCACGTGGACTTTGAACCGGCGTGATGCCCGCAATCCCCTTCATGGATTTATTTTAAAATTTCACAGCCTTCCTCAGGGGAAACACAGCGTTGAAACGCCCCTGAAACACTGCGATGATGCAACTCACCATTAATAATCGTCATAGATTTGGAGCGCCGGATTATCTGTCTCGCCGTAACCTCATCGTCCGCAACTCTCCTCGAGTCATATACGCAAGATAAGGAACCGTCCAATCCGGAATAGCATGTAACGCCGCCACCAACTGGGCCTCCGGATCAGGAATTGCCCAGTCCGCTTCACCAGGGAGCTGAACTGACGGGTTATGCAAGACGTCCAGAAAGACATTAGGTGGAACCGGTTTACGCTGAGAACCCAAACGGCTTAAAGCGTCTGCCGCTTCGTTCTTCCGGCGATCCACATGATCCACCTGATAGCCCTTGAAGCAACTTGCAATATTATCCACTTCTCGACGATATGCAGCCATGAGGGGGTCCTTAGAATCCCAAGTGCCAGATACTTGCTGAGCCACCAGGTCCGAGTCACCAAAGCACTTAACCCGGGTTAAGTTCATCTCCTTAGCCATGCGGAGACCATGGAGCAAGGCTTCATACTCAGCTGCATTATTAGTACAAGGGAACATTAGACGGAGAACGTAACAAAACTTATCACCTCGTGGGGAAGTTAAAACGACTCCAGCCCCCGAGCCTTCCAATTGTCTGGATCCGTCAAAATGAATAGTCCAGTATGTGTGATCCGGCTTCTCCTCTGGTGCTTGTAACTCTGTCCAGTCATTAATGAAATCAACAAGGGCTTGTGACTTTACTCCTGTGCGCGGTATATACTTTAGCCCATGTGGCCAAGCTCGATGGCCCATTTTGCAATCCGGCCAGTCGCCTCCCGGTTTTGTATGATATCACCCAAAGGAGCTGAACTAACCACTGTAATAGGATGCCCTTGGAAATATTGTTTCAGCTTCCGGCTGGCCATAAAAACACCATAGACTAGCTTCGCCAATGCGGATATCTCTCGCTTGGACTCAATAAGCACCTCATCGATATAATAAACCGCCGTCGAACCGGATATTCCTTTCTCGCCTCCTTGCGTTCTACCACCATGGCTACGCCATCGCCGAGCATTGGCTGCCACATATAACAACAGCGGTTCCTTGTCAACCGGAGCCGCAAGGACAAGCGGGTTGGCCTATTGCCGCTTTAAATCCTCAAAGGTTTATCAGCGGTGGACTCGCATAAAATTATCCGCCTTCCTCAAAGATTCGGTATAAGGGATGGCCTTCTCCCGAGGCGGCCGATAAACCGCTCAACGCCGCAATCCGCCCGCCAGCGTTGAACATCGTTGATACACTTCGTTTAGCCAAGGAAGTGATGGCTTTAATTTTCTCCGGATTAGCCTCGATTCCTCTGTTAGACACCAGAACCCCAATAACTTGCCACGGAACACCAAAACGCACTTGGCCGGATTAAGCATCATCTTATAAATGCGCAAGTTGTCGAAGGTCTCCTTTAAATCTTCCACCAGTGTCTCCTTTTGTCTTGACTTCACCACAATGTCATCTACATAAGCATGCACGCTATGCCAATCTGCGTGATGCAAGCAATTTCGCACACACCTCGATAAGTAGCTCAGGCACTCTTGAGCCCAAAAGGCATAGATACATAGCGAAGGCTCCAAAGGGAGTTATAAACGCCGTCTTCTCCTGGTCCTTAACCGCCATTTTGATCTCGATGATATCCAGTATGCGCCCAAAAACTTAAACGCCACATCTCGCCGTGGCATCAATAACTGATCGATGCGGGGAGAGCAAAGGATCTGTTGGGCAAGCCTTGTTGAGATCTGTGTAGTCCACACACATACGCCAGTGCCGTTTTCTTAAGGACCGGCACCGGATTAGCAAGCCACTCCGGATGAAACACCTCAATGATAAAGCCAGCCGCCAGAAGCCTGGCTACTTCTTCCCCAATGGCCTTGCGCCTTTCTTCATTAAACCGGCGGAGAAACTGTTTCACCGGTTTATACTTAGGATCCACATTAAGTGTGTGCTCAGCGAGTTCTCTCGGTACACCTGGCATGTCAGATGGTTTCCATGCAAAGATGTCCCGGTTCTCACGGATGAACTCGATGAGCGCGCCTTCCTATTTGGGATCCAGGTTGGCACTGACAGTGAACTGCTTGGACGAATCGCCTGGCACAAAGTCAACAAGCTTGGTCTCAGCTGCCGATTTAAACTTCAGATCCGATTCATGCTCAGAGTGGGCTTCTTCAAAGGGGTCATATCTGCCGGATCAACATTGTCTTTATAAAATTTCAACTCCTCCGTGGCACGCACCGCCTCGCATAAGCTGCATCTCCTTCCTCACATTCCAAAGCGACTCGGCGGCTTCCATGCACCGTTATCGTTCCTTTGTAACCCGCATTTTGAGCTGTAAGTAAATATAACAGGTCGTGCCATGAACTTAGCATAAGCTGGCCGTCCGAACAAGGCATGATATGGACTCGGATTTTCACCACTTCAAAAGTTAGCTTTTCGCACGGGAATCATTTTCATCTCCAAAAGCCACATCCAGGGCTATCTTACCAATAGGATAAGCAGATTTGCCTGGCACTACACCATGGAACACCGTATTGGACGGTCTGAGATCTTTATCCGTGAGACCCATGCGACGGAAAGTGTCATAATACAATATATTGATACTGCTTCCTCCATCCATAAGTACCTTAGTAAACTTATAGCCCCCAACCTGAGGATCTACCACCAAAGCCAGCTGACCCGGATTATCAACCCGGGGGGGATGGTCCTCTCGCCCATACGATAGGCTGCTCGACCAGCAAGAAATACCGCTGCAAAGCCGGTTCAACAGAGTTTATCGCCTGCTTGTGAAGCTTCCGATCCCGCTTGTCCAGACTGGTTGTGAAAACATGATACCGCCGCCATTCAACCGCTTTGGTTGGCTCGATAGCTTCGACCGCTTGCTGCTTTGCTGCCGCCACCTTGATTACTCGATTATTGAGATTGCCTGGTTATGCCCTGAACGAAGCTCCGTCCTGACCCGGCCCATGGAAACCGGATCCTGAACCGCCACCTGACCCCTGGTCATATCGGAAAGCATCAGAATTTTTGAACTCCTGCATAATATAATAGTCTTTCCAAAGATGATTCGATGGGGATTACTTTGTTCCATGCTTGGGACAAGGCTGATTCAACAAGTAATTCAAACGGTTTGCACTAGCATTCGGACCCCGACTCGCCTTGCCTCTGCGCCGCGGGCCTCTGTCCTGCGCATTAGTGTTGGCTACGAAATCCGGATTACCATCCGCCTTGCGCTTGCCCCCGTTTCCATGACCCGCCGGTTTGAAATGCTGCTGCTTGGAGTTGCCGTTCTTCTTTCCCTTCCCTGCTTCATCGTCATCCGCTTCAGATCCTTGGTACCGCTCGAATCGGCATATTTTACCAAAGCGCCATGAGGGTTCCCATATCATTGCGTAACCGCTTCATACGCCCCAGCTTAAATTTCAAGGGCTCAAACCGCAGCTTGCTTTCCAATGTTATGATCGCCGAGTCAAGATTGATCCGTCCAAAGAGTGCAAAATCTCAGATACACGGCGCATCCAACGGGTTGTTGACTCTTCTTCCTCGAACGCAAGCCGCCAAGTCTACTATGGATTTGGGCTGCTTACATGTATCCTTGAAATTTGGATAAACCGGCCCGTGAATCGACCCCATGAACTCGATAGAATTGGGCGGCAAGCTTTTCAACCAAGCACGCTACTGTGCCCTCCATCATCATAGTGAAGTACTTTGCACACGCGCTTCATCAACATCTAGCATCTCCATGGCCATCTCATAACTCTCAACCCACGCTCGGGATAGATCTGCAGTGTAATTCGCACCTTGCGCTGGCCTTTAAAATCTTAGGTAGACGCACATTGCGTAAAGCGGGATTAAACAGGCACTCCCAAAGCGGATGTGACTCTGGTCCGGCGAAGGTGGTAGGGCGAACGGTGTGTGTTGATCCGCATCATCTGCGCCGCTAACTCAGCCTCTCTGCGTTCGGCCCGATCCACCACCTCCCGAGCATCACGAACGCCACCTATTCGGTGATTGCGCTGGCCGCTTCACGGTCCCGCAGACATTTGATAAGGCCGGTTCATCCATCGCGCTTTGTAGCTCCGGCTTGACGGGCGAGTGAATCCGATCGCGGCTGTATGAATACGCTTCGCTGGATCGGTGCAGTCCGAGAAGCTCCTTAACCCGGCGTGTCTCAACTGCCAGGGGAATCCCTTCAATCGATCGCTTCCAATCGTAAGCGGCAGCCGCAACAAGGTTGTCCATAGGGTTAGAGTAATGGCCTGGGGGCGTCTGTACCGGCGGAGGAATCATCGTGTTCTGCTGCGGGGGCTCCATCAGGCGCGGTTGGACCGTCGCTCCCGCTCCCGGTGCCTCAATCCGGTTTACCTCCCTGTGCTGGGGCGGGTTACTGGGTCCGGCTCCGGGCGTCTGAAAGAGGTTTCTAGGGTCCAATCCAGATGGCAGGCGCGATCTGTACTTCCGCCTTAACACCTCCTGTGACGCGCTCTGGTCGAGCATGAGTTTGTAAGCCTGTGCATCCAAAGCGGCCCGCTCCGCAGCCATACGCTCCTTCTCAGCCGCTAGATCCACTTTAGCTTGCGTGATATGTTCCTTCACCTTCGCAATTTCTGCGTTATGAGCCTCCTGATCTGCTGGATTGTCCTCCGCCATGAGCGCTGCTAGTGCATCAAATAGATCGACAGAACTTGAACCGGCGGTCGCACCGGCCCTCGCCGCCGCCGCCGCTGAACCGGAAAGCATTGCTGCTGCGGTTGAAGAGAGATTTGCTGCTATGCATCGCCATGAACACTCCAACCCGGTTTAGCTGGCTTGGGGGTCCGGAATATCGTCACCGTCGGAACAGCCTCGATCATATCATCCCGCAATCGGTACAATGACTCGGTCTCTCTGCTGAAGATTCATCGCCGGAGTAAACGACGGTCTCGCTACCGTGTTTCGAACCGACGTCGATTCTCCATGGGTGACTCCGACGAAGACATGCTTCACGGCGGTTTAGCCGGGCTGGTCGCGCTACCGAGCCGCCTCGATGAGGTCGGTGTAGATGTCCGGCCAGCCCAGCCCTCCGATCCTGCCGATGAAAACGTGTATGCAGCCAAAGGGGACCCGTATCCATACTCGATTGAATCGGCCTCGGGACCCCATCCAAAGATCGCCGACGAGATCCGCCGCGACGGCTCTTGGTCATCCGCCCACGACATAGCCTTCGATTCCTTTGAGCTTTCTCCAAGATCGTCAAACCATCGTGCGATAGCCCACGGTGGCGCCAACCGTCGTGGATTTGTCACGGCAGATGTCCTAGCGTAAGGACTTAGTCGTGGAGCCATCGCCACGGGTTTACTTGCAGGGTTAAAGCGACACAAAGACGCAAGGGTTTATACTAGTTCGCCCCTTCGATGAAGGTAAAAGCCTACGCCTAGTTGTGATGGAATTGATGTAGTCTCGATGGCTAGGGAGCAAACAAGCTTCGCTTAGGCTCGAGTTGTGGTTGTCTCTCCTTGAACCGCCGCCGGTCGCCCCTTATATACAGTGACGCCTGTCGGTTTTGTAGAGTCCCAACCGTTCATACTGTATCCCGGTTGGTATCTCTCTATTCCTAACTTACAATACAAGTCATACATCAGGCCGGTTTACGGCTACAAGTTCTAAACCAACTACAGGCCTTGGGCCTTTCCATGATTACACCACTAGCAGAGCTAACCCGGCCCAAGCTTGGCCGGTTTACACCTAGTGGTAATATCCCCAACAGTAAAGAAAAGGTTAAAAAATTGTTAGTTGCCTATTAACCCCCCCTCTAGTCAACCATATCGATCCTTTCAATTGGTATCAGAGCCTCGTCTCTTTATTAAGGACTTTTCCATCCGAAGAGTATGGTTGACACCAACGATGGTTCGGAGGAACACTCCGGTGTGAATCCCATCTCGTCTTCGGCCGAAGGGGGAACCTCGGTCTCTCGTGAGGAATTCAATGTGGCTTTAGACACATTGAAAACCTCCATGACGGCCAAGGTTAAAAGCATGTTTAATGAATTTCTAGAGGGACTTAAACTATCTACCGCGCCAATGAAAGTGGGTGATCCTACTAACAAGGTGAAGGATGCTATCCCCGACAAGGGGGAAGCTAACAATGAAAAGAGTCCTTCTACTAGTGGTAGAAATGGCACCGGCATCTTTGCCCATGTGGAACCCTCGGTTTATGGAGGGCCAATCCCCTCCACTCATTTGAATCATGCCGGTCCACCTCCTAAATATGAGAAACATGAAGATTTTGATAATTGGATCTATTGCTTTAAGCGTCATTTGAAACATGTGAACACTAACCTTTGGAGAATCATTGAAGAAGGTTTTTATCCTCATGACCCAAGCAACTTCACCCCTCGAGAAGCCGTGGACAATCAATTCAATGAGAGTGCTCTCTTCATCATCCAAGATGCAATCCTTCTCGAAGATCTCCCTCATCTTCGACCCCATGTCATGGCTAAAGAAGCATGGAAATGAGTTGAGGGTCTCTATCATGGAAGTGCTAGTATTCAGCGCTCCAACTATGAAGTGGTGCAAGATGAAGCCGATGAGTTTGCAATGAAAGAAGATGAAGAACCTCGTGAGCTCTTCCGAAGAGTGACCAAACTCGCGGTCGCACTTCGAGATCATGGACGCAAGGACACGGATGACAATTGGATCAACCGGAAGTTCATCAAGGCCATGATGCCCTACAACAAGGCCATGTCCTCCGTCATTCGTCAACGACCGGACTTCCACTCCATGACCTCAAGTGAAGTGTTGGATGAGTTCATTGCAATGAGCATCTTGGACAAGACCGCCGACAATGCGGTTCTCCATTCTCAAAGAGCAAAGAAGCCTAACCTTGCTTTGAAGGCCAAGGTTACTATGGAAGAAGAGGAAGAAGTGGAAGATGAGGAAAGCAACCCCGAAGACACCAAGTTTGACTACCATGAGCACATGGCCCTTGCTTCAAGACAATTTTGGAGCAAGAAGAGCTCAAGACCCAACTTCAACAAGAACAACTCAAGTGGCGCCAAGGGCAAGCAACGAGTGAGAACTTGCTTCAACTGTGGCAATGTGAGCCATTTCATTGCGGATTGTCCTTACGAGAAGCGGGAAGACAACGGTGGAAAGTTCATCCGAAAAGACAAAGCCAAGTCCTTCCCCAACAAGAACAACTTCGCCAAGAAGACTCCTACTCATTGGTTGGTGGTTCAAGAAGAATACCAAGAGGATGACGATGATGATGAAAATGAAGAAGTAACAGCCATGGCGTCCGTTGCCATTGCTACTACTCCCCAGGTGTCTCTCTTCGAATCACCCAACGAAAACATCACCGCCAGATGCCTCATGGCTAAAGCTTCAAACAAGGTAACCCCCAACATCACAACCACCATCATTACTAATCCCTCCTTGGAGGATTGCATTGATGAACATGTTGAGTCTAATGAGGAAGTGAATGAATTTGAGTCTTTTATGAGTAAGCTCAAGGGAAAGTCCAAGAAGCACTTTGTTGCTCTCTTGGAACAACTTGGTGAGGCCAATGACATGATCGAGGCTCACGAAGAAACCATCTCCAAGATGGAAGGTCATAGTCGTGACTATGCCGATGATATCGGATCTCTAATGCTCTTGAGGAAGAGCGTGTGCATCGTTGACTCTTGAGGAGTCACACAATGATGACCATGCTAAGTTAAAGAAAGATCTTGATCATGCTCTTGTAGTGTCTCGTGTGCTAACCTCCGAGAAGGCTAAACTTGGGGTTGATCATGCTAGACTCAAAGAGGAGTTTGAGTTACTTGACAAGGCCCACAAGGTCTTGAAGGGTACCCATGCTAACCTCAAGGAGTCTCATGCTCAACTCCAAGTTAAGCTAATCAAGGAAAAGGCCACCTTTCCTCATATGGTATTAATTGATAATGCATGTGCTACTAACCCATGTTGTGAGCATGTGCATCTTGTGGAGGAGAATGCCAAGTTGAAGGACCAACTTGAGAAAGGCCTTGTGACTTGCATTCAAGGTGAGAAGAACCTCAACGACCTTTTGAGCAAACAAAAGGAAGTTGTGGCCAAAGAAGGAATTGGGTTTGCACCCAAGTCCAAGAGCAAGAAGAAGAACAAAAACAAGACCAATCGTCCTCCTCCTCTCAAACAAACGTTCGTGGAAGAGGGAGAGGGTGCTCCTAAGAAGAAGAAGGATAAAGTGAAGGGAGTTGATGTCCAAAAGGGCAAAAACATTTCTAACAAAGCCATGATTTTAACCCGTCATATGTGTTGTGCGTGCTAGTGATGGACATGTTTATGCTAGATTTGTTGGTTCTTCCTTTGAGTACATTGAATGGTCTATTTGGGTTCCCAAGACCCTTGTTGCTAACATCAAAGGACCCATTACTAAATGGGTACCTAAAACCAAGCATTGATCTCATGTAGGTGTTTGCTTCCGGTGGGGGATCATGGTTGCTCGACAGTGGAGCAACAAATCATATGACCGGGAGCAAGGACTTGGTGGTGGACGTGCAAGAGATTCCATCTATGCCCACCAATTTCGAGTGGGGTGATGCATCACATTCTAAGGTATTGGGTCTCGGCAAGGTTGTCATTTCTCATGATCTAACGATCGAGAAAGTCATGCTTGTTGAGTCCCTTGCATTCAATTTACTTTCCGTTCGTCAACTTGCACTTATGGGCTTTGCTACATTCTTTGATATTGATACCGTGGCCCTCTTGTGGAGCAAGACTCTTAAAGTAGCCTTCGTTGGGCATGTCGAGAACGGTCTCTATGATGCAAAGATCTTGACAATAAGAAGTGACAACGGCACCGAGTTCAAAAACTACACCTTGGATGAGTTTCTTAGTGATGAGGGGATCAAGCATCAATATGCGGCACCTTATACCCCTCAACAAAATGGTGTTGCGGAGAGGAAGAACCGGACGTTGATGGATGCGGCAAGGACCATGATGGCGGAGTTCAAGTCTCCGTACAACTTTTGGGCCGAAGCCATCAACACTGCATGTCATGCATCCAATCGGCTCTATCTTTGCAATGGCTTGAACAAGACCCCTTATGAGATACTCACTGGCAACAAGCCCAACCTCAAGTACTTCCGGGTGTTCGGTTGTAAGTGTTTCATTCTCAAGAAAGGTGTTCATTTGTCTAAATTTGAGGCTAGAGCTCATGAGGGCATATTTGTTGGTTATGCTACAAACTCTCATGCTTACCATGTCCTCAACAAGTCCACTGGACTCATTGAGGAGACGTGTAACATGGAGTTTGATGAAAATAACGGCTCCCAAGTGGAGCAAAGTGGTACTTGTGATGTAGGTGATGAAATTCCTCCCCAAGCCATAAGAAGAATGGGTATTGGTCAAATCCTACCCAATGAGGAACCCCTTGTGGCCGAAGGAGAAGGACAATGCTCTACTCAAGTAGAGCCATCACCTCATCAAGACCCACACGCTTCCGAAGAACAAAGTGAAGGCCCTCAACCTTGTGAACAAGACCAAGGGCAAGATCAACTTCAAGATGGTGGTGAACCTCTAAATGATGCCCAAGGTCAAGTTCTCCCCCTCGAGCAACTTCAAGATCAAGAGCAAACTCAATCTCAAGAGCAAGCTCAAGACCAAGAACAAGCTCAAGACGGCGCTCAAGATGATCAAGTCAACCCTCCTCCCTCCACATCCGAGGAGGAATTAGAGCGTCGTGCCGTGAAGATTGCTTCCAAGCTCACCACCCAAGGCCATCTTATGGAAAATGTGGTTGGAAGCCTAAGAAAGGGGGTAAGAACTCGTAGACAATTAGCAAACTATTGTGAACATCACGCGTTTGTCTCTTGTATTGAACCCCAAAAGGTCTATCAGGCGCTCGAAGACTCGGATTGGCTCAATGCCATGCATGAAGAACTCAACAACTTCGAGTAAAACAAATTATGGAGATTGGTGCCAAGGCCATCGGGGAACCACAATGTCATTGGAACCAAGTGGATCTTCAAGAACAAGCAAGATGCTCATGGGAACATCGTCGCAATAAGGCAAGATTGGTAGCACAAGGCTACTCCCAAGTCGAGGGTATCGACTATGGTGAAACCTTTGCTCCGCTGTTCGCCTTGAATCCATACGCTTGTTGATTGCCTATGCTTCTCATCACAACTTTAAGTTGAAACAAATGGATGTGAAAAGTGCTTTTCTTAATGGTCCTATTAATGAGTTGGTTTATGTCAAGCAACCCCCCGGGTTCAAGGACCCCTACTTCCCAGATCATGTGTATCAACTCGATAAGGCACTCTATGGCCTTAAACAAGCCCCACGCGTGGTATGACCACCTTACCGAAGTTGCTACAAGATCGTGGATTTGAAGTAGGACTAATCGATCCCACTCTTTTACTAAGAAGGTCAACGGGAGTTGTTTGTATGCCAACTATATGTTGATGATATTATCTTTGGTTCTCCTAACAAAGCTTTCAATGAGGAATTTGCCGCTCTCATGACCTCCAAGTTTAAGACGTCTTCGATGGGAGAGTTGAAGTTCTTCCTTGGTTTTGACATCAAACAAAGAAGAGAAGGAACCTTCATCAACCAAGCCAAATACACTCAAGACATGCTTAAAAGATTCAAGCTAAGTGATGTCAAGCCGGCTTCTACACCAATGCCTACCAAGTGCCAACTTGACATCGATACCAATGGTAAAGCGGTGGATCAAAAGGTATATCGATCCATGATTGGCTCCTTGCTTTACCTTTGTGCATCTAGACCGGATATCATGTTGAGTGTGGGGATGTGTGCACGTTTTCAAGCCGCACCAAAGGAAAGTCACTTTGTGGCGGTCAAGCAAATCTTTCGATATTTGGCTCATACCCCAAACTTTGGCTTATGGTACCCAAGAGGAGCAAACTTCAAGCTTGAAGGTTTCACGGATTCGATTATGGAGACAAAGTGGATAGGAAGTCCACTTCCTGAGGGTGCCAATTTCTTGGTTGCTCTTTGGTAAGTTGGTCTTCCAAGAAGCAAAGTTGTGTGTCTCTCTCGCCCAATCAAGCGAGTATGTGGCAGCCGGTAGTTGTTGTGCTCAACTCCTATGGATGAGGCAAACTTTAAAGGAGTACGGTGTCATTTGTGACAAAGTGCCTCTTTGGTGTGATAATGAAAGTGCCATCAAGAATTCTCTCAACCCGTGCAACACTTCAAGACGAAGCACATTGAGATTCGTATCACTTCATCCGGGATCACATTAGGCGAGGGAGATCGAGCTCAAGTATGTCAACACTCATGATAACCTTGCAGATATTTTCACGAAGCCCTTGGATGAAGCAAGATTTCGCGAGTTAAGGCATGAGCTAAATATCATTGATTTGAGCAATGTGACTTGAACCCATGCACCCCCACCACACTCAACTTGTTGTCTAGTTTAGGTGTAGGCATGGACATAGGGGGAGTGTTGTTCTCTCAAGGAACTCTCCCTCCCCCCATTATGCATAAAACGATCAACTCTTTCACATTAGCCATTTTTGATGGTACTTGTGCTTCAAAGACGAGTTTTGGTCATGGGCCCAAGGATAATTCTTCGCGGTGCCATACCAATTGACTCAAACATAGGTGGCTCCGGCCACCGCCCTCTCTTGAGAGAGGCCAGAGCTCGCTCTTCTTTTGCTAGGTTGCTTTAAAGGAGTGGGTTCCGGTTCGGTGCTCGTGTGTGAGTTGTCTTGTTGGTCCTTTTCTTGTTTTCGCTTTGGTTGTTTTGCTTTTTGGTTGCTTTGAAGGGGTTTTGTCTAGAAGCATGTTTTTCTGGTTGCTGGCGGTACTACCGCCGCTGGGAGCGGTACTACCGCTCCGAGCGGTACTACCGCTCCCCAGCGCGGTACTACCGCTGAGAGGCGCAGGGCGGGGGTTATATCGGGGGCAGGGGGAGTTTCTTCTCCTCCATACCCATTCTCTCCCCCACACGCATGTTCCTCTCTCTCTCTCCAGCAACCGGCGCTGCGGGAGGGCTCTGGCGGATCTCCCTCTCCGGGCCATCCCTCTCCATTCCCTTCGGTGGAGACGATCCCCACCTTGTCCTCTTGCCATGGATGCCGGTATTGCCCCTGTTCTCTTGTTCTTTTTGTCTAGGTTTTCAATCTAGCATCTTAGGGGCAGTAGCAGTTGCATCTGTAGATTTTTAGCCAAATCTAGGCTTGAGTTGGATGGAGAATGCTTCTAGGCAGTGTGGATTGATGTTTGGTTGGAGTATTTTTGAATTTGGTAGGACGGTCATGCCGGATCTGATCACGGTAGTAGGAAACTGTTATTTCCCCACCGCGAGCGGTACTACCGCCCTCTCCAGGGCGGTACTACCGCTTGGAGCGGTACTACCGCTCCCTGTGGAGCGGTACTACCGCTCATGGCGGTACTACCGCCAGTAGGTCACGGTACTACTGCCCTCTACCAAATTCCACTCTACTTCTACCTTTCAGTGATCTTTTTGCTCGTGTTTTGTGGCTTATGCTTGTGCTTTCTGGTTGTTTGCGTGTTCTTGTGTGTGGTTCCAGGTGATGAGGTCCCTGAGCATCAGGCTCGTCGTGTCAATCCCAAACGTGCCACGTCCAAGCGCTACCGTACCACCGAGCCTGCCGGAGAATCCTCAAGTGTTGCACCTCCACCTCCACCTCCACCTCAACTCCAGAAGAAGTCAGGGGTCAAGCCCAAGCCCGGCAAGACTGTGCCAGAAATGCCGCCAAAGGAGTTCTGGGCAAGGCGCCGCCGCAACCCGTATGAAGCTGACCAAGAACCCACTTTGGTCAACCGTCCGTTCTGGACCAAGTTCCAGTTTGCCATCTTCTTCAATGTTCTCAAAGCCAAGAAGAATTTCTTTGTCAACGTGCACTCCATCGACACTGACCATATGGAGCAAGATCCTGACTACTTTGGTGAAGCTCTTCAGATGTGCACTCAACTGAACATTCTTGGGGTCATGAAATTCAACAAGGACTTTGATGCCGATATTGTGGCCCAATTCTATGCCACGGTTCACCTTGGGACTGATGAGGACAGGACATTCACCTGGATGACCAATGGCAAGTTGCTTTCCGTCAAGTGGAGAGCCTTTATGCAGTTGATTGGGGTGCAAGATCTTGGACTTGAGTCTCCTGTTGGCTTTTGCCCTCATGCCCGCGCCCATTGCACCCACAAGCAAGCTCTCTGGCCCTACTTCACTCTGAAGGTCAACCAGGAGACAAAGAAGGAAACCTATGAGCTGCCTGCCTATCTGGATATCCTTCACCGCATCTTCAGAGAGACTCTTTTCCCTCGCATTGGGAATCTGGACCAGGTTCACTCTTATCTTGTGGACATGCTTCTTTTCTACCATCGTGAGAAGGAAAATCCCACTGGAGAGTCTTTGGATATTTCTCATGTGATGCGGTCTGAGCTGTTGTCTGCTATCTCCGAGCGCAAGTGCCCGATCTATGGTCCCTTCATCATGCTGCTCATTGAGAAGGCCTGGGATCATATATATCCTAATGTGCCACTGGAGTGTGGAGAGTTGATCTCCCATGATGTCAAGCGTCTGAGGAAGAAGGATAACTGGGGCACTCAGGCCCCTAAGACTGGAGTCCCTTCGTCTGGTGCTGCCATGGAGACAGAGGAGGAGCCTGCAGCTGATGATGATGAGGATGATGACTACATGCCTTCTGAGGCAGAGCCCTCTTGGGCTAAGAAGCTCAAGTCTAAGATGAAGAAGTTGTTATGCATGGAGGGTCACGGTCAGTACATGACTCATGTGGCTGAGAAGAAGGCTCGAGGTCGTCACAAGGAGCTCATGCGTCAGTTGGGTGCTACTGTCAAGAGTGGATCTGAGGACCAGCTCACTGAGGAGGAGGAGTGGATTCAGCAGCACTGCCCGTGGACCGATTCCGAGGCCGAGCACTTCCGGACAGACGACGGTGGTGCCGATGATTCCGCTGGGCTCTGATGCGTGTGTCCCTCATGTGCTCTCACCTGGAGCCGTAGCAACACTCCCTCTCCTTTTTGGTGTCTCGATGCCAAAGGGGGAGAGAGTTTAGGGATTTGCGAGTTGTGTCTTTTGTCTCTTGTTCGTGTTTTCCTCGCATTTTCTTTAGTTGGTTTGCCTGTGAGACCTAAGTTCGAATCATATGGTGTGAGACATATGCTACCTTATATTTCCAGTATCTTTATCTATGTCACTATCTAGCTTATGAGACCTAAGTTCGAATCATATGGTGTGAGACATATGCTACCTTATCTTTCCAGTATCTTTATCTATGTCACTATCTAGCTTATGAGGTGCTTGTTTTTCTTGTTATATCATCTATGCTGCTCTCATATACCTTGCTTAGATTGTTGGTCTCTAAAATGTAGGGGGAGCATTGATCCTAGTATGTGTGCTGTGTAGTCCAAAGCATTTATCTAGATAGCACACATCTAGGGGGAGCCCATCTACATATTAGGACCGTGGGGTTTGTACGCTTAGTCTATATCGTGTTTATGCAAATCCCGTATTGTCATCAATCCACCAAAAAGGGGGAGATTGTAAGGGCATATTTATCCCCTAGTGGTTTTGGTGATTGATGGCAATGCTTTTGCGGACTAATCGTGTGCGTTAAGTTCTTTCAGAGAATCATCCATTTGCACGAGACGATTTCCTCCCCTCGGTGTTTTATTCAAGACGGTGTAGCTCGTGCGTTTCGTTGTTGGTGGACTAGTTTTGTAGGAGTCACCGTACTATTAAGAGGGGATCCGCTTTGGTAAGATTAGGGTGGAATCAACACGTACACATCCTTACCACACCCGTCGTCCTCTTTTCGCATCTTTGGATCTGCACTTCTCTTCCGTACCCGCTTCGCCCTGTGCCAGCGGTAGTACCGCGATCTCCAACGGTAGTACCGCCGAAGCCCTCCAGCGGTAGTACCGCTCCCTGGAGCGGTAGTACCGCTCCATAGAGCGGTAGTACCGCTCGCGGGCTTCGACTGTAGTACCGCAGCAGTACCGCGCTACTACCGCCTCGATTCGAGATGGTGTTTTCTCGTGTCGGGTTTTGCGGCACTACAAGCGGTAGTAGAAGCGGTAGTACCGCTCCGAGCGGTAGTACCGCTCCTACTCCCGCGGTAGTACCGCTCTGGGGCCAGTGGCCTGGCTTCCTCTTCCGCGTGGTAGTACCGCTGGGCAGGGAGCGGTAGTACCGCTCTCAGCGGTAGTACCGCCCTGCCCCAGCGGTAGTACCGCTCTGTGCGAGGCTGCTCAGTGAGGTAACGGTTGGATGTGTTCCCTCACTATAAATAGGTGTCTTCTTCCTCCAAGTTGACCCACCTCTTTCCCCCAAAGCTCCATGGTTGCTCAAAGCTCCATTTTCGCCCGATCTCTCTCCCTAGCCAATCAAACTTGTTGATTTGCTCGGGATTGGTTGAGAAGGCCCAGATCTACACTTCCACCAAGAGAAATTTGATTCCCCCCACTTATCCCTTGCGGATCTTGTTACTCTTGGGTGTTGAGCACCCTAGACGGTTGAGGTCACCTTGAAGCCATACTCCATTGTGGTGAAGCTTTGTTGTGTTGTTGTTGTTGTTGGGAGCCTCCAATTGTTGTGGAGATAGCCCCAACCTTGCTTGTAAAGGTTCGGTCGCCGCCTTCAAGGGAACCAATAGTGGAATCACGGCATCTCGCATTGTGTGAGGGCGTGAGGAGAATACGGTGGCCCTGGTGGCTTCTTGGGGAGCATTGTGCCTCCACACCGCTCTAACGAGACGCATTTCCTTAAAAGGAAGGAACTCCGTAACACATCCTCGTCTCCACCGCTCCACTCTTGGTTATTTCGTGCCTTTACTCTTGCAAGCTTACTTGTTGTTACATCCCTTGCTTGCTTGTGTACTAGTTGTTATTGCATCATATAGGTTGCTCACCTAGTTGCACATCTAGACAACCTATTTTGTTGCAAACTTTAATTTGGTAAAGAAAAGGTTAAAAAATTGTTAGTTGCCTATTCACCCCCCCCCTCTAGTCAACCATATCGATCCTTTCACGTGCCTTATAGGGATGATAGATTTTGTAAGAAGCATAAACTTGATAGAACCAATTTTTTTCTCAAAGTGATAGATGAATTTGCTACAAAATTATGTTCTCTTTGTCCTATTACTTGTGAACTTTGCAATAAGGTTGGTCATCTTAATTTCCAGTGCAAACTTTTTCATGACCGAATCGTGGCCAAATATTGTAATGATTTAATCACCCTTGAACTTTATAATGAGCTTTGTCTATTTTTGGGGAGTGAAGAATTGACACATAAAAATAGTTGGTTTGAAGTATTCATTCTCATGGACGACATTGAAACTAATCTAAAAAATATCTATATGTTTTGCATGGTAAATTGCAATGACAATGCTTATATTGCCAACTAAAGAAAGATGGGGAAAGCAATAGAATATAAAAGGAATACTAATTAAAGGGTAAAATTTCCACTTTGCCTCCTATTGTATCTCATGATGAAATAGGTGACAAGGAGGAGCTCCTTATTCAACCAATCTCATCAATAAGAAGCCCGAAAAAATTAATTAAACCCACACATGATGTGGTGAAGAAGAAGAAGAAAAGAACAAAGAATAGAGGTAAAAAGGTATCTCTCCCAAATAATGTTGCTCCTACTATTGTTTTGCCTCATGAAAATGAATCAAAAATAATCATGGAAGATGATGCACTTGATGATGATATTGCTTCTTTGTCTTATGGCACAATGTCCGAGAGCACTATTGATGATGATTTTGTTATGCCTATTGCTTGTTGTGATGACTATGATTGGGAAGATAATGATACTTCATATAATTTTGAAAATCTCAGTGGCACCAACTTGGGAAATTATGATGATAATAATTGTTATACTATTGCTGCCATTCATACTATTAATAATGAGAGTGATTATGCTTATGATATGCCAAGCCACAAGCTAGGGGATGCTATGTTTGATGAGAATGACATATTTGAGAATTAATTTGCTGCAATTAATGTTTGTCCCAAGCCTAGGGATGCTATGCTTAATGAAGATGATGTTTTTAGCCCCCCTACTTTGAATGATCAAATTTGTTGTGATGATCGCATGCCTCCTATTTATGATGATTGCAATATTTATGAAAGTGGGTTTGGAAGAGCGTCAACTTTAGATAATAATTATCCCAATATTTTGGAGGGTGTTGAATTTTATTATAATGATAAAAGTGGATTTGGAGAGGTCATGACTTTATTTAGTAATGATTCCACTATTTTGGAAGAGGTTTCAATTGACTATGATGAGAACAAAGTTGCTACTTATGATGATTATTGTGATGATACTTATGTTATAAAAAGTAGTGATAATTATTGTCATAATTTTGAATATCCTCTTACTGAACATTACTCTTTTAATGTGGAAACAATTTTTAGTATTCGAGTTTCTTATGATACTCCCACTATTGTGAATGAGAATAAAATTGCTTATATGGAGAGTAATAAATTTTCTATGCTTTTGGATCATGAAAAGAATGCTTTATGTGATGGTTATATTGATGAATCTATTCATGATGCTACTGAAAATTATTATTAGAGAGGAACTTATGATTCTTGATGCTCTTGTTATGTTTCAATTCTTATCTTTTATGCGAGCATCATTCAACTCATCATGCCTAGCTAAAAGATATTAAGGAAAAGCGCTTGTTGGGAGACAACCCAACGTTTACCCGTACTTTTTTGTGTGTTCACATGATTAGGATACTGTAGTAATCATGTTTTATAGCTTTATTTTCAGTAAAGTTCAAAGTAAAGCCTTTGGGATAGTGTGGATGATAGTTGACTTGATTCTGTGCAAAACAGAAACTTTTGCACTCAGTCCAGGATTTTTAGAAATTCACTGGAATGTGTTTTTGATCTGAATTTTTTAAATATCATTGATATACAAATTTCCTACGTTGTCCTAATTTTTCAGAGTTTTTGGAGTTACAGAATTATGGTTGGAGTACATATTACTACAGATTGTTCTGTTTTTGACAGATTCTATTTTCAATGCATAGTTTGCTTGTTATATAGTTTCTATGGCTTATATTGCTCAATATAAATTGTGGAAGTGATAAGGTACAGTAGGAATTGTGTGAGAACAATTATGAATCTTGTTTTCGACAGAACTGAAGTGAATGATTTGTCTTTATCATACTAACCTATCTCACGAAGTTTCGTTAAGTTTTGTGTGATTGAAGTTTTCAAGTTTTGGGTGAGATATCGATATGAGGAGAATAAGGAGTGACAAGACCCTAATCTCGGGGATGCCCAAGGCACCCCCAAGGTAATATACAAGGAAGATCCAAGCAACTAAGCTTGGGGATGCCCCGGAAGGCATCCCCTCTTTCGTCTCCAACAATATCGGTAACCTTACGTGAGGCTATATTTTCAGTCACATGATATGAGTTTTGCTTGGAGTGTCATTTTATTTTGTCAATATTTGCTTGTTGTTATTTAGAATAATATTTTTCATCTTTTATTTCAATAAAAATGTCAAGTATAGCCTTTGCCATTCTTATTTTGCAACTCTATATGTCGCTGTTTGAAAACAGAAAGTTGCATGCTAGTGCGTGAATTCTTTAGAAATGTAAGAATGTGAAAAAATGTTGAATTTTTTGCACAATAAGCTATGATAAATTTTCTACAGTATGGTAATTTTTTCAGAATTTTTGGAGTTAGAGAAGTATGAATCTTCTTGCATTCTTTACAGATTGTCCTGTTTCGGCAGATTGCTGTTATGTTTGCCTTATTTGCATATATTTGCTTGTTTAATGGTTCTATTTGAGGAAGGATTATTAAATATGCAGAGGCATTTAGTATCCAATTTTAAATATTAATTTTAGTGATGTGTTACAGCAGGGAATGATAAGGTTATTGCATTGATTTATACTGACTTATCTCACGAGTTCTTGTTGGGTTTTGTGTGGATGAAGTTTTAAGATTTAGGGAAATACAGCTATAAAAGGAATTAAGGAGACACAAAAGCTCAAACTTGGGGATGTCCAAGGCATCCCAAATTAATATTCCAAGAAGTCTCAAGCATCTAGGCTTGGGGATGCCCCGGTAGGCATCCCACCTTTCTTCATCAACAATTATCGGTTAGTCTCGGTTGAGCCTAAGTTTTTGCTTTTTCACATGTGTGTGATGTACTTGGAATGCCATTTTATCTTGTTTTGCTTGCTGTTTTAATAAAATACTTAGATCTGAAAGTTTTTAAATAAAAGAGAGTCCTTATGTCGGTGTACTAAGGTAGGGGGTACCTCAGTACCCCAACTTGTGCACGGGCAGCCGCAGCCCCCCGCAGCTGGATCCACCATATGCTAGCCGGAGACCATTCCTGCTCCATACCAAGCCATTCAAGAACAAAGTATACAAGATAGAAAATCAAGACCCCGGCAAGAGGAGCTTGCCGGGAAGGCCGCTCCAGGCTCAAGATTACGTCACTCATGCAAGCCCCTGGCGAAAGGAGCTCGCCGGGGAGACTAGAAGACTACATCTTAGAAGACATGCCTCGGCGCTATACGCGTCCCGGCGAGGGCCCGGGGAGCGACAAGTTACAAGCCCGACAAGCTCCCGGGCCCGGCAAGATCAAGACCCCGGCAGGGTACTTGCCGGGCGAGCTGCGATGCGTGCCCCGCGCTCCAGCTCATCTGCCCACGCGTCGCCTTTAGCCTTCTCGAGACGCGTGGCGGTTGGTTGTGCAGCATGAGGGTGCGGTGGCACTCCACGGTGGTGGCTCCATCGCTGTGGCAAACGGAGACGCAAGGGCGGAACTTTTGGGGCCGCCGGCGACGGGCATTTAATGCTCTTGTCCCCTCTGTCAAAAGTAGGTAGAATCCATTGCTCAAGCAATTGTAGCTGCACTGTTCCCCCACTGCTCCAACTACCACCTCTTTTACATTTTACCCCTCTACCCTACGTTGACACTGCCGGTGACCCTTGCCCTATAAAAGGAGGCCCATGCACAACGAGGGGGGTCGGAGGTTGGGAACCCTTGGCAACTCTAGCGCTGGGTTCGACTCATTTGCAACTCTCACGCTCGTAGGTAGCCACTCGTAGCTCTACAAGCTCCCGAAGCACAATACAACACAAAGCAGCAAGAGGGTTTACGCGACCATCGCGCCCGGCTGGGTAAAATCCTCCCCGCGCGCATCGCTCGATCCGCTCTGTGCATCCTCCGCCCGCATCAACACACGAAAGGGCCGCCCCCGCCCCATAGGTGTCGCGCCCCATCGCGCCCGACATCTTTGGCGCGCCAGGTAGGGGGCGTCGAGGTTGTGCGGACCTGATCCGGCGTTCGCGCGGCCGCGCTCTTCATCAACCTCTTCAGTTCCATCGACAGCTTCGTCGACAACTGCGCCATGGCCCCGAAGGCGAGGGCTTCGAGGGTCGCAGATCCGTCTGCGTCTCACCCGCCGCCACCGGAGCCAGTGGTGGGCGGAGGAGACGCCAGCGGAAGGGTGGACACCGGCGAGGGCACTCGCGGCGCCACCAGATCGAGGGCAGGACGGATGACGCGCCTCGGTCTCCGCAGATCCACGCCCATCCCAAAGACACGGCGACCAGCAGCGACATACCACGAGAGGTGGTACCCGCATGCTGGGGCAAGGATAAGCCGGAGGCTCGCGGGATGCTCCGGACCGCTGTCCATGCATGAGCAAAGCAAAAGTGCCAGGGCGGGATCCTGCTCCTCCTATCGCTATTAGGAGTCCGAGCATATCCTGTTCCTCGCGCCGCTCGCTCCCGCTTCCCTCCGCGCCGGCAAGCGTGTCCCCTTGGAACGCTACGCTGTCGTCGAGGATGCGCCATCGAGCTCTAAGTCCGGCGAGGACGGCTCTGGCGCTCACTCCGACAAGCACGGCTCCTCGGAACGCTATAAGCCCGGCAAAGACAGCACTGGTGCTCGCTCCGGCAGACGCACCTCCCCGGAGTGCTGCGCTGTCGTCAAGGACGCGCCATTAATCTCCACCAGCAAGTGCAAAGAAACAAAAGAAAAAGAAAAGCTAAGTCGCTCGAGCCTTCGTGCAGAGCACTCTTTAATTCCATGCTTTTATTGGTTATATCCCTCGCGCATTCGTCCTTTGTACGCGAAACCTGTGCGCGGAGGAGCCTGCCTGTGAATGGTCGCACCCTTACTCTGCTTCGAACACACTCAACGAGTTAAGAGTGAGCCGCGACCAGCTTCGCGCCCTCGTTTCGTTTCGAGTCTGCTCAGCAAGTTAAGCGCGTCGCGACTAGACGCGGCAAGGTTGCTTGCCGGAAGCGACACCAGCCAAGCGGGCTGCTGATGTTCCGCACTCAGCAAGCGTGTTAAGCACCGGCAAGTTACCTAGAAGCGTAGGGTAAAAACGCACAAAGGATGTAGAGTAGAGGGTGTAACGTGGCAAGCCCTGCCGTGAGATGTCCTTCGTATGAGAGACTTGTGCGCGAGAGGAGCCGAATCGTGGCCCAGTTGCGTACTTGGTTTGTTTCCGAGTCCGCTCAACAAACACAAGTGTGCTGCTGCACCCTTATCTTGCTTTCGAGCCTGCTCGACAAGTTAAGCGTCATAAGAATCGGCCCGACAAGGTTGCTTGCCGGAAGCAACACCGCCGGCGGGCTGTCCCGCGCTCGGCAAGCGTGTTCGCCCCGGCAAGCTCCCCAAGAGCGTAGAGTACAAACATACGAGGGGCAAGGCACGGCATCGTGTTGCATAGTCAAGATTTATATACACATACGTATACATGAAGCAGTTGCATGTCTACCTCAGCTGTTTTCATGACTGAAATTGCAGCAACAAGGAGGAACCGAAAGATCACTCCAGCGCCTGAGGTCCGGCAAGCCAGGATCGCCGGGGAGCTGCGGATGCCAAGGTTCTTCCTCGGCAAGCCAGCCTCGCTGGGGGCTGCGAACGCCAAGATTCGTCTCCGGCAAGCTAGAGTTGCTGGGGGCTGCGATATCAGATAAGTTTTTCATCCCTCGTCATGCATCCTCCTATGGACCGGGAAATGCGGGGCTGCGTCTTAGAACGAACGTGTCTTGTAAAACCCGTACGTGGAGGAGCCGAGTCGTGGCCCAGTTGCGTACTTGGTTTGTTTCCGAGTCCGCTCAACAAGCACAAGTGTCCCGCTGCACCCTTATCTTGCTTTCGAGCTTGCTCAGCAAGTTAAGCGTCGCAACTGGCCCGGCGAGGTTGCTTGCTGGAAGCGACACCAGCCAGCGGGCTGTCCCGCGCTCGGCAAGCGTGTTCGCCCCGGCAAGCTCCCCGATAGCGTAAGAACACACAAGGCACGCAGTCAAGTAAAAGACTCAGTCCGGCAAGCTTTCCCCTCTTTTCATTAAAAACATCCAATTTAGTACAAGTCCATAGAGGATGAAAAACATGATAGAGAGGATTACAAGTTCTTAAATGCAGCTAATGCCCGAGGGCTTACAATCTAAAAAGATAAGGTGCCCGTGATCCCTCTCCTGTTTCTCTGTTCAGGAGTTCAGGAGGTAGGTCAAGGAGCCCCCGGCAAGATAAGCCTGCCGGGGAGAGGAGGTCCCGGCAAGAGGAGCTTGTCGGGGAAGGGCGAAAGGAGCGCCTAGGAGAGCGTGGTGGTGACGCCGCCGTGCCCCAGGAGCTGCGCAAGGTGACGGGCATGGGGAAGCGTCGACGGCGCCAGCGACAAGTCCCTGAAGCCCCCGGAGAGCCACGGGCGCCAGAAGACACCAAGAGAACTTCCCGGGGACCGGCCAGGAGCTTGGCGGAGTCGGAGGCGTAGGAGGCAGAGCTTGAAGACGGGGTAGTGGGACGTCAGCACGCTGTCGAGGGCTCCTCGCCCTCGCGCTGCGACGTAGCGGCCTTGCCGCCACTCCCCCTCTTCCTCTTCCGCAGCCTCCCTACGCCAACCGCCAAGAAGACGGCCCCGGGGAGTTCAGGAGGCCGGCAACCCAGAAGATGGGGTTGCCGGTGGCGCGCGAGGCAGCGGTGTCCGACGCCTAGTCGGGCCCGCCATCCCCCTCGTCGTCGCTGTCGCTCCCCTCCTCGTCACTCTCGCTCAAGGAGGGGCCTTCGCTATCCGAGGAGCTGTCCACACAGCAGCGTACCCGGGTCCCGTAATCGCCGAAGACCTTGACGGCGAGGAGGTCACCATCCATTAACTTGAAATGGAGGTGAACCCGCCGTCAAGCTATGGATCCGGCGAACGCCTTCCACCCTCGGTCGAAGAACATCACGCCGGGCTGGGGACACGACACTCACCCGAGTGCCGCTGATCCCGCAGCCCCTCATGCGCAACTCCATCACGCCGGGTGGATCCGGTCCCATCGCGTCCGCGAACGGGGCGGCAGCCGGAGGCGACGACGAGGCGCCCGCGAAGCTTGATGAAGAACTCCCGGGGTCATCTCCGTGTGGACCGCGCCGTGGTCGGGTCGAGATGCCGGGAGACGGGGAGGCACATCACCACGACCGCCTCTCCCCGACCGCCTCGGCCACGCCCTCGGCCTGCCCACGGCGCGCCCCTCCCTCTCCCTCTCGTGGCGGCTCCTTTGCCACGGGAGCGGGATGGGGAGTGGTGCGCTGCCTAGAAGCGACCCTCGCTGCCACCGTCGAAGGACGGGGTTCCCTCCTTCCATGGCGGCAAGAAGAACAGAAGATGAAGACGAAGGAGGAGAGGATGAGTGCGCCATTGTGCTCCCCTTCCGCCCCTTTTAAAGGGGCAAGGTGGGGCTCAACCGCCCCGCCGCCAATCAGAAGCGAGAAGGCGGAGGGCGGGCCGACTCGCTTTCTCCGCCTGTGGACGGCTCGGTCTCCCACCTTTGCCGCCCACGACCCCCGTGCATGAGGGCCGCGTGGCGAAAAAGCGGAACCGGAGCGACGGGCGAAGCGACCTCGCTCTGCACCACGATCACGGGGTGGATGCCTTAAAGGCTGCATGCGCCGCCCACATCTCCCACGACGCCGCAATCGACGCGTGCCGTTACGGGAGGAGAGGCGGCGGATGCAGAAGCAGACTCGACGCGCCATGGGCTTCGCGTGCCCGTGCACTGTCTTGGGCCTGGCCCAACAGAGCTCGGCACCGTGTGTGGCCCAGGCCCGGGGGCTCCTGTCGGTGTACTAAGGTAGGGGGTACCTCAGTACCCCAACTTGTGCACGGGCAGCCGCAGCCCCCCGCAGCTGGATCCACCATATGCTAGCCGGAGACCATTCCTGCTCCATACCAAGCCATTCAAGAACAAAGTATACAAGATAGAAAATCAAGACCCCGGCAAGAGGAGCTTGCCGGGAAGGCCGCTCCAGGCTCAAGATTACGTCACTCATGCAAGCCCCTGGCGAAAGGAGCTCGCCGGGGAGACCAGAAGACTACATCTTAGAAGACACGCCTCGGCGCTATACGCGTCCCGGCGAGTGCCCGGGGAGCGACAAGTTACAAGCCCGACAAGCTCCCGGGCCCGGCAAGATCAAGACCCCGGCAGGGTACTTGCCGGGCGAGCTGCGATGCGTGCCCCGCGCTCCAGCTCATCTGCCCACGCGTCGCCTTTAGCCTTCTCTAGAGACGCGTGGCGGTTGGCTGTGCAGCATGAGGGGTGCGGTGGCACTCCACGGTGCTGGCTCCATCGCCGTGGCAAACGGAGACGCAAGGGCGGGAACTTTTGGGGCCGACGGCGACGGGCATTTAATGCTCTTGTCCCCCTCTGTCAAAAGTAGGTAGAATCCACTGTTCAAGCAATTGTAGCTGCCTTTGTTCCGCACTGTTCCAACTACCACCTCTTTTACATTTTTACCCCTCTACCCTACGTTGACACCTGTCGGTGACCCCTTGCCCTATAAAAGGAGGCCCATGCACAACGTAGAGGGGGTCGGAGGTTGGGAACCCATGGCAACTCTAGCGCCTGGGGTTCGACTCATTTGCAACTCTCACGCTCGGGTAGCCACTACTGTAGCTCTTCAAGCTCCCGAAGCACAATACAACACAAAGCAGCAGTAGGGTTTTACGCGACCATCGCGGCCCGAAGCTGGGTAAAAATCCCTCCCCCGCGCGCATCGCCTCGATCTGCTCTCTGTGCATCCTCCGCCCTCGTACCGAACACACGAAAGGGGCCGTCCGGCCCCATAGGTGTCGCGCCCCATCGCGCCCGACACCTTAAATGGCTACCCATTTACTTAACTACTCGCTTGATCTTCACTTAGATCTTTTTGGAGTAATTTGTCATTTACTCTTGCGCTTCACTTATATCCTATGAGTAAATTGTTGAATGAATTGAATGTCATGAAGTTGAAGTTATATGTTCATATCATGCCTAGTAGTAGCTTCACATTGGGTTTAGAAAGTGAAATCTTTTGATGCTTGACAATCACAATATTGGCCATACAAGCAATTCATGAACGATTAGTATAAGGAAGAGAACTTTCACATGCAAATATATTATCTTGGACATCTTCTATGATTGTGAATACCCATTAATAGTTTCAAACTTGAGCAAATTAGTTGAAGTTGGGCAAGGAAGATAACATAATGAGTTATGTTTGGGTATATTTGCATAGAAGTTATATTGTCATGGATAATCCAACATGTGGTGTTTGCCTAGGATCTTTTGCTGGCCAAAAATTCGTACAAAGTAGAGATACTACTTGTGCATCCAAAAACCCTTAAACCCAGTTTCTTGCCATGAGTGTCCACCATACCTACCTATGGACTGAATAAGATCCATCAAGTAAGTTGTCATCGTTGCATAAAGCAATAAAAATTGCTCTTATAAATATGTTTGATCTTTTATTGTAAGGGAAAATTGAGCATTGTACGAACTTGTGATGGCAAAGTAATAAAAGCGAGGGACTGCATAATAAAAGTGGCCATCATAAGGGGCAATATAATGTGATGTTCCTTTGCATTAAGAGCTTGGGCATCCAAATAAAAAGCGCATGACAACCTCTGCTTCCCTCTGCGAAGGGCCTATCTTTTAGTTTTCAGTATTTACTTTTATGCAAGAGTCAATAGAATGCATTCTCATTTCAACCTCAATTATTCTCTAGTTGGAGAGCATCATGTGGTGGGGAAAGATCTAGGCACATATGACCAGTCAAATATATTTGATCATAATTTATTATTGTTGACAATTATCTCTATGATAAATGAGTTGGGAGGCAAAATATTAAGCCCCTATCTTTCTCTATGTTCGATGGATGCCATTTGTTCTAGAATATGCTTTGAGTACTAGTAATCATAGAAGCCTATATGATGATTGAGTATGTGGAGATCTTACTTAGAGTCTGTTGAATAAGTTGAATTGCAATTGTTTGGTGACTAAGAATATAGGTTGTTGAGTTTCAAGAGAATTCATTGTTTGAACCTTAACATGTGAATTGGTTGCTACTTTAACATGAGAAGTTTTATGAGAAAGAATTGTTGTTATGATAATAGGAAAAGTGATTGAAATTATCATTGATCAAACTTATGCAATTTGCTAGCATTCACACTTCATAAATTATTTCTTTTACCATTTACCTACTCGAGGACGAGTAGGAATTCAGCTTGGGGATGTTGCTACGTCTCCAACGTATCTATAATTTATGAAGCATTCATGCTGTTATATTATCATTCTTGGATATTTTGGAATATTTTTATAGCAACTTTATATCATTTTTTGGGACTAACCTATTGACATAGTGCCAAGTACCAGTTGTTGTTTTTCGCTTGTTTTTTACTTTGCAGGAAATCAATATCAAACGGAGTCCAAATGCAGCAAAACATTTTGGAGAACTTTTTTGGACAAGAAGACCCAGGATGGGCTAAAAAGTACCAAAGGGGAGGCCCGAGGTGGGCACAACCCACCTGGGCGCACCTAGGGGGTTGTGCCCCCCTCGGTGACCTCCCGCACCGCTTCTTCGCCCTATAAATTGCCAAATATTCCAAAAACCCTCGGGGTTACCCTAGATCAGAAGTTTCACCGCCATAAGCCTCTGTAGCCACGAAAATTCAATCTAGACCCTATTTCGGCACCCTGCCGGAGGGGGAAATCATCATCGGTGGCCATCTTCATCATCCCGGCGGCCACCACGATGAGGAGGGAGTAGTCCACCCTCGGGGCTAAGGGTTTGTACCAGTAGCTATGTGTTTAATCTCTCTCTCTCGTGTTCTTGAGTTGGCACGATCTTGATCTATCGCGGGCTTTGTTAATATAGTTGGATCATATGGTATTTTTCCCTCTCTATCTTCTTGTGATGAATTGAGTTTTCCCTTTGAGATTTCATTTATCGGACTGAATACTTTTATGGATTTGAGAGCACTTGATAATGTCTTGCATATGAATACCCGTGGTCACAATGGAGTATTATATTGATTCACTTGGTATATGTATTGGCACTCAACTCGCGGATTCCCGAGGTGACATTGGGGTAAAGTATGCATAGGGGTTGATGCACGTTTTCGTCCTTGTTTCTTGATACGTCTGTCGGATTTAGGGATCCGCAAACCCTTGAGAGGTTTGAACTCTGGGGCGCGTGTGTGGATCTCAACCTTCCCAGCCTGCCTACTCGCGATCCTCCTAAGCCTAGCGCGTCGATCCCAAAGAGACACAAAGACACAACGATTTATACTGGTTCAGGCCACCGTTGTGGTGTAATACCCTAATCCAGTGTGGTGTGGTGGATTGCCTCGAAGGGCTATGGATGAACTGGTACAGTGGATGAACAAGCCTCAGGAGGTGAGGTGTTCTTGGGATGGTGTGGTGTATGCTAGCTCTACTTGTTCTGATTCCGTCCCCCTTCTATGGTGGTGGCTAGTCCTATTTATAGTGGCCTTGGTCCTCTTCCCAAATATGAGCAGGAAGGGATCCCACAACGACCGGTTTTGAAAGGGGACAAGTAGTACAGTCTATCCTGACAAAAGTAGTCTTCGCCTGCGAAAAGTCTTTGGTCGTGACGCTACGGTGGGCTCGTCAATGACCTCCGTCCTGCCGTCCTGGCGGTCTTGGTCTCGTTGCACCAGAATGGAAACCTTTGGCTGATTCCTTGGGACTCCATGCCTGCGCCCTGCTTCCTTTGCATCGAAGAGGAAACCTGCGCTCTGCACTCGCCTGGCCTTAGTCGTCATGGCTCACGTCAGCTGAGCCTCGTGAGGTAGCTTGCATAGAACTCTCCACCCCTCAGGAGCCAGCCTGAGGAGGCTGATTCCTTTGGGAGTCTTGGCGTCTTCCGCCTTGCAAGGCTTGGCCCCTCGCGAGGGACTTGTGTTGTTGATGACGAAGCTGGGCCGTACCAGGCCGCCGATGGAGCCACGTGGTGGGCCGTAGGCACGCAGGGCTGGATACCCCCGAATCCAGGACGCTGACAGTAGCCCCCGGGCCCAAGGCGCGCTTGGGCTTGGCTTCTAGGCGAAGCCAAAGGGCAACTGCGGAGCACCGCGGGCCCTAACTGCCTGCGGCCTTGATGACACGCGGCGATTGATGGGGCGTGGGCGACTCCGCTTCCCCATGCTACCTCGGCAACCGTATGACTTGACAACTGCATGCTGCATGCAGAGAAAATCACCATTACTGGAGATCATGGGAGCCCGATGATTTACCTTCTCCCGGCTATAAATGTGTGGGCGGCCGGAGCCTCTGCCCATCATGCTTTCATCTTGCTTCCGCCTGCTCCTCTTCTTTTCCATCTTGCCTCCATGGCGCCGATCAGAAGGTATTCTGCGGCTGAGAAGGGGAAGGCCCCTCATGAGGGGCCCGATCCTCTTCCGCCGATGAAACGGCTATGTCTTCCTCATGGTGTCAGTGCGGGTCGGGAGGTGACCAGGCCTTGGCAATCGAGGCCTCCACCTAGCTTCCCTCTTCCCATATATGCTCGCGCTCAGGACGAAGGAGTGCACCATCGAGAGAGGCCTGACGAAGGTGGCAAGGCCGCCATTGCCCTGCCGTCCGCACCATCGACCCACGCCGAGGGTAGCTCGCGTGAGTTTGTGGTGTGGGCGGCGATGCCCCCTGACACCTGGATCCGACTCCTGAAGTTCTTCGACAACGAGCTGACTCCAAGGGGGCCAGTCAAGCTGTGGCTGCAACATGCGTGGTGCCACAGCTTGGCAACCAGAGCTGAAGTCGAGGTGGTGCCGCCCGGCAACGTCTTCATGACTCGAGGATGGGGTGAGATTGCCCGGGCTTTCTGCACAGAGGGAGCCTTGGCGATCCACTTCGAGTATGATGGCATGGCCACCCTGTTCTTCAAGGTCTTCAACAAGGAGGGCGGATGGCTAGAGTGCTGCCCAGGAGGAGGCAGCGCGAGGGACACCGCGGCGGGCGCTGGACCTGTTGTCGTCCCCTTTGGCGCTCCGTCCAGCAGCAGTGGCGACTCCTGGGAATCCAGCGACTCTCCTGAGCCTAGTGATTCTCCGGAGTTGAGCGACGACAGCTACGTGCCGCCGAGCTCCCGCCGAGGCCACAGCACAGCTGCGGCTGCCGCCCAGTGTCGTTGGCGATACGTAAGGCCCTGAAGTTGCTCTTGTTGGGGAACGTAGTAATTTCAAAAAATTTCCTACGCACACGCAAGATCATGGTGATGCATAGCAACGAGAGGGGAGAGTGTTGTCTACGCACCCTCGTGAGACCAAGCGAAGCGTTGACGCAACATAGAGAAAGTAGTCGTCGTCCTCCGGTCCAACCGATCCAAGCACCGTTACTCCGGCACCTCCGAGTTCTTGACGCGCGACAGCTTGATGACGCACCCTCGATCTCCAATCCAAGAGAGGCTCGAGGGGAGTTCCACAAGCATGACGGCGTGGTGACGATCTTGATGTTCTCTGTCGCAGGCTTCGCCTAAGCACCGCTACAATATGATCGAGGTGTAATATCGTGGAGGGGGCACCGCACACGGCTAAGGAACAATCAATGATCAACTTGTGTGTCCTAGGGTGCCCCCTACCCCGTATATAAAGGAGGAGGGAGGAGGTGGCCGGCCTCAAGGGGCGCGCCATGGGGGGAAACCTACTCCAAGTAGGTTTCCCTCTCTTTTCCTTATCTTATTTGGAGGGGGAAGGAAGGAGTACTAGTATTAGGAAGTAGTACTAGTAGTAGGAAGGAAGAGAGGGGGAAGGAGAAAGGAAAGGGGGGGCCGGCCCCCTTCCCCAATTCGGATTGGGCTTGGGGGCGCCCCCTCCCTTGCTCCTTCTCTCTTCCTCCTACATGGGCCCAATAAGGCCCATATACCTCCCGGGGGGTTCCGGTAACCTCCCGGAGCTCCAAACTTCTCCGGAACCTTTCCGGTGTCCAAATATATCCGTCCAATATATCAATCTTTATGTCTCGACCATTTGAGACTCCTCGTCATGTCCGTGATCATATCCGGACTCGAACAACCTTGGTACATCAAAATACATAAACTCATAATATAAGCATCGAAACCTTAAGCGTGCGGACCCTACGGTTCGAGAACAATGTAGACATGACCGAGACATGTCTCGGTCAATAACCAATAGCGGGACACAGATGCCCATATTGGTTCCTACATATTCTCGAAGATCTTTATCGGTCAAACCGCACAACAACATACGTTGTTCCTTTGTCATCGGTATGTTACTTGCCCGAGATTCGATCGTCGGTATCCAATACCTAGTTCAATCTCGTTACGCAAGTCTCTTTACTCGTTCCGTAATACATCATCTCACAACTAACTCATTAGTTGAAATGCTTGCAAGGCTTAAGTGATGTGTATTACCGAGAGGGCCCAGAGATACCTCTCCGACATTGGAGTGACAAATCCTAATCTCGAAATACGCCAACTCAACAAGTACCTTGGAGACACCTGAGAGCACCTTTATAATCACCCGATTACGTTGTGATGTTTGGTAGCACACAAAGTGTTCCTCCGGTAAACGGGAGTTGCATAATCTCATAGTCATAGGAACATGTATAAGTCATGAAGGAAGCAATAGCAACATACTAAACGATCGTGTGCTAAGCTAACGGAATGGGTCATATCAATCAGATCATTCAACTAATGATGTGACCTTGTTAATCAAATAACAACTCCTTGTTCATGGTTAGGAAACATAACCATCTTTGATTAACAAGCTAGTCAAGTAGAGGCATACTAGTGACACTCTGTTTGTCTATATATTCACACATGTATTATGTTTCCGGTTAATACAATTCTAGCATGAATAATAAACATTTATCATGATATGAGGAAATAAATAATAACTTTATTATTGCCTCTAGGGCATATTTCCTTCAGTCTCCCACTTGCACTAGAGTCAATAATCTAGATTACACAGTAATGATTCTAACACCCATGGAGTCTTGGTGTTGATCATGTTTTTCTCGTGGAAGAGGCTTAGTCAACGGGTCTGCAACATTCAGATCCGTATGTATCTTGCAAATCTCTATGTCTCCCACCTGGACTAGATCCCGGATGGAATTGAAGCGTCTCTTGATGTGCTTGGTTCTCTTGTGAAATCTGGATTCCTTCGCTAAGGCAATCGCTCCAGTATTGTCACAAAAGATTTTCATTGGACCCGATGCACTAGGTATGACACCTAGATCGGATATGAACTCCTTCATCCAGACTCCTTCATTGGCTGCTTCCGAAGCAGCTATGTATTCCGCTTCACATGTAGATCCCGCCACGACGCTTTGCTTTGAACTGCACCAACTGACAGCTCCACCGTTTAATGTAAACACGTATCCGGTTTGCGATTTAGAATCGTCCGGATCAGTGTCAAAGCTTGCATCAATGTAACCATTTACGATGAGCTCTTTGTCACCTCCATATACGAGAAACATATCCTTAGTCCTTTTCGGTATTTGGGATGTTCTTGACCGCTGTCCAGTGATCCACTCCTGGATTACTTTGGTACCTCCCTGCTAGACTTATAGCAAGGCACACATCAGGTCTGGTACACAGCATTGCATACATGATAGAGCCTATGGCTGAAGCATAGGGAACACTTTTCATTTTCTCTCTATCTTCGCGGTGGTCGGGCTTTGAGTCTTACTCAACTTCACACCTTGCAATCTGAGCAAGAACCCTTTCTTTGCTTGATCCATTTTGAACTTCTTCAAAACTTTGTCAAGGTATGTGCTTTGTGAAAGTCCAATTAAGCATCTTGATCTATCTCTATAGATCTTAATGCCCAATATGTAAGCAGCTTCACCGAGGTCTTTCATTGAAAAACTTTTATTCAAGTATCCCTTTATGCTATCCAGAAATTCTATATCATTTCCAATCAATAATATGTCATCCACATATAATATTAGAAATGCTACAGAGCTCCCACTCACTTTCTTGTAAATCTGAGGCTTCTCCAAAAGTCTCAGTATAAAACCAAATGCTTTGATCACACTATCAAAACGTTTATTCCAACTCGAGAGGCTTGCACCAGTCCATAAATGGAGCGTTGGAGCTTGCACACTTTGTTAGCTCCTTTGGATCGATAAAACCTTCGGTTGCATCATATACAACTCTTCTTCCGAAATCCATTCAGAATGCAGTTTTACATCCATTTGCCAAATTTCATAATCATAAAATCGGCAATTGCTAACATGATTCGGATAGACTTAAGCATCGCTATGGGTGAGAAGGTCTCATCGTAGTCAACCCCTTGAACTTGTCGAAAACCTTTTGCAACAAGTCGAGCTTTGTAAACAGTAACATTACCGTCAGCGTCTGTCTTCTTCTTGAAGATCCATTTATTCTCAATTGCTTGCCGACCATCGGGCAAGTCAACCAAAGTCCATACTTTGTTCTCATACATGGATCCCATCTCAGATTTCATGGCTTCAAGCCATTTTGCAGAATCTGGGCTCACCATCGCTTCTTCATAGTTCGTAGGTTCATCATGATCTAGTAGCATGACTTCCAAAATAGGATTACCGCACCACTCAGTGCGGATCTTACTGATTCGACCTCGTGGTTCGTATTAACTTGATCGAAGTTCTATGATCATTATCATCAACTTCCTCACTAGTTGGTTTTGGCGTCCACGTAAATCGGTTCTGTGATGTATTATTTTCCAACAAGGGAGTAGGTACAGATTACCTCATCAAGTTCTACTTTCCTCCCACTCACTTCTTTCGAGAGAAACTCCTTCTCTAGAAAGGATCCATTCTTAGCAACGAATGTCTTGCCTTCGGATCTGTGATAGAAGGTGTACCCAACTGTCTCCTTTGGGTATCCTATGAAGACACATTTCTCCGATTTGGGTTCGAGCTTATCAGGTTGAAGCTTTTTCACATAAGCATCGCAACCCCAAACTTTAAGAAATGACAACTTTGGTTTCTTGCCAAACCATAGTTCATAAGGTGTCGTCTCAACGGATTTTGACGGTGCCCTATTTAACGTGAATGTGGCTGTCTCTAGAGCATAACCCCAAAACGATAGCGGTAAATCTGTAAGAGACATCATAGACCGCACCATATCAAGTAAAGTATGATTACGACGTTCGGACACACCATTACGCTGTGGTGTTCCGGGTGGCATGAGTTGTGAAACTATTCCACATTGTTTTAAGTGTAAACCAAACTCGTAACTCAAATATTCTCCTCCACGATCAGATCGTAGAAACTTTATTTTCTTGTTACGATGATTTTCAACTTCACTCTGAAATTCTTTGAACTTTTCAAATGTTTCAGACTTATGCTTCATTAAGTAGATATACCCATATCTGCTTAAATCATCTGTGAAGGTGAGAAAATAACGATATCCGCCACGAGCCTCAACATTCATTGGACCACATACATCAGTATGTATGATTTCCAACAAATCTGTTGCTCTCTCCATAGTACCGGAGAACGGCGTTTTGGTCATCTTGCCCATGAGGCACGGTTCGCAAGTACCAAGTGATTCATAATCAAGTGGTTCCAAAAGTCCATCAGTATGGAGTTTCTTCATGCGCTTATACCGATATGACCCAAACGGCAAGTGCCACAAATAAGTTGCACTATCATTATCAACTTTGCATCTTTTGGCTTCAACACTATGAATATGTGTATCACTACTATCGAGATTCATCAAAATAGACCACTCTTCAGGGTGCATGACCATAAAAGATATTACTCATATAAATAGAACAACCATTATTCTCGATTTAAATGAATAACCGTCTCGCATCAAACAAGATCCAGATATAATGTTCATGCTCAACGCGGCACCAAATAACAATTATTTAGGTCTAATACTAATCCGAAGGTAGATGTAGAGGTAGCGTGCCGACCGCGATCACATCGACTTTGGAACCATTTCCACGCGCATCGTCACCTCGTCCTTTGCGGTGTTTGCTTAATCCGTAGTCCTGTTTGAGTTGCAAATATTAGCAAGCAGAACCAATATCAAATACCCAGTGCTCTGCGAGCTCTAGTAAGGTACACATCAATAACATGTATATCACATATACCTTTGTTCACTTTGCCATCCTTCTTATCCGCCAAATACTTGGGGCAGTTCCGCTTCGATGACGATCGCTTGCGGTAGAAGCACTCGATTTCAGGCTTAGGTCCGACTTGGGTTTCTTCTCTTGAGCAGCAACTTGTTTGCTGTTCTTCTTGAAGTTCCTTCTTCTTCCCTTTGCCCTTTTCTTGAAACTAGTGGTCTTGTTAACCATCAACACTTGATGCTCCTTCTTGATTTCTACCTCCGCAGCCTTTAGCATTGCGAAGAGCTCGAGAATCGTCTTATCCATCCCTTGCATATTATAGTTCATCACGAAGCTCTTGTAGCTTGGTGGAAGTGATTGGAGAATTACATCAATGATGCTATCATCCGGAAGAGTAACTCCCAGTTGAATCAAGTGATTACAATACCCGGACATCTTGAGTATGTGCTCACCGTGAACTATTCTCCTCCATCTTGCAGCTATAGAACTTATTGGAGACTTCATATCTCTCAATCCGGGCATTCTTCAGAATATCAACTTCAACTCTGAAACATCTCATATGCTCCATGAGCGTTCAAAAGCGTCGTTGAAGTCCCGGTTCTAAGCCGTAAAGCATGGCACATTGAACTATCGAGTAGTCATCGACTTTGCTCGCCAGACGTTCTTAACGTCGTCGGTTACATCGGCAGCAGAGTTCTGGCACCCAGCGGTGCTTCGGGGCGTAATTTTTACATGCAGCAATGAGGATAATCCTCAAATTACGGACCCGATCCGGCGTAGTTGCTACCATCATCTTTCAACTTAGCTTTCTCAAGGAACGCATTAAAATTCAACGGAACAACAAAGACGGGCCATCTATCTACAAACAACATAGACAAGCAAGATACTATCGGTACTAAGTTCATGATAAATTTTAGTTCAATTAATCATATTACTTAAGAACTCCCACTTAGACAGACATCTCTCTAGTCATCTAAGTGATCACGTGATCCAAATCAACTAAACCATAACCGATCATCACGTGAGATGGAGTAGTTTTCAATGGTGAACATCTTATGTTGATCATATCTACTATATGATTCACGCTCGACCTTTCGGTCTCCGTGTTCGAGGCCATATCTGCATATGCTAGGCTCGTCAAGTTTAACTGAGTATTCTGTGTGCAAAACTGGCTTGCACCCGTTGTAGATGGACGTAGAGCTTATCACACCCGATCATCACGTGGTGTGCGGGCACGACGAACTTTGGCAACGGTGCATACTCGGGAGAACACTACTTGATAATTTTAGTGAGAGATCATCTTAAAATGCTACCGTCAATCAAAGCAAGATAAGATGCATAAAGGATAAACATCACATGCAATCAATATAAGTGATATGATATGGCCATCATCTTCTTGTGCTTGTGATCTCCATCTCGAAGCACCATCATGATCACCATCGTCACCGCGCGACACCTTGATCTCCATCGTAGCATCGTTGTCGTTTATGCCATCTATTGTTTCTCGACTATCGCTACCGCTTAGTGATAAAGTAAAGCAATTACGTATGCTTGCATTTCATACAATAAAGCGACAACCATATGGCTCCTGCCGATTGCCGATAACCGATTACAAAACATGATCATCTCATACAATAAAATATAGCATCATGTCTTGGCCATATCACATCACAACATGCCCTACAAAAACAAGTTAGGCGTCCTCTACTTTGTTGTTGCAAGTTTTACGTGGCTGCTACGGGCTTAAGCAAGAACCAATCTCACCTACGCATCAAAACCACAGCGATAGTTTGTCAAGTTGATGTTGTTTTAACCTTCGCAAGGACCGGCGTAGCCACACTTGGTTCAACTAAAGTTGGAGAAACCGACACCGCTAGTCACTGTGTGCAAAGCACGGCGGTAAAACCAGTCTCGCGTAAGCGTCTGGCGTAATGTCGGTCCGGGCCGCTTCATCCAACAATACCGCCGAACCAAAGTATGACATCTGGTAAGCGGTATGACTTATATCGCCCACAACTCACTTGTGTTCTACTTGTGCAAATAACATCAAACCATAAAACCTGGCTCGGATGCCCTTTGTTGGGGAACGTAGTAATTTCAAAAAATTCCTACGCACACGCAAGATCATGGTGATGCATAGCAGCGATAGGGAGAGTGTTGTCTCGTACCCTCGTAGACCGAAGCGGAAGCGTTGACGCAACGTAGAGGAAGTAGTCGTACGTCCTCCCGGTCCAACCGATCCAAGCACCGTTACTCCGGCACCTCCGAGTTCTTGACACGCGTACAGCTCGATGACACACCCTCGATCTCCAATCTAGTAGAGGCTCCGAGGGGGAGTTCCGTCAGCACGACGGCGTGGTGACAATCTTGATGTTCTCCTGTCGCAGGGCTTCGCCTAAGCACCGCTACAATATGATCGAGGTGTAATATCGTGGAGGGGGCACGCACACGGCTAAGGGCGATCAATGATCAACTTGTGTGTCCTAGGGTGCCCCTACCCCGTATATAAAGGAGGGAGGGAGGAGGTGGCCGGCCTCAAGGGGGGCGCCATAGGGAGGGGAAACCTACTCCAAGTAGGTTTCCTCTCTTCCTTATCTTATTTGGAGGGAAGGAAGGAGTACTAGTATTAGGAAGTAGTACTAGTAGTAGGAAGGAAGAGAGGGGAAGGAGAAAGGAAGGGGGCGGCCCCTCCCCAGTCGGATAGGGCTTGGGGCGCCCCTCCCTTGCTCCTTCTCTCTTCCTCTTACATGGGCCCAATAAGGCCCATATACCTCCCGGGGGGTTCCGGTAACCTCCCGGAGCTCCAAACTTCTCCGGAACCTTTCCGGTGTCCAAATATATCCGTCCAATATATCAATCTTTATGTCTCGACCATTTCGAGACTCCTCGTTATGTCCGTGATCATATCCAGGACTCCGAACAACCTTCGATACATCAAAATACATAAACTCATAATATAACTGTCATCGAAACCTTAAGCGTGCGGACCCTACGGTTCGAGAACAATGTAGACATGACCGAGACATGTCTCCGGTCAATAACCAATAGTGGGACCTGGATGCCCATATTGGTTCCTACATATTCTACGAAGATCTTTATCGGACAAACCGCACAACAACATACGTTGTTCCCTTTGTCATCGGTATGTTACTTGCCCGAGATTCGATCGTCGGTATCAATACCTAGTTCAATCTCGTTACGGCAAGTCTCTTTACTCGTTCCGTAATACATCATCTCACAACTAACTCATTAGTTGAAATGCTTGCAAGGCTTAAGTGATGTGTATTACCGAGAGGGCCCGAGATACCTCTTCGACATTCGGAGTGACAAATCCTAATCTTGAAATCGCCAACTCAACAAGTACCTTCGGAGACACCTGTAGAGCACCTTTATAATCACCCGATTCGTTGTGACGTTTGGTAGCACACAAATTGTTCCTCCGTAAGCAGGAGTTGCATAATCTCATAGTCATAGGAACATGTATAAGTCATGAAGGAAGCAATAGCAACATACTAAACGATCGTGTGCTAAGCTAACGGAATGGGTCATGTCAATCAGATCATTCAACTAATGATGTGACCTTGTTAATCAAATAACAACTCCTTGTTCATGGTTAGGAAACATAACCATCTTTGACTAACAAGCTAGTCAAGTAGAGGCATACTAGTGACACTCTGTTTGTCTATATATTCACACATGTATTATGTTTCCGATTAATACAATTCTAGCATGAATAATAAACATTTATCATGATATGAGGAAATAAATAATAACTTTATTATTGCCTCTAGGGCATATTTCCTTCAGCTCTTCCTGCGCGAAATGAAGATCAACCCCCGTGTGGTTTGTAAGGATTGGAATGCACTTAATATCAATGTTGTTTCTATTGATTTTGCGATGGATACACGTATTCCAGTTCGGCTAGGTTCCTCCCCAAACTGAACGAACTAGAGAGATGTCACCTGGTACTGTTGCTGAAGGGGTGTTGAAGTAGTCAAAAAATGCGCGCCACTGGAGCCGTTCCTCATGAGTCGCTCCGGTGCCGAGCCTCAGGAGACTCAGAGGGACCGAGAGGCTCCTGAAGGTGCTCCTCCATCTCCGCCAGGAGCCCCTGGTGCCTGGCCTCGCAGGCCGTCTAAGCGTCCCTCATGCAGCGTTGGAACGCCTCAGCCTCGCCCGCTAGGCCGAAAGGCATGCGGACGTAGCTGTGAGGCGGGCCCTCGCATCGACCGACTCGAGATGGCCACATGAGCTGCCAAGATGCGGCCCTGTTGAGCTTGGGAATGTCGATGCAGACGCGGAACTCCATACCCTCGCTAGGGCAGTGAGCTCCGCCACGCGGCAGGCGACGATCGCCTTGCAGAACCCTTCCTTCTTGAATCTCCTCGATTGCCTTGCTGATGAACTCATGAACGCCAGGTGCCTCACGCCTGCTGCCTTCTCCTAGGAAGCGTGCTCTGAAGAGCGCCTCCACATGGTGCCTGAGCACCCCCCTCGCGACATTGGCTAGATCTGAGGCCCTCCAAAGGAGAGCCCCCGAGCCCAGCCAGAGAGGAGCGTCCGGCCCGCCTTCCTATGCGATGGGTGAAGGTGTCGCGTCCGGAGACGCAAGGCTCAGCACTGCGTCCTCGAGTGATGCTTCCTCACGAGACCCATGTCCCAGCTGCAGCTTCTTCGTCTTGGGGGCGACCTCAGGAGGGAGGGCGCCGTCCTCGTCTTCGGGGTTCTCAACTGCTGCAGCCTGGAAGGCGCGCTCGAGGGAGCACATTGCATCCTTCTCTTGTAGGTGATGGTGATGATGCCGCTGCTTCCTGGCATCTTGAGGACGTTGTAGCCGTGGTGCGTGGCCGCCATGAACTTGGCCAGTGCCGGGTACCCGAGGATGGCGTTGTAGGGCAGGCGGATGTCGGCGACGTCGAAGTCGATGAGCTCAGTGCGGTAGTTGTTGCACTCGCCGAAGGTGACAGGGAGGCGGACCTATCCGATCGGGTGTGTCAAACCGTCGTTCACTCCTGAGAATGGCTTGGTGAGGTGAAGCTGGTAGTATGGCACCTAGAGTCTGTCGAACGTTTGAATAGAGAGAACATTGAGCCCTGCTCCGCCGTCGATGAGAGTCTTGGTGAAGACCACGTTGTTGATGATGGGGTAGCAGAGCATGGGGAGTGCGCCAGTAGTAGCCGCACACTTGAGCTGGTCCGAGGAGTCGAAGGTGATGGCGCACTTGGACCACTTGAGAGGTCGAGTTGCTTCAGGCTTGGGGAGCGCTGCATTCACCTCGCACGCAAACTGCTTGAAGACACGGTGGGAAGCCGAGGCCTGTGAGCCGCCCAAGATGCAGGCAATGGCCCGAGGCTCTTGGAAGCCCCTAGCCCCCTCGTCCTGGTTGTGATCTTCATTCCTCCTTGGCGGTGGAGGCAGAGGTGGCAAAGCTGCGTTGCCCTGAGGGCGATCCTCACGAGGCTGCTCCCTCCAGTTGCCCTCGCGAGGCTCGCCCTGCCAGCGGTCCTGACAAGGCTGGTCGCACCACTCTTGACGACGGTCGCGTCCATCCTAGCATCCTCCACCTCGGCCACCTCCGCGACCGTAGCCTCGATCGTTGCGCTCGGAGCATGGACGCGCCCGTCACAGAGAGCCCTGAGCTCCTGGCAGTCGCTGGTGTTGTGGCTGTAAACGTTTTGGAAGGCGCAGAACGGCCGCTTGCCCTTGGATGACTCGGGGTGGTCGCAGCCGTGCTTGGTCTCTGGCTCTAGCGCAAGCACGGCTGGCCCCTTGCACTTCACTTCTTTGGTCTTGGTCTTCTTGTCTTCTAGATCAGCATCGGGGAGTTCGAGGAGGGAGAGGCGTCCCTCCTCAGCCCTCACGCACTTGTTCGCCATGTTGAACATTTCCAGGGCGGTGCAGATATCCTCGTGGATGGCGAGCTCCTCCTTCATCTTGACATCACGGACGCCGTCGGTGAACGCGGAGATGATGGCCTCGTCTGATACCTTGGGAATCTTGAGGCGAACATTGTTGAAGCGATGGATATACTTATGCAGGGTTTCTCCAAGTTGCTGCTTGATGCGGCGCAGGTCACCTGCGGCCGGCGAACGGTCGTGAGTGCCCTGGAAGTTGGTGATGAAGCGGCTGCGCATCTCCTCCCAGGAAGAAACTGACCCCTCGGTCAGGATCAGGAGCCAAGAACATGCGCCATCCTTGAGGGCCATCGGGAACCAGTTTGCCATGATCTTCTGGTCGCTACTGGCCGCCTCGATGCTTAGCTTGTAGAGCTGCAGGAACTCGGCGGGGTCGGCGGTGCCGCCATAGCGTGGAGGCAGGTTAGGATTGAACTTGCTTGGTCAGACGACATTCCGAAGCTCCGAAGTGAATGCGCGGCATCCTGCCGTGGCCACCGGAGGTCGGCGAGGGGGTGGAACATGATCCTGGTGCACGTGCACCGCCACCTCCTGTGGCGGCATGCGAGCCTGGTGCTAGGGCACTGGAAGCACGCATGCTTCTTCTTGGGGACGCTCCACCACCTGGCAGCTCACGTCATCCCGAGCTGGCGCCGGGCGCTGCGAGTCATGCCGTGGGGCCACACGCCCTGGCTCGATGATGGCGCCATGGGCCAGAGGTCGTGGAGGAGCCCCGTGCGCCACGTCGCCCACTGCAGGTGGTTGCTGAGGCAGCGAGCGAGCCAGCCCGGCAGAGCCCCCATGCGCGACGCTGATGAGCTCGGCGATCCGCTCGAGCCACTCCTCGTAGAAATCACCCACCAAGCGGTAACGAAGAAGCTCCCGCGCCGTGAGCAGGGCGGCCTGCGCGTCCACTTGGCTGCGACATGCACGGGATGACGAAGCTGCTGGGGTCAGTGACGAAGTAGCGGTTCGGCCGTCACGGCGCACCGACTAGTGCAGCGATGAAGCTTGCTGCTCGTGCCCGGCAGGGCCGGTGGCTGCATTAGCCACCGGAGAAGGGGCGCGACGGGCACAGCCTTCACCCGCCGGAGCCGTCTGAGTGACACGAGCGGCGACTGAAGCCCAACGCTTGGTGCGAGCCCGGCGCGCGTCGGTCATGGAGGTGTCGGAGCGGTGGTGGATCGAACGACGGAAGAGAGGATCCAGCACACCCCTACCCGGCACGCCAAATGTCGGATTTAGGGATCCACAAACCCTTGAGAGGTTCGAACTCTGGGGTGCGTGCGAAGATCTCAACCTGCCCAGCCTGCCTACTCGCGATCCTCCTAAGCCTAGCGCGTCGAGCCCAAAGAGACACAAAGACATAGCGATTTATACTAGTTCGGGACACCGTTGTGGTGTAATACCCTAATCCAGTGTGGTGTGGTGGATAGCCTCGAAGGGCTATGGATGAACTGGTACAGTGGATGAACAAGCCTCGGGAGGTGAGGTGTTCTTGGGATGGTGTGGTGTATACTAGCTCTACTTGTTATGATTCCGTCCCCCTAGTGCCTTGGTCCTCTTCCCAAATATGATCGGGAAGGGATCCCACAATGGCCGGTTTTCAAAGGGCAAAAGTAGTACAGTCTACCCTGACAAAAGTAGTCTTCGCCTGCGAAAAGCCTTTGGTTGTGACGCTGCGGTGGGCTCATCGATGACCTCCGTCCTGCAGTCCTGGCGGTCTTAGTCTTGTTGCACCAGAATGGAAACCTTTGGCTGATTCCTCGGGACTCCGTGCCTACGCCCTCCTTCCTTTGCACCGAAGAGGAAACTTGCGCTATGCACCTGCCTGGCCTTGGTCGTCATGGCTCACATCAGCTGAGCCTCGTGAGGTAGCTTGCATAGAACTCTCCGCCCCTCAGGAGCCAGCCTGAGGAGGCTGATTCCTTCAAGAGTCTTGGCGTCTTCCGCCTCGCGAGGCTTGGCCCCTCGCGAGGGTCTTGTGTTGTTGATGACGAATCTAGGTCGTACAAGGCCGCCGATGGAGCCACGTGGTGGGCCGCAGGCAGGCAGGGCTGGATACCCCCGAATCCAGGATGCCGACAACATCTCTGATGACCCACAAGTATAGGGGATCAATTTTATCTCTTTTCGATAAGTAAGAGTGTCGAACCCAACGAGGAGCAGAAGGAAATGACAAGTAGTTTTCAGTAAGCTAATGTCTGCAAGTGCTGAAATTGTAAGTAGCGAGTAGTTTGATAGCAAGATAATTTGTAACGAGCGAGTAACAATAGTAACAATAAAGTATGCAGCAAGGTAGCCCAATCCTTTTCAGGCAAAGGACAGGCCAAAACAGTCTCTTATAGTAAGCAAATCATTCTTGAGGGTACACAAGAATTTCATCTAGTCACTTTCGTCATGTTGGTTTGATTTGTGTATGCTACTTTGATAATTTGATATGTGGGTGGACCGGTGGTTAGGTGATGTTCTCACTTGAACAAACCTCCTTCTTATGATTAACCCTCCTGCAAGCATCCGCAACTACGAGAAAAGTATTAAGGATAAATCCTAACCATAACATTAAACTCTAGGATCCAATCGGTCCCTTACAGAGTAGAGCGTAAACTGGGGTTTAAGTTTCTGTCACTCTCGCAACCCACCATCTATTTACTACTCCAGAATGCATTCCCTTAGGCCCAAATATGGTGAAGTATCATGTAGTCGATGTTCACATGACACCACTAAGGGAATCACAACATACATACTATTAAAATATCAAACACATATTAAGGTCACATGATTAGTTGCAACATGATTTATCCCGTGACCTCAAGAACAAAAGTAACTACTCACAAATAATCAACATGCTCTTGATCAGAGGGGTATTAATATGCATAATGGATCTGAACATAAATCTTCCACCAAATAAACCATATAGTAATCAACTACAAGATGTAGTCAACACTACTAGTCACCCCCTAGCAACAATCTATAGTTCCGGTAACAAGATTGAATACAAGAGATGAACTAGGGTTTGAGATGAGATGGTGCTAGTGAAGATGTTGATGGATATTGCCCTCCCCAAGATGGGAGAGTTGTTGGTGATGATGATGACGATGATTTCCCCCATCTGGAAGCGAAGTTCCCCCGGCAGAATCGCTCCACCGGAGGGCAAAAGTGCTCCTGCCCAAGTCCCGCCTCAAGACGGCGGCACCCCATCCCGAAAGTCCTCTCCTTATTTTTTTTATATGTCAAAATTACTTATATATCAGAAGATGGGCATCGGAGGTGGGCCGAGGAGGCCACAACCCACCAGGGCGCACCAGGGGGGCCTGGCACGCCCAGGTGGGTTGTGCTCACCTAGTGGCCCCCTTCTGGTACTTATTGGCTCCAATAATTCTTAAATATTCCATAAAAGATCCTCGTGGAGTTTCATCTCATTTGGAGTTGTGCGGAATAGGTGGCCTGACGTAGCTTTTTCAGGTCCAGCTTTCCAACTGCCAGAATTCTCCGTCTTGGTGTGTACCTTGCAAATTATGAGATAAAAGGCATTAGAATTACTCCAAAAAGCATTATTATGGATAAAAACATTGTAAATAACAGTAAGAAAACATGATGCAAAATGGACGTATCAACTCCCCCAAGCTTAGACCTCGCTTGTCCTCAAGTGAAAACCAAAATTGAAAAACATGTCCACATGCTTTGAGAGAGAAGTTCCGATAAAAACAAAATACAGACATAGAAGCATCATGTTGATTATTACAACAGCAACAAATTTAAACACAACACTTCAATCATAGAACTTGCATCATACACTTCCCATGAATAAGTAATAGGTCATCAAACAATTGAAGTATAAAGCAAAAACTCTATTAGAAACCAACAAAATATGTTCTCAGTCAACTTTGCAACTACAATTCATCATCTTTTCAGGAAGGGTCACGTATCGGAGCCTTTAGGCAAGTCCACATACTCAACCATCATATAGTCTTCTATGATTGCTAACACTTACCTTGTACACATGAGCAAAACATTTCAACCGGACACATAGAAAGATAGGGGCTTATAGTTTCGCCTCCCAACATACTCACCTCAAGGGTGATGTCAACAATAACAACTCATGTTATCTATATTCAACTGGACATATGTGTCTAGATCTTTCCTCACCACATGATGCTTGCCAAAGGATAAAAATAAAAGGAATAGAAAGAAAACTTTGACTCTTTGCATAAAAGTAAATACATAAAAGTAAAGGATAGGCCCTTCGCAGAGGGAACCAGAGGTTGCCATGCGCTTATTTATTTGTATGCTCAATCCCTTAGTGCAAGAGAACGTCACGTTACATTGCCCCTTAAGATGACAACCTTTATTATGCAGTCTGTCGCTTTTATTCTTTGTCATCCAAGTCCGTGCAACGCTCAATTTTCCCTTACACTAAATAATCTCACACATTTAGAAGCAATTTTTATTGCCTTTTTCCACCGATGACAACTTACTTGAGGGATCTTGCTCAATCCCAAGGTAGGTATGGTGGACACTTGAAAAAGATCCGGGTTTGAGGGTTTTTGGATGCACACATAGTATCTCTACTTAGTGCGGAATTTTTGGCAAGCAAAGATAGGGGGAACGAATCACATGTTAAAGGATCTATGACAATATGACTTCTGTGTGAGTATAAACATGCATAAACCATTACGTTGTCTTCCTTGTCCAACGTCAACAATTTTGGCATATAATATTTTGATGAGGGCTCACAATCACAAAAGATTTCTAGGATAGTATATTTATATGTGAATCTTCCATTCCCTTATTAATTCTTGCATGAGTTGCATCATTGACTAATGCTATGTTTGTCAATCTCTAATAAAATTTTCTACCTATACTTTTCCTTATGTGGTGCTCTCACCTACCATAAGATTAGTATATGATCTTGTTAATTTATTTCCTTTCTTTTATTTGCTTTCTTTCTCCTATTTCCTTCTTATTTCTTTTCTTTATTTGCAACATGAAAGTAAAGAAAGCAAAAACTCAAACTAAACTTTTTTCATCTAAATAAAATATTGAACAAAGATAAGCAAAAGCAAAAAGGTAGTGGGATGATACGATACAGGGGCACCTCCCCCAAGCTTGGTGGAAGCCAAGGGGAGTGCCCATACCCGATACTTAGTTCTCCTTTGGTGGTGAAGAAGGTGGACGGCATCCTTATGTCTACTACACAACCTTCTTCTTGTAGACGTTGTTGGGCCTCCAAGTGCAGAGGTTTGTAGGACAGTAGCAAAATTCCCTCAAGTGGATGACCTAAGGTTTATCAATCCGTGGGAGGCGTAGGATGAAGATGGTCTCTCTCAAACAACCCTGCAAACAAATAACAAAGAGTCTCTTGTGTCCCCAACACACCCAATATAATGGTGAATTGTATAGGTGCACTAGTTCGGCGAAGAGATGGTGATACAAGTGCAATATGGATGGTAGATATAGGTTTTTGTAATCTGAAATTATAAAAACAGCAAGGTAACTAATGATAAAATTGAGCACAAACGGTATTGCAATGCTAGGAAATAAGGCCTAGGGCTCACACTTTCACTAGTGCAAGGTCTCTCAACAATAATAACATAATTGGATCATATAACAATCCCTCAACATGCAACAAAGAGTCACTCCAAAGTCACTAATAGCGGAAAACAAACGAAGAGATTATTGTAGGGTACGAAACCACCTCAAAGTTATCCTTTCTGATCGATCTATTCAAGAGTCCGTAGTAAAATAACATGAAGCTATTCTTTCGGTTTGATCTGTCATAGAGTTCGTCCTAGAATAACACCTTAAGACACAAATCAACCAAAACCCTAATGTCACCTAGATACCCCAGGGGAGTAGGGCGCGCCCTAGACCCTCGTGCCTTCCTCGAAGCTTCCCTGACGTCTACTCCAAGTCTCCTGGATTGCTTCCATTCCAAAAATAACTCTCTCGAAGGTTTCATTCGGTTTGGACTCCGTTTGATATTCCTTTTCTTCGAAACACTGAAAGAGGCAAGAAAATAGCAATTTGGGCTGGGCCTCCGGTTAATAGGTTAGTCCTAGAAATTGTCGGTGTACTAAAGTAGGGGGTACCTTAGTACCCCGAACTTGTGCACGGGCAGTCACAGCACCCCCGTGGCAAAGCTCGCCGGATGTCCGGCAAGGCTCTCCACCACTCCTTATTACTGCCATTCAAGAACAAAGTACTAGCCAAGAACACGAAGGCCCGGCAAGAGGAGCTTGCGGGAGGGCTAACCAGGCATCATCAGAAAACTTGCTTGGCGCCGCGCGCCGGCAAGTCGATGGACGGCAAGCTTGCCGGCACAACAAAAGGACCGCGGCAAGGCATTTGCCGCGGCAAGGCTGCCACCCAACTCCAGCACACCCAGTGACGCGTCATCACCAGGCCTTCCCAAGAGCACGTGGCGAGACACTACGCAACCATGCGGAGCGAGGTGGCAAACGGAGCTGACAGAGGCGCCATCGTGGCAACCGGAGGCTCACTTAACGGTCACTCCACCTGCCTTTGTTAACGGACGGGCATTTAATGCCCTTGTCCCCGCCGTCGAGTTAGGTAGGGGCATCTTTGTTGTCTGTTGTACCAACCTGCGTTTTACGTTTCTACCCCTCTTCCCACGCTGCCACCTATGGGTACCCCTTCAGACTATAAAAGGAGGCCCATGCGCACGTAGAAGGGGTTCGCATTCGACACCCACAGCACTACTTTTTCGCCGACGCTCGAGCTAGATCAAATAACAACACAGAGCAGCAGTAGGGGTGTTATCTCTCCGAGAGCCCGGCTGGGTAAAATTGCCCGTCTCCCAGCAAGGCTGGACCTCGATCTGCTCTGCGCACGACCCTCGCTCCCCCGCCGAACCAGAAGGGGCCCCCAGTGCCCCATAGGTGCTCGAGGCCGCGGAGACACCAGCGACCCCGACATCTTTGGCGCGCCAGGTAGGGGGCGTCGAGGTCGTGAGCATCTGATCCGGTCTCCACGCGCACTACGTCAGCGTCATCGTCAACATGCCACCGAAGAAGAAGCCTTCGGAGGTGGCCGCTCCGTCTACATCAATTCCACCACCACCACCGGAGCAAGCAGGCGGTGAAGTGGACGCCGGCGGAGGAGCGGGTGCCGCCGGTGGGTCTCGTGTCGTCACCAGATCCAAGAACAAGGCCCCGCAAGCGTCGGCGACGGTGCAGACGCCGCGCCCTTCCCAAGAGGTGCAAGGTCAACCACGCCCCGGTGCTCCTAGCACCGTGCTCGCGTTGGAGCAAGGCCAAGCTGGTGGGTCGCGGGACGCTCGAGGTCAGCATGCACGCCCGCATGCTGGTGCGAGTGAGGTGCGGTCGCCTGGACGGGGTGTTGCTCCTCCCAACCCGGTTGGGAGTCCGAGCACATCTCGCTCCTCGCGCCGCTCGTCGCCGCCGCCGCCCAAGACAGCAGAGGAAGCGCTGGCCCGAGCCCAGCTGCTTCTAGACTTCCCTCCAGCGCCACACAAGATCGACGACTGGAGGATGGCCATACACAGCCTCATCGGCTTCGCCAATGGCGACAAGCCCCGGCGACCGAACGCGTCGAGGGCCCGACAAGACGCCCCGGCGCAGGACGGCGCCGGCAGGACCGCTGGGGGTGCCGCTTCCGTGCGCTCCCAGTCCCAAAGGCCAAGATCACCAGCTCGCCGGACCGACCTTGACGCCGACTCCACCGCGTCATCGGACCCGCGAACTCGTCGGGATCAGCACCACGTTCTCCAAGAACGGCAACACGAAGATGCTCGCACTCGCATCGAGCGCCGGAGAGAAGCGCGACGTCAATCTGACCAGCGCGCCGGGCCCGCTGTCGACGCAAGACGCACCGGAGAACCAGGCGACTTGTCCGACGCGGCAGGTTGCCCTGCGCTCACCCGCGAGCTGCGGCAATTCGAGGGCCCAAAACTAAAAACTTCAAGCGGATGTGCGAGAAATGCGATGGCAGGATACACCGTCGGAGTTCCTCAGCATCTACACCATCGCGGTGCAGGCTGCCGGAGGGTGCGACGAGAAGATCCTCACCAACTACTTCTCGCTGGTACTCAAGCCCAACGTCAGATCTTGGCTCATGCACTTGCCGAATGGCTCCATCTCTTCATGGGCGGACCTGTGTCATCAGTTTGTTGGCGCCTTCACGGGCGGCCACAAGCCTCATGGCCAGGAAAGTGACCTCCACTTGCTCGTCCAGAAGGAGGGGAAGCCCCTGCGCAAGTATATACAAAGATTCAGCCAGGTGCAACGCAACATTCCAGACGTCCACCCTGCCGCGGTTATCAGCGCGTTTCATCAGAACGTGCGTAACCGCAGGATGAGGGAGGAGATGGCGATGATAAAGATCAGAGATGTCAGCGAGCTCTACGCTCTCGCCGACAAGTGTGCACGGGATGAAGAGGGGAGGAAAATCCCCGGAGAGGTTGCCGGAGCAGAAGGATCTGACAATGAGGATGCCGCCCCGCCAAGGAAGAACCGGAGGCGGAACAATAGGAAGAGGAAAGCTAAGGTTGTGCTAGCTGTTGAGCATTCCGGCAACGGAGGCGGCTCCGACAAAGCCAAGACCGACGACTCCGGTGAGGCTGTAGCGGCCGCCGACAAGCAGGATGGCTCCGGCAAGCATTATTGCAAGATCCCCCGCACCAAAGGCCATGACCTCCAAACCTGCAAAAAAGTAGAGCAGATGGCGGAGCTGCAGAAAGCTGAGTACGAGCGCCGCGATAAGGAGAGAGCCCGGGGAGGTGGCGGATGGTCCGGCAAAAAGTTTCCCGCCCGGGGAGGGAACCGCGGCAAGGCCAAGACGCGGCAAGGAGACAGGCCTCCCCGTGGCCGCGACAAGGACGAGGATGAAGATGAAGATGATGAGATGGAGGAAGATGAGACTTAGGATCAAGAGTTTCAGAAGGCAACAGAAGTATTGTGCGTCGACGGCGGCGCCTCCCTGCACACCTCGCACCGCCAACTCAAACAGTGGGTGCGAGAAGTGAATGCAGAGGAGCCGTCTGTCGAGGCGCCGCAGCTCTCAAGTGGTCCAAGACGCCCATCGTCTTCGACGTTGAGGATCACCCTGATCGCATTACTGCGGTCGGGTGCTTGCCGCTGTTGGTCTCACCAACGATCCGCAACCTCAAGGTCACGAAGATGTTGGTTGACGGCGGGGCCGGCCTGAACTTGATTTCCACCGCAGTGCTCAAGAAGCTCCAGATCCCCGACAGCGAGCTTGAAGAGACGGCACCTTTCAAGGAATAAATCCGGAAGGAGCCAGCCTAAGGGAAGATCACATTGCCGGTGACGTTCGCGCGAGCTGAACTTCGGGGATCGAGAGGGTCACACTCGGCGTGGCAGATATCCCTTTACCCTACAATGGGATATTCGGCCGACCCGCACTCGCCAAGTTCATGGCGGCCTCTCACCATGCATACAATGTGCTCAAAATGCCTGGCTCGATGAGCGTGATTTCTATCCAAGGCGACAAGAAGGATGCACTCATCTGCGCCGACAAGATCTACCGAGAAGCGGCTGCTGCGGCAGAGCGCGAGCCACTTGCCGCTGAAGCTCCCCGGGGGAATAAGAAGACCAAGTCCGGCAAGGACAGCTCTGGTGCTCACTCTGGCAAGCGCATCTCCCCGGAGCGCTGCGCTGCCGCCGAGGACGCGCCATCGAGCTCCACCGGCAAGTGCGAGAAGGCGAAGATAGACCGGCCAAAGACTAAGCTCGGCAAGGACGGCTCTGGTGCGCACTCCGGCAGGCGCATCTCCCCGGAGCACCGCGCTGCCGTCGAGGGCGCGCCATCGAGCTCCGCCGACCAGTCCACCGGCCAGTAGGGCAAAGAAAGTTGCCAAGCTTCAAACTTTTGAGTTGTACTCCCTGAAAATCCATACCTTGTATGAAGAACCTGGGCGCGGAAGGGTCGAATCGTGGTTAGGTTGCGCCGTCGATTCGTCTTGAGTCCGCTCGACGATAAAAGCACGCCGCAACCAGCCCGACAAGTTTTTCCTGCCGGAGGCAACACCGCCAGCGAGCCGCTGATGCCCTGCGCTCAGCAAGCGTGTTTGCGCCGGTGGGTTCCCCAAAAGCGTAGGGACGAGAACATACAAGGGGGAAGGATCGGGGAAGAAGTACGACCTCAGCGGAACGTTGGGGGAAAAAAAGCTAAGTCATCCGAGTTTTTGTACATAACACTCCTTAGTTCCATGTTTCTTTTATGTTATGCCCCTCGCGTGTTCGTCCTTTGTACGCAATACCTGTGCGAAGAAGGAGCCAACTCGTGGTTAAGTTGCGTCCTTGCTTTGTTTCCGAGTCCGCTCAACAATACAAGTGCACTGCAACTGGCCCGAGAAGGTTTCTTGCCGGAAACAACACCGCCAGCGGGCTGCTGATGTCCCGTACTCAGTAAGTGTGTTAGCGCCGGCAAGTTCCCTAGAAGCGTAGGGTAGAAACGCACAAAGGATGTAACAAAGTAGAGGGCGTAACATAGCAAGCCTTGCCATAAGGCGCCCTTCGTATGAGAAACTTGTGCGCGGAGGAACCAACTCACGGCTGAGTTGCGTCCTTGATTTGTTTCCGAGTCCGCTCAACAATTCAAGTGCACTGCAACTGGCCCGAGAAGGTTTCTTGCCGGAAACAACACCGCCAGCGGGCTGCTGATGTCCCGTACTCAGCAAGTGTGTTAGCGCCGGCAAGTTCCCTAGCAGCATAGAGTACAAACATACGAAGGGCAAAGCATGGCATCGTTTTGCAGAATCACACATAAAAAAATATATAGATAATGAAATTATTGCAGTGCTGTCTCAGCTGTTTTCATGGCTGTAATTACAGTGACAAGGAGAAACCAGAAGAGCGCCCCTGCCCCGGCAAGCCGACCTCGCTGGGGGCTGCAAGTACCAGAGACCCTTCGCGACGGGCCAGGGCCCCTGGCGGCCGCGGCGTCAGCGACAAGGGCAAGAGAGAGCACACCAGCACCTGGATTTTGGTGGAACCAGAGTTGCCGGGGGCTGCGAAGGCCAAGATTCCTCCCCGGCAGGCTAATGTCGCCGGGTGGCTGTGGAGTCAGATAAGTTTTTCATCCCTCGTCATGCATCCTCTTGTGGGCCGGGGAAGGCGGGACCGCGTCCTTGAACGAACGTGTCTTGTAAAACCCATGCGCAGAGGAGCCGAGTCGTGGTCCAGTTGCGCCCTTGATTTGTTTTCGAGTCCGCTCAACAAACCCAAGTGCGCTGCAACTGGCCCGGCAAGGTTGCTTGCCGAAAGCAACACCGCTAGCGGGCTGCTGATGTCCCGCACTCAGCAAGTGTGTTCGCTCCGGCAAGTCCCCTAGAAGCATAGAACGGGGGCATACAAGGCACGAGATCAAGTAAAGGACCTAGTCCGACAAGCGTTCCCCTCTTTTCATTAAAAAACATCCTAGATTAATACAAGTCCATGGAGGATGAAAAACATGATAGAGAGGATTACAGATTTTAAATACAACTAAGGCCCAAGGGCTTACAAATTGGAAGATAAGATGCCCGTAATCCCTCTCCTGTTTCTCTGTTCAGGAGGTAGGTCAAGGAGGCCCCAGCGAGAGAAGCTCGCCGGGAAGGGCAAAAGGGGCGCCTAGGAGAGCTACGGGCGCCAGAAGACACCAAGAGCACTTCCGGGGCGGCCAGAGCTTGGCGGAGCCGGAGGCGCGGAGGCGAGAGCTTGAAGACGGGGTGGTGGAACGTCGGCCTACTGCCGAGGCTCCTCGCCTCAGACTCGATTTGACGGCCTTGCCGACACCCCTCTTCCTCTTCCGCAGCCTTCCTACGCCAGCCGCCCAAGGAGACGGCCCCGGGGAGTTCAGAAGGCCGGCGACCCGGATGATGGGGTCGCCGGTGGTGCGCGAGGCAGCGTCCGACGCCTAGTCGGACCCGCCATCCTCGTCGTCGTCGTTGTCGCTCCCCTCCTCGTCACTCTCGCTCGAGGAGGGACCTTCGCTATCGGAGGAGCTGTCCACACAGCATCTCGCCCGGGTCCCGGAGTCCCCGAAGACCTTGACGGCGAGAAGGTCGCCCTCCATTAACTTGAAATGGAGGGTAAACCCCGCCGTCAAGCTGTGGATGCGGGCGAACGTCTTCCACCCTCGGTCGAAGTACATCACGCCGGGGGCTGGGGACACGACACTCACTCGGGTGCCGCTGATCCCGCAGCCCCTCATGCGCAACTCCATCACCTCGGCGGATCCGGTTCCATCGCTTTTCGCGAACGGGCCGATAGCCGGAGGCAGCGACAGCGCGCCGGCGCAGCTTGATGAAGGACTCCAGGATCGTCTCGGTGTGGATCGCCTCGAGAAAGGAGCCGCCGGCGGAGACGGGCGCGATCGCCCAGCCGCCTCTCCCGACCGCCTCGACCATGTCCTCGGCCCGTCCATGCCCGCCCCTCCCTCTCCCCCTCGTGGCCGGCTCCGCCGCCACAGGTGCGGGATAGGGAGAGGCGCGCTGCTTGGAGGCGACCCTTGCTGCCACCGTAGAAGGACCAGGGTTCCCTCCCTCCATGGCAGATGGGAGGAAGAGTAACGGAAGTTGAAGACAAAGGGAAGAGAGGAGGTGCGAGACTATTGTGCTCCCCTTCCGCCCCTCTTAAAGGACGAGGTGGGGGCTCAGCCGCCCCGCCCAGCCAATTGGAAGGCGAGAAGGGTAGAGGAACGGGGCCGACCCACCATCTTCGCCCGAGACGGCTCGGCCTCCCACCTTCGCCGACCACGACCCCCATGCATGAGGGCCGCGTGGCGAAAAAGCGGGGCCGGAGCGACGGGTGAAAAGACCCCGCCCTACACCACGATCACAGGTGTGGATGCCTTAAAGGGCGCATGCGCCACCCACGTCTCCCACGACGGTGCAATCGACGCGTGCCGTTACGGGAGAGCGCGGTGGGCGCGGAGCCCGTTGCTGTGCGTACTCAGGCCACGCGTGCCCGTGCACTGTTTTGGGCCTGGCCCAACAACGCTCAGCACCGTGTATGGCCCAGGCCCGGGGGCTCCTGTCGGTGTACTAAAGTAGGGGGTACCTTAGTACCCCGAACTTGTGCACGGGCAGTCACAGCACCCCCGTGGCAAAGCTCGCCGGACGTCCGGCAAGGCTCTCCACCACTCCTTATTACTGCCATTCAAGAACAAAGTACTAGCCAAGAACACGAAGGCCCCGGCAAGAGGAGCTTGCCGGGAGGGCTAACCAGGGCATCACCAGAAAACTTGCCGCGGCGCCCCGCACGCCCCGGCAAGGTCCAGTGGCCGGCAAGCTTGCCGGCACAACAAAAGGACCGCGGCAAGGCTGCCACCCAACTCTAGCACACCCAGTGACGCGTCATCACCAGGCCTTCCCAAGAGCACATGGCGAGACACTACGCAACCATGCGGAGCGAGGTGGCAAACGGAGCTGACAGAGGCGCCATCGTGGCAACCGGAGGCTCACTTAACGGTCACTCCACCTGCACTGTTGGGCGACCGGACGGGCATTTAATGCCCTTGTCCCCTGCCGTCAGAGTTAGGTAGGGGCCTTCACAGTGCACTGTTGTACCAACCTGCGCTTTTACGTTTCTACCCCCTCTTCCTACGCTGCCACCTGTGGGTACCCCCTTCAGACTATAAAAGGGAGGCCCATGCGACGAGAAGGGGTTCGTGCATTCGACACCCACAGCACCACTTTTCGCTCGCACGCCGAGCTAGATCAAATAACAACACAGAGCAGCAGAGGGGTGTTATCTCTCCGGAGAGCCCAAGCCGGGTAAAATTGCCCGTCTCCAGCAGCGCGGACCTCGATCTGCTCTGCGCACGACCCTCGCTCCCCTGCCAAACCAGAAGGGGCCCCCAGTGCCCCATAGGTGCTCGAGGCCGCGGAGACACCAGCGACCCCGACAGAAATAATATAAAAGTGTATAATAAAGCCCATAAACATCCAAAACGGGTAATATAATAGCATGGAACAATCAAAAATTATAGATACGTTAGAGACGTATGAGGCATCCCCAATCTTAATTCCTGCTCGTCCTCGAGTAGGTAAATGATAAAAACAGAATTTTTGATGTGGAATGCTACCTAGCATATTTTTCAATGTAATTTTCTTTATTGTGGCATGAATGTTCGGATCCAAATGATTCAAAATAAAAGTTCATATTAACATAAAAATAGTAATACTTCAAGCATACTAACAAGTAATCATGTCTTATCAAAATAATATAGCCAAAGAAAGCTTATCCCTACAAAATCATATAGTTAGGCTATGCTTCATTTTCGTCACACAAAATACTCCCATCATGCACAACCCCGGTTTCAGCCAAGCAATTGGTTCATAATTTTTAACGCGCTTCAGCTTTTTCAACTCTCACGCAATACATGAGCGTAAGCCATGGATATAGCACTATATGTGGAATAGGATGGTGGTTGTGGGGAAGACAAAAAAGGAGAAGATAGTCTCACATCAACTAGGCGTATCACCGGACTATGGAGATGCCCATTAATAGATATCAATGTGAGTGAGTAGGTATTGCCATGCAACGGATGCACTAGACCTATAAATGTATGAAAGCTCAACAAAATAAACTAAGTGGGTGTGCATCCAACTCGCTTGCTCATGAAGACCTAGGGCATTTTGAGGAAGCCCATCATTGGAATATACAAGCCATGTTCTATAATGAAAAATTCCCACTAGTATATGAATGTGACAACATAGGAGACTCTCTATCATGAAGATCATGGTGCTACTTTGAAGCACAAGTGTGGAAAAAAGGATAGTAACATTGTCCCTTCTCTCTTTTTCTCTCATTTTTTGGTGGGCTTCTTTGGCCTCTTTTTTTATTTGGTCTTCTTTGGCCTCTTTTATTTTTCATAAAGTCCGGAGTCTCATCCCGACTTGTGGGGGAATCATAGTCTCCGTCATCCTTTCCTCGCTTGGGACAAGCCTCTAATAATGAAGATCATCACACTTTTATTGATTTACAACTCAATACTTAGAACAAAATATGACTCTATGTGAATGCCTCCGGCAGTGTACCGGGATATGCAATGAATCAAGAGCGACATGTATGAAAGAATTATAAAGGTGGCTTTGCCACAAATACGATGTCAACTACATGATCATGCAAAAGCAATATGACAATGATGGAGCGTGTCATAATAAACGGAACGGTGGAAAGTTACATGGCAATATATCTAGGAATGGCTATGGAAATGCCATAATAGGTAAGTATGGTGGCTGTTTTGAGGAAGGTAAATGGCGGGTGTATGATGCCGGCGAAAGTTGCGCGGTACAAGAGAGGCTAGCAATGGTGGAAGGGTGAGAGTGCATATAATCCATGGACTCACATTAGTCATAAAGAACTCATATGCTTATTGCAAAAGTTTATTAGCCCTCGAAGCAAAGTACTACTATTCATGCTCCTAGGGTAAGGGTTGGTAGGAGTTAACCACCGCGCGATCCCGACCTCCACACATAAGGAAGGCAATCAACAGAACACCCCCATGCAACAAATTTGTCACACAACATTTACCATACGTGCATGCTACGGGACTTGCCAACTTTAACACAAGTATTTGTCAACTTCATAATTACCCAACTAGCATGACTCTAACATTACCACCTTTATATCTCAAAACAATTATCAAGTATCAAATTGATCATAGTGTTTCATGCACTTTCTATATGAAAGTATTTATTATACCCAACTTGGATGCCCATCATATTAGGACTAATTTTATAACCAAAGCAAATTATCATGCTGTTCTAAAAGACTCTCAAAGTAATATAAGTGAATCATGAGAGTTCATTAATTTCTTCAAAATAAAACCACCACCATGCTCTAAAAAGATATAAGTGAAGATCAATGAGTAATCAAATAATTGTGCAACTATGTGAAGACTCTCTAACATTTACGAATTTCAGATCTTGGTATCTTATTCAAAAAGCAAGCAAAACAAAACAAAATGACATTTCAAGGATAGCACACATCATGTGAAGTAGCAAAAACTTAGGTTCAACCGATACTAACCGATAATTGTTGAAGAAGAAAGGTGGGATGCCTACCGGGGCATCCCCAAGCTTGGATGCTTGAGACTTCTTGAAATATTATCTTGGGGTTCCTTGGGAATCTCCAAGCTTGAGCTTTTGTGTCTCCTTAGTTCCTTTTATATCTCGGTTTCCTAAATCTCCAAAGCTTCATCCACACCAAACTCAACAAGAACTCGTGAGATAACTTAGTATAAACCAATGCAAAAACCATATCATTTTCTACTGTAAAAAATCACAAAAATTATTATTCAACATGAATACTAAATGTCTCTGAATATTTAATACTCCTATCCTCAAATAAAATTATTAAACAAGCAAACATATGCAAACAATGCAAACATAACAGCAATCTGCGAAAACAGTACAGTCTGTAAAGAATGCAAGATTCATCATACTTCCCTAACTCCAAAAATTATGAGAAAAATACTACACTGTAGAAGATTTATCATAGCTCAATATGCAAAAAGTTTCAACATTCTATCATTTTCTGACTTTTCTAGGGATTTTTTGCAACAGCGGTAAACTTTCTGTTTGGAAACAGCAACATGTGTACTTGCAAAACAAGCATGGTAAAGCCTATCCTTGACATTTTTATTGAAAATATAGATGCAAAACATTATTATAAATAACATCAAACAAATACTAACAAAATAAAATGACGCTCCATGCAAAACACATATCATGTGGTGAATAAAAATATAGCTCCAAGTAAAGTTACCGATGAACGAAGACGAACGAGGGGATGCCTTCCGGGGTATACACAAGCTTAGGCTCTTGGTTGTCCTTGAATATTGCCTTGGGGTGCCTTGGGCATCCCCAAGCTTAGGCTCTTTCCACTCCTTATTCCATAGTCCATCGAATCTTTACCCAAAACTTGAAAACTTCACAACACAAAACTCAACAGAAAACTCGTAAGCTCCGTTAGTATAAGAAAATAAATCACCACTTTGGTACTGTTGTGAACTCATTATAAATTCATATTGATATAATATCTACTCTATTCCAACTTCTCTATGGTTCATACTCTCCAATAGTACTCATAGATTCATCAAAATAAGCAAACAACACAATGAAAACAGAATCTGTCAAAAACAGAACAGTCTGTAGTAATCTGTATCAAACGTATACTTCTGTAACTCCAAAAATTCTGAAATAAATTGGTGGACCTGAGGAATTTTTCTATTAATCATCGACAAAAAGAATCAACCTAAAATACCTCTCCAGTAAAGCATGGCAGCTAATCTCGTGAGCGCTAAAGTTTATGTTTTTTACAGCAAGATCACAAAGACTTCACCCAAGTCTTCCCAAAGGTTCTACTTGGCACAAACACTAATTAAAACATAAAGCCACATCAAAACAGAGGCTAGATAAATTATTTATTACTAAACAGGAGCAAAAAGCAAAGAACAAAATTAAAATTGGGTTGCCTCCCAACAAGCGCTAACATTTAACGCCCCTAGCTAGGCATGATGATTTCAATGATGCTCACATAAAAGATAAGAATTGAAACATAAAGAGAGCATCATGAAGAATATGACTAGCACATTTAAGTCTAACCCACTTCATATGCATAGGGATTTTGTGAGTAAACAACTTATGGGAACAATAATCAACTAGCATAGGAAGGCAAAACAAGCATAACTTCATAACTTTCAGCACAAAATAGGAAACTTGATATTATTGCAATTCCTACAAGCATATATTCCTCCCTCATAATAATTTTCAGTAGCATCATGAATGAATTCAACAATATAACCATCACATAAAGCATTATTTTCATGATCTACAAGCATAGAATTTTTATTACTCTCCCCATAAGCAAAATTCTTCTCATTCAGAATAGTGGGAGTATCATAAGAGACTCGAATACTATAAATTGTTTCCATATTAAAAGAGTAATGTTCAGAAAAAGGGTAATCATAATCATGACAAGTTTTATAAATATAAACATCACTACTTTTTATAGCATAAGTTTCATCACAATAATCATCATAAGTAGGAACTTTGTTCTCATCATAATCAATTGAAACCTCTTCCAAAATAGTGGATTCATCACTAAATAAAGTCATGGCCTCTCCAAATCAACTTTCATAAATATTATAAGATTCAACACTCTCCAAAATAGTGGGATCATTACTTCCTAAAGTTGACACTCTTCCAAACCCACTTTCATCAATATAACCATCATAAATAGGAGGCATGCTATCATCATAATAAATTTGCTCATCAAAACTTGGGAGGCTAAAAATATCATCTTCATTAAACATAGCATCCCCAAGCTTGGGACAAACATTAATTGCAGCAAATATATTCTCGAACATGTCATTCTCATCAAACATAGCATCCCCAAGCTTGGGCCTTTTCATATCATAAGCATAATCACTCTCATCATTAATAGTATGAATAGCACCAATCGTATAGAAATTATCATCATCACAATAAGTAATAGGAGCAACATCATTTGGGAGGGATACCTTTTTACCTTTGCTTCTGGGTCTTTTCTTTTTCTTCTTCGCATCATGTGTGGGGTTAACCCTCTTTTTGGAGCTCCTTATTAATGAGATTGGTTGGATAGAAGGCTCCTCCTCGTTACCTGATTCATCATAACAAAGAATAGGAGGATATTGGGAAATATCTTCCCTTTCATTAGTATTCTCTTCATCTTCTATTTGTTTTCTTGATTTTATGTAATTGGAAATGTAAGTATTTTCAATGCAATTCACCGCACAATACATATAAATTTCCTCTAGATCAAAATCAAGAACTTTATCAAGGAAAAACTCTGGAAGATTATTAGTTAAACGTTTCATTTCTTCATAACCCATAAGCAAACTAAGTTCATTATGATGTGCAAGGGAAATCAAGTCATCACAATTTTTTGTACACGATTCGATGATGAAACAATTTGCATTGGGTATTTAAATAATCACATTCATTGCAAAGTTCACAAGGATGGCAAAGAAATTTTAAATTTTCAGCACAAACTTCTAGCCTCTCTTGCAACCATGTAGTTTCTAAATACTTATGCCTCTTGCAAAATCTATCTTCCCTATTTGGTGTGTACTTGCAAACTCTATGCACTCCACAAAAGTTAACATGCTTATAAGAGACATTTTCATCATGACTAGTGCAATCATCATTAGTACTATGGATATTCAAAGAGTTCGTACTAACAACATTGCAATCATGCTCATCATTCAAAGATTATTGCCAAACATTTTATAGACTTCTTCTTCTAGCACTTGAGCACAATTTTCCTTTCCATCATTCTTATGAAAGATATTAAAAAGATGAAGCGTATGATGCAAACTCAATTCCATTCTTTTGTAGTTTTATTTTCTAAACTAAACTGGTGATAAAACAAGAAACTAAAAGATTTGATTGCAAGATCTAAAGATATACCTTCAAGCACTCACCTCCCCGACAACAGCGCCAGAAAAGAGCTTGATGTCTACTACACAACCTTCTTCTTGTAGACGTTGTTGGGCCTCCAAGTGCAGAGGTTTGTAGGACAGTAGCAAAATTCCCTCAAGTGGATGACCTAAGGTTTATCAATCCGTGGGAGGCGTAGGATGAAGATGGTCTCTCTCAAACAACCCTGCAAACAAATAACAAAGAGTCTCTTGTGTCCCCAACACACCCAATATAATGGTGAATTGTATAGGTGCACTAGTTCGGCGAAGAGATGGTGATAAAAGTGCAATATGGATGGTAGATATAGGTTTTTGTAATCTGAAATTATAAAAACAGCAAGGTAACTAATGATAAAAGTGAGCACAAACGGTATTGCAATGCTAGGAAACAAGGCCTAGGGTTCGTACTTTCACTAGTGCAAGTTCTCTCAACAATAATAACATAATTGGATCATATAACAATCCCTCAACATGCAACAAAGAGTGACTCCAAAGTCACTAATAGCGAAGAACAAACGAAGAGATTATTGTAGGGTACGAAATCACCTCAAAGTTATCCTTTCTGATCGATCTATTCAAGAGTCCGTAGTAAAATAAGACGAAGCTATTCTTTTCGTTCGATCTATCATAGAGTTCATACTAGAATAACACCTTAAGACACAAATCAACCAAAACACTAATGTCAGCTAGATACTCCAATGTCACCTCAAGTATCCGTGGGTATGATTATAAGATATGCATCACACAATCTAACATTCATCTATTCAAACCAACACAAAGTACTTCAAAGAGTGCCCCAAAGTTTCTAACGGAGGGTCAAGACAGAAACGTGTGCCAACCCCTATGCATAAGTTCACAAGGTCACTGAACCCGCAAGTTGATCACCAAAACATACATCAAGTGAATCACGTGATATCCCATTGTCACCGCAGATAAACACATGCAAGACATACATCAAGTGTTCTCAAATCCTTAAAGACTCAATCCGATAAGATAAATTCAAAGGGAAAACTCAATCCATTAGAAGAGAGTAGGGGGGAGAAACATCATAAGATCCAACTATAATAGCAAAGCTCACGATACACCAAGATCGTACCACCTCAAGAACACGAGAGAGAGAGAGATCAAAAACATAGCTACTGGGACATACACTCAGCCCCGAGGGTGACCTACTCCCTCCTCGTCATGGAGAGCGCCAGGATGATGAAGATGGCCACCGGTGAGGGATCCCCCCCCCTCCGACATGGTGCCAGAACAGGGTCCCGATTGGTTTTTGGTGGCTACAGAGGCTTGCGGCGGCGGAACTCCCGATCTATGGTGCTTCTGGATGTTTTTGGGGTATATGGACATATATAGGGGAAAGAAGTCGGTCAGGGGAGCCACGAGGGGCCATGAGGGTGGGGGTGCGCCTAGGGGGGTAGGGCACGCCCTGGACCCTTGTGTCTTCCTCGAAGCTTCCCTCACGTCTACTCCAAGTCTCCTGCATTGCTTCCATTCCAAAAATAACTCTCCTGAAGGTTTCATTCCCTTTGGACTCCGTTTGATATTCCTTTTCTTCGAAACACTGAAATAGGCAAGAAAACAACAATTTGGGTTGGGCCTCCGGTTAGTAGGTTAGTCCCAAAAATAATATAAAAGTGTATAATAAAGCCCATGCATCCAAAACAGGTAATATAATAGCATGGAACAATAAAAAATTATAGATACGTTGGAGACATATCACATCCTTAGGCTCCTCCCTCTTCATCTCGATCTTCATCAGCCAAGCATCTTCTTCCATGTTGTTGGAGGAGTAGGAATACATGATGCATGGCTTGGTAAATCTGACCAGAAACAGCAAGAAAAGAGAACAGAGGATTTCTTCATGATACGGTGGTCAACAGGTTCGGGAAGTATATATAATTTTTTTTATTTTGCAGTACAAGGATACAGAAGGAAGACGGAGTCCGGAAGGTGCCCCAGGTGGGCACAACCCACCTGGGCACGCCAGGCATGCCTGGTGCGCCCTGGTGTCTTGTGCCCACGAGGGGACGCTTCCTGGAAGTTTATTTATTTCTAAAATTCTAAAATATTCCAAAAACTGACAGAAAATATTTTTACGGATTTTTTGGATTCGTTTACTTACTGTATCACGTACCTCCTTATTTTGATGATTCTGGAGTGTTTCGAAAGGACTCTTCTATGTGTTCTTTCGGTGTCAATGTCTGGACAATATGGCTTTTAACATTAATAGGCGTACCTGAGATATAATGCTTTATTCGTTGCCCGTTTACAACCTTCGGGTTAGGGCCTTTGAAATTATTTATTCTGATGGCTCCAGACCAGTAAACCTCCTCGATGACATATGTGCCTTCCCATTTCGAGAGGAGCTTTCCTGCAAAGAATCCAAAACGAGAGTTGTACAAAAGAACATATTCTCCGACTTTAAACTCACGCTTTTGGATTCTTTTGTCATGCCATCTTTTAACTTTCTCTTTGAATAATTTTGCATTTTCATAAGCCTGGGTTCTCCATTCATCTAAAGAGCTAATATCAAATAACCTCTTTTCACCAGCAAGTTTGAAATCATAGTTGAGTTCTTTAACTCCCTAGTATGCTTTATGTTCTAACTCAAGAGGCAAATGACAAGCTTTTCCATAAACCATTTTATAAGGAGACATACCCATAGGATTTTTATATGCTATTCTATAAGCCCAAAGTGCATCATCTAATTTCTTAGACCAATTCTTCCTGGACCTATTGACAGTCTTTTGCAAAATTATTTTTTTTCTCTATTGTTAAGCTCAACTTGACCACTAGACTTAGGATGATAAGGTGATGCAATTCTATGGTTAACATCATACTTAGCAAGCATCTTACGGAAAGCACCATGAATAAAGTGTGAACCACCATGAGTCATTACATATCTAGGGACTCCAAACCTTCGGAAAATAACTTCCTTGAACATTTTAATAGAGGTGTTGTGATCAGCACTACTAGTTGGAATAGCTTCTACCCATTTAGTAACGTAATCAACAGCAACCAAAATGTGTGTATACCCATTAGAAGAAGGAAAAGGTCCCATGTAATCGAATCCCCAAACATCAAATGGTTCAACAGCAAGTGAATAATTCATAGGCATTTTTGACGCTTACCAATATTACCTATTCTTTGGCATTCATCACAAGATGAGACATACTTACGAGCATCCTTGAAGAGAGTAGGCCAATAAAATCCAGATTGCAATACCTTGTGAGCAGTTCTATCTCCAGCATGATGCCCTCCATATGGTTTGGAGTGACATTTCCGTAGGATTTGTTATTGTTCATGCTCAGGTACACAACGTCTAATAATACCATCTACCCCTTCTTCATAAAGATGTGGGTCATCCCAAAAGTAATGTCTTAAATCATAAAAGAATTTTATTTTCTTTTGTTGGTAAGTAAAGCTAGGTGGCAAATATTTAGCAACAATGTAATTAGCATAGTCATCATACCAAGGAGTACTATTAGCAACATTTATTGCAGCTAGCTGCTCATCAGGAAAACTATCATCAATAGGCAGTGGATCATCAAGCACATTTTCAAGCCTAGACAAGTTATCAGCTACGGGGTTCTCAACTCCTTTTTTATCAATAATATGCAAATCAAATTCTTGTAGCAAGAGAACCCAACGAATAAGTCTAGGTTTAGCATCTTTCTTTTCCATAAGATATTTAATAGCAGCATGGTCTGCGTGAACAGTTACTTTGGAATCAACAATATAAGGTCTAAACTTATCACAGGCAAACACCACTGCTAAGAATTCCTTTTCAGTAGTAGCATAATTTCTTTGAGCACTGTCTAGAGTTTTACTAGCATAATGAATAACATTTAATTTCTTATCAACTCTTTGTCCTAGAACAGCACTAACATCATAATCACTAGCATCACACATAATTTCAAAAGGCAAGTTCCAATCAGGTGGTTGAACAATAGGTGTGGAGATTGAAGCTTTCTTAAGTGTTTCAAAGGCTTCAAAACAATCATCATCAAAAACAAAAGGGATATCCTTCTGCAAAAGATTAGTGAGAGGCCTAGAAATTTTAGAGAAGTCTTTAATAAATCTCCTATAGAAACCAGCATGAACTAGGAAACTACGAATACCTTTGATGTCCTTGGGACATGGCATTTTCTCAATTGCATCAACCTTAGCTGGGTCCAATTCAATACCCCTTTCAGAAAAAAAAATTGACCTAAGACAATGCCTTCATTAACCATAAAGTGGCACTTCTCCCAATTCAAGACAAGATTTGTTTGTTCACATCTCTGCAGAAGTCGATCAAGATTGCTTAAACAATCATCAAAAGACTTCCCATAAACAGAGAAGTCATCCATGAAAACCTCAATGATCTTTTCACAATAGTCAGAGAATATAGCCACCATGCATCTTTGAAAGGTAGCAGGTGCATTGCATAAACCAAAAGGCATACGTCTATAAGCATAAGTTCCAAAAGGACAAATAAAAGTAGTCTTTTCTTGATCAGGTTGAGAAACGGGTATTTGTGAAAAGCCGGAATATCCATCAAGGAAGCAAAAGTGTGTGTGCTTAGATAATCTTTAAAGCATTTGATCAATAAAAGGCAAAGGGTAATGATCTTTTCTAGTTGCTTTATTTAATTTTATAAAATAAATTACCATTCCATAGCCCGTAACAATTCTTTGTGGAATAAGTTCATTCTTATCATTAGGAACAACAGTTATACCTCCTTTCTTAGGGACACAATGAACATGACTTGCCCATCTACTATCAGCTATGGGATAGATTATACCTGCCTCCAGAAGTTTTAGTATTTCCGTTCTTACCACTTCTTTCATCTTCGGATTTAACCGACGTTGATGATCAACAACTGGTTTAGTATCAGATTCCATATTAATTTTGTGCTGACATAGAGTGGGACTAATGCCCTTTAAATCATCAATAGTATATCCAATAGCAGCTCAGTGCTTCCTTAGAACTTTCAGTAATCTTTCTTCTTCATGTTATGAAAGGTTAGCACTGATAATAACAGGATATATCTTATTTTGATCAAGATAAGCATATTTCAGAGTGTCTGGCAATTGTTTTAATTCAAACACAGGATCTCCTTTAGGTGGAGGAGGACCTCCTAGAGTTTCAATGGGCAAATTGTGTTTAAGCAGAGGACGTTGTTCAAAGAAAGTCTTATCTATTTCATTTCTTTCATGCATATGTAAATCATTTTCATGCTCTAGCAAGTATTGTTCTAAAGGATCAGTAGGTGGCACAACAGTAGAAGCTAGACCAATTAATTCATCCTTACTAGGCAATTATTTTTCATGATGATTTCTACTAAACTTGGAAAATTTAAACTCATGAGATTCATCACCAAAGCTAACTCTGACAGTTTGTTTCTTACAATCTATCTCAGCATTAACTGTGTTCAAGAAAGGTCTGCCAAAGATAATGGGACAGAAGTCATCTTGTGGAGAACCAAGAACAAGAAAATCAGTAGGGTATTTTACTTTCCCACACAAGACTTCAACATCTCTAACAATCCCAACTGGTGATATGGTATCTCTATTGGCAAGCTTAATAGTAACATCTATGTTTTCTATCTCAACAGGTGATATGTCTTCCATAATTTCTTGATATAATGAGTGAGGAATAGCACTCACACTAGCACCCATGTCACATAAACCATGATAACAGTGATCTCCTATTTTAATTGAAATGACAGGCAAGCCAACAACTGGTCTATTTCTATCCCTTTTTTCGGGTTTGGCAATTCTAGCAGCTTCTTCACAGAAGTAAATAACATGTCCATCCACATCTTCTTCTAAGAGATCTTTAACCATAGAAATATTAGGCTCAACTCTAATTTGTTCATCATGTTTAGGTGTTCTAACATAGCTCTTCTTAACCAAAGTTGAAACTTTAGCATGTTCCTTTATCCTAACACTAAAAGGTGGTTTCTCAATATAAGCAGTAGGGACAACTGGATCAACATCATAAAGTAAGGTTTCCTATTTAACCGGAACCGGTTCATTAATTTCATCTTTAATAGGTGGGTGATACTTAAACCACTTATCCTTAGGGAGTTCAACATGAGTAGCAAATGATTCACAAAAGGAGGCTAGTATCTTAGAGTCAAGTCCATATTTAGTGCTAAACTTTTGAAAAGCATCGGTATCCATAAAAGATTTAACACAATCATACTTAAGCTTTATACATGACTCTTTACCTTTGTCGAGTTCCCAATCTTCAGAGTTGCGTTTAATTCTTTCCAAAAGATCCCATCATAATTCAATAGTTTTCTTCATAAAAGAACCAGCACAAGAAGTATCCAGCATAGTTTGATCATTATGAGAAAGTCGGGCATAAAAATTCTGAATAATAATTTCTCTTGAGAGCTCATGATTGGGGCATGAATATAACATTTACTTAAGCCTCCCCCAAGATAGAGCGATACTTTCTCCTTCATGAGGCCAAAAATTATATATATAATTCCGATCACGATGAATTAGATGCATAGGATAATTTTTTTTGGTGGAACTCCGATTTTAAACGATTCCAATTCCATGATCCAATATCATCGCATAGCCTATACCATGCCAATGCTTTTCCCTTCAAAGATAAAGGGAAAACCTTTTTCATCACTTCATCTCTGGGTAAACCTACAAGCTTGAACAATCCACAAATTTGTTCTACATATATCAAGTGCATATCAGGATGTTCGGTTCCATCTCCTGCATAAGGATTAGCTAGCAGTTATTCTATCATACCCGAGGGAAATTCATATTAAATATTTTCAGTAGGTGTAGTAGGTTGAGGGGCAATTGATTGTGGTTCTGGACGAGGTGAATATACCCCGAGCAAACCCCTCAAAGGATTGTTTTCCATAGCAACAAGTGACAATAAATTTCAGCACACTATATAAATGTTTTCTTACTGAATTCCACTTACCAAAGGCGCTTCACTCCCCGGCAATGGCGCCAGAAAATAGCCTTGATGACCCACAAGTATAGGGGATCAATTGTAGATCTTTCCGATAAGTAAGAGCGTCGAACCCAACGAGGTGCAGAAGGAAATGACAAGTAGTTTTCAATAAGGTAATGTCTGCAAGTGCCGAAATTGTAAGTAGCGAGTAGTTTGATAGCAAGATAATTTGTAATGAGCGATTAACGATAGTAACAATAAGTATGCAGCAAGGTAGCGCAATCCTTTTGAGGCAAAGGACAGGCCAAAACGGTCTCTTATAGTAAGCAAAGCGTTCTTGAGGGTACACAGGAATTTCATCTAGTCACTTTCGTCATGTTGGTTCGATTTGTGTTCGCTACTTTGATAATTTGATATGTGGGTGGACCGGTGCTTAGGTGCTGTTCTTACTTGAACAAACCTCCTACTTATGATTAACCCTCCCGCAAGCATCCGCAACTACGAGAAAAGTATTAAGGATAAATCCTAACCATAGCATTAAACTCTAGGATCCTATCGGTCCCTTACGGAGTAGAGCATAAACTGGGGTTTAAGTTTCTGTCACTCTCGCAACCACCATCTATTTACTACTCCACAATGCATTCCCTTAGGCCCAAATATGGTGAAGTGTCATGTAGTCGACGTTCACATGACACCACTAAGGGAATCACAACATACATACTATCAAAATATCAAACACATATCAAGTTCACATGATTACTTGCAACATGATTTATCCCGTGACCTCAAGAACAAAAGTAACTACTCACAAATAATAAACATGCTCATGATCACAGGGGTATAATATGCATAATGTATCTGAACATATAATCTTCCACCAAGTAAACCATATAGTGATCAACTACAAGATGTAATCAACACTACTAGTCACCCCCTAGCAACAATCTATAGTTCCGGTAACAAGATTGAATACAAGATATGAACTAGCGTTTGAGATGAGATGGTGCTGGGGAAGATGTTGATGGCGACTGCCCTCCCCAAGATGGGAGAGTTTTTGGTGATGATGATGGCGATGATTCCCCCCTCCGGGAGGGAAGTTCCCCCGGCGAAATCGCTCCGCCGGAGGGCAAAAGTGCTCCTACCCAAGTTCCGCCTCGAGACAGCGGTGCTCCATCCCGAAAGTCCTCTCCTTATTTTTTTCTAGGTCAAAATCACTTATATACTAGAAGATGGGCACCGGAGGTGGGTCGAGGAGGCCACAACCCACCAAGGCGCGCTAGGGGGCCTGGCACGCCCAGGTGGGTTGTGCCCACCTAGTGCCCCCCCTCTGGTACTTATTGGCTCCAATAATTCTTAAATATTCCATAAAAAGTCCTCATGGAGTTTCAGCTCATTTGGAGTTGTGCAGAATAGGTGGCCTGACGTAGCTTTTTCAGGTCCAGATTTTCGGCTACCAGAATTCTCCCTCTTGGTGTGTACCTTGCAAATTATGAGAGAAAAGGCATTAGAATTACTCAAAAAAGCATTATTATGGATAAAAACATTGTAAATAACAATAAGAAAACATGGTGCAAAATGGACGTATCAGTCTCCATTGTATTTACTTTTCCAAACTCCTTTGCCCTTGTTTTGGACTCTAATTTGCATGATTTGAATGGAATAACCCGGACTGACGTTGTCTTCAGCAGAATTGCCTTGGTGTTATTTTTGTGCAGAAATAGAAGTTCTCAAAATGACCAAAAATTTACGGAGAATATTTTTGGAATAAATAAAAAATATTGGCGAAAGAATCAACCGCAGGGAACCCACCAGCTGACCACAAGGGTGGAGGGTGCGCCCCCTGGCTTTTGGGTCCCCTGGACCTGCTCTGACCCTAACTCCAACTCTATATATTCATGTTCGGGGAGAAAAAAATCAGAGAGAAGGATTCATCATGTTTTACAATACGGAGCCGCCGCTGCCTCCCGTTGTTCATCGGGAGGGCTGATCTGGAGTCTGTTCGAGGCTCCGGAGAGGGGGATTCATCGCCATCATCATCACCAACCTTCCTCCATCACCAATTTCATGATGCTCACCACCGTGCATGCGTAATTCCATCGTAGGCTTGCTGGACGATGATGGGTTGGATGAGATTTATCATGTAATCGAGTTAGTTTTGTTAGAGTTTGATCCCTAGTATCCACTATGTTGTGAGATTGATGTTGCTATGAATTTGCTATGCTTAATGCTTGTCACTAGGGCTCGAGTGCCATGATTTTAGATCTGAACCTATTATGTTTTAATGAATATATTTGCTTTCTGGTCCTATCTTGCAAGTTGTAGACACCTATTACGAGTTATGATCCGCATACCCCAAGGTGACAATAATTGGGATTCTTTCCAGTGATTACCGTAGTTTGAGGAGTTCATGTATTCACTAAGTGCTAATGCTTTGGTCTGGTTCCAAATTAAAAGGAGGCCTTAATATCCCTTAGTTTCCATTAGGACCCCACTACCACAGGAGGGTAGGACAAAAGATGGCATGCAAGTTATTTTCCATAAGCATGTATGACTATATACAGAATACATGCCTACATTATATTGATGAATTGGAGCTAGTTCTGTGTCACCCTAGGTTATAAGTATTGCATGATGAATGTCATCCAACATAATTATCCATCATTGATCCATTGCCTATGAGTTTTTCACATATTGATACTCACTAAGTTACTTTCGTTGCTACTGTTGTTACAATCACTACAAAACTACTACTGTTACTTTTCTACCTTTACCATTACTTCCATATTACTTTGCTACTAAATACCTTACTGCAGATATTAAGTCTTTCAAGTGTGGTTGAATTGACAACTCAGCTGCTAATACTTGAGAATATTCTTTGGCTCCCCTTGTGTCGAATCAATAAATTTGGGTTGAATATCCTACCCTCAAAAACTTGCGATCTCCTATACTTGTGGGTTATCAAGACCTTTTTCTGGCGCTGTTGCCGGGGAGCATAGCTCTATTCTTTGAGTCACTTGGGATTTATATCTGTTGATCACTATGAAGAATTTGAAAGATACTAGAACCAAGATTTTTCCCTCTACTACGAGGGGAGGTAAGGAACTGCCATCTAGCTCTGCACTTGATTCACCTTCTGTTTTGAGTAAGCTTGAGACACCTACACCTGCTATTGATTCTGATATGTCGCATGTTATTGATGATGCTACTTCTGCTATGAATGATGCTACTACTTTACTTGATAAAACTATGCCACTGGGTGAATTACTTGATGAACATCTTGCTAGAGTTAGAACTATTGATTATGCTGAAGATGATGATATTTCTGAAACTAATGAAATTATTGAAACTGAACACTTTGAGACACCTGTTAGACCTAGCTCTCCTATATATGAATTGCCTGTTATGCCTGAGGGTTATGTTATGGATGGAGAGGTAGCTAGGGACTTTCTTGGTTGTAAGGATAGAGATGATCTTAAGAAATTATTGTGCAAGTGGAAAGAAAAATCTTTGAATGCTAGAATGCAATACTATCCTAAGTTTGCTACTTCACCTATCTTTGTTACTAATAAGGATTATGAATTCTCGTCGATCCCGAGTTAATTACTTTGGTTGAATCTGATCCTTTCCATGGTTATGAATCTGAAACTGTTGTGGCACATTGAGGGAGTCCTGGACTAGGGGGTGTCCGGATACCCGGACTATCAATATCCGCCGGACTCCCAGACTACGAAGATAGAAGATTGAAGACTCCGGCTCATGTCCGGAAGGTACTTTACTTGGCGTGGAAAGCAAGCTTGGCAATACGGATATGTAGATCTCCTACCATTGTAACTGACTCTGTGTAACCCTAGCCTCTCCGGTGTCTATATAAACCGGAGGGCTTTAGTCCGTAGGACACAACATTACATCTCAACAATCATACCATAGGCTAGCTTCTAGGGTTTAGCCTCATTGATCTCGTGGTAGATCTACTCTTGTACTACCCATATCATCAATATTAATCAAGCAGGACGTAGGGTATTACCTCCATCGAGAGGGCCTGAACCTAGGTAAAAACATTGTGTCCCTCGTCTCCTGTTACCATCCGCCTAGACGCACAGTTCGGGACCCCCTACCCGAGATCCGCCGGTTTTGACACCGACATTGGTGCTTTCATTGAGAGTTCCTCTGTGTCGTCACCAATAGGCTCGATGGCATCTTCAACCTTCAACGTTGTCCAGGGTGGGACTTTTCTCCCTGGACAGATCTTCATATTCGGCGGCTTTGCACTGCGGGCCAACTCTCTCGGCCATCTGGAGCAGATCGAAAGCTACGCCCCTGGCCGTCAGGTCAGATTCGGAAGCCTAAACTTCACGGCCGATGACCGCGGAGACTTGATCTTCGACGGACTCGAGCCACAGCCAAGCGCGCCGCACTGCGATGATGGGCATGATCTAGCTCTGCCGCCGGACAGTGCTTTGGTGGCCGCACTTGAATCCGCCCCGGCTACTTACCCGGAGCCGATTGCCCATGACGAGGGTCGGCGGATAGACGCCGCCCCGGGGGCTTCAACATCTACGGCGATGGAGCCGAATACCGATTTCGTCCCTTGCGAAACTCATGATCCCGAGGCGCCGGACTCCGAGCCTCCCGCGCCCCCGCCAATTAAGCCAGATTGGGCGCCGGTTATGGAATTCACCGCCGCGGACATCTTTCAACACTCGCCTTTTGGCGATATCCTGAATTCCCTGAAGCATCTCTCGCTATCAGGAGAATCCTGGCCGGACTATGGCCAGGACGGTTGGAGTTCGAACGACGAAGAAATTCGGAGCCCACCCACCACCCACTTTGTAGCCACTGTCGAAGATCTAACCGACATGCTAGACTATGACTCCGAGGACATCGACGCTATGGACGATGATGCCGGAGACGATCAAGACCCAGCGCCCACGGGACACTGGAAGGCCACTTCGTCATACGACGTCTACATGGTGGATACCCCAAAGGAAGGGGATGGCGAAAAAGCAGCGGAGGAAGACTCTTTGAAGAAGCAGCCTAAACGCCGGCGTCAGCGGCGCCGCTCTAAATCCCACCATAACAAGAATGGAGAATCCGGCACGGGAGACAATAATACTCCGGAGAGTGCGGAAGACGATCACCTCCTGCAAGAATCAGCGCAGGAGGACGCAGAAGCAAGCCCTCACGACAGGGCGGTAGATGAAGGGGTTGAGGATGATAACTATATGCCCCCCTCCGAAGACGAAGCGACCCTCAACGATGATGAATTCGTCATACCCGAGGATCCCTCGAACAAAAGCGCTTCAGGCGCAGGCTCATAGCCACGGCAAATAACCTAAAGAAAAAGCAGCAACAGCTTCAAGCTGATCAAGATCTGCTAGCCGATCAATGGACCGAGGTCCTCGCGGCCGAAGAGTATAAACTCGAACTCCCCTCCAAAAGTTACCCAAGACGCAAGCTGCTCCCCCGATTAGAGGAGGAAGCATACATACCTTTATCACCAGCGCACGACATGGCTGACCGACCGCCCCGTGGTCGCGACAGAGAGGCATTCAAGGCCCCAGCCAAGACCGTACCCCGACATCGATCCAAGAGTACGGTCAAAAGGAACGCAGCGCTGGACTTGCGAGACATCCTGGAGGACAAAGCAAGGCAATCCAGATCCATCTATGGATCACGTGGGCGCCCTACGACCCACGACGAATACCGTCGCGCCGGACATAACGCCGGCCGAGCCGAACACAGCAGACAGCGCTCCCTCGAGCTGCGTCGCGATATTGCTCAATACAGGGGCGCCGCACACCCGTTATGCTTCACTGATGAAGTAATGGATCACAAGATCCCCGAAGGGTTCAAACCCGTAAACATCGAATCTTACGATGGTACAACAGACCCCGTGGTGTGGATCAAAGATTATCTTCTCCACATCCATATGGCTCGCGGCAACGATCTGCACGCCATCAAATATCTCCCGCTCAAGCTTAAAGGACCAGCTCGGCACTGGCTTAATAGCCTGCCCGCAGAGTCGATTGGGTGTTGGGAAGACCTGGAGGCCGCGTTCCTTGATAACTTCCAAGGTACATATGTGCGACCACCAGACGCCGATGACCTAAGCCACATTATTCAGCAGCCAAACGAATTGGCCAGACAGTTCTGGACGTGGTTCTTAACGAAGAAAAATCAAATCGTTGACTGTCCGGATGCGGAGGCCCTCGCAGCCTTCAAACACAACATCCGGGACGAATGGCTAGCCCGGCACCTGGGGCAGGCGAAGCCGAAATCCATGGCAGCCCTCACATCATTAATGACCCGCTTTTGCGCGGGAGAGGATAGCTGGCTAGCCCGCAGCAATAATCTCCGCAAAAATTCTGGCAGCCCGGACTCCAAGGACAATCACGGCACGTCACGTCAGATCAAAACAAGCGCCCGTACTAACGGCGGCGACAAAGAGGATCGGCAGTCAATGCGGATTCGAGGCTCAAACCGGTCAACGGAAGAAGCCATTTAAAAGAACAACTCGGGCCCGCCCAATCTGGACAGAATACTCGACCGCTCATGCGGATACATGGCACCCCGAAAAGCCAGCTAATCACACCAATAGAGATTGTTGGGTGTTCAGCAGGCTGGCAAGTTAATTGCGAACACAATGACAAGGGGCTAAATAAGCGACGACGAGGAAGAGACCCCCGCCCGAACAACAGAGGACGAAGGGTTTCCCCGCAAGTGCGGACGGTGAATATGATTTACTTGACCCATATACCCAAGAGGGAGAGGAAGCGCGACTACGGGGCGTCTATGCGATGGAGCCATCGCCCAAGTTCAATCCATGGTCCTCTGTCCGATCACTTTCGATCGGCGAGACCATCCGACTAGCATACGCCATGGCGGATTCTCCGCATTGGTCTTAGACCCAATCGTCGATGGATTTCACCTCACAAGAGTCCCGATGGACGGCGGCAGCAACTGAACCTGCTTTATCGGGACACAAGTCGCAAAATGGGCATAGACCCATCCAGATCAAACCTACTAAGACAACCTTTAAAGGTGTCATCCAGTGCGGAAGCCAAGCTGATGCGAGCTTCGTCACACCGAAGTGGTCTTCGGATCCCCGGATAATTTCCGAAGCGAAGAGTTAATCTTCGATATAGTCCCGTTCTGTAGCGGCTATCATGCCCTGCTCGGACGCACCGCGTTTGCAAAATTCAACGTGGTGCCGCATTATGCATACCTAAAGCTCAAGATCCCGGGCCCTCGTGGAGTCATTACGGTCAATGGGAATACGGGACGCTCCCTCCGAACGGAGGAACATACAGCGGCTCTCGCGGCGGAAGTACAGAGCAGCCTTCTACGGCAACTCTCTAGTCCGGCAACTAAAAAGCCGGACACGTTAAAGCGCGCCCGGAGCAACACTAACCAAGACCACCTGGCGCGATCGGAGCACGCGTAGCAATGCGACCCCCACCCTCGCCCGTGTATGATCACAAGAATAACACTCCGCGTACATCATTATGCTTTGGAGATACCATGGGCGCAGAGGAGGGGCTTAACCTCAAGGATCGAAGAGTGCGGCTCGACCGCACCAGGGGCTCGTGCTAGCGCCCCCCCTTGGTGTTATTTTTTATCTTTTCTTTTTATATATGCAGGACTCTAACAAATAGAAGTCCTGCCCGACGGCAAACTTGCCGCACTCACGATACAACAGTCAGGGATTAAAGAAGGCTGCGTCGAACACTCAGGTGGTCTCCATTACGAGCATTAAATTCAATTACATACACCAAATCTGCAGCTTATCCCTGGAGGGGGACATGTTAAATTAGTCCGAATCCCTTGCTTACCGCACTATTTGTATCAGTCCGCTTTATTAGCAGACCTTCTGTCATCAATAACGCAGCACTTCCCTTTTTGCAAGTTTATTACCTTTTCATGGCAATTGCGTTATCCTTTACAAATGTTCACTATATGACATATTGCACCCGTACACTTTGGTACGGCCGAATACACCAGGAGCTTCTGTTCCCCATATTACGGTGTGATTAAGTCCGAACACTTTCACAAGTGCGGCACCCCGAACTTATAGCATTATATGAATCAGCTACGAATCATGTCTTGGGTCAATAGTTGGGTTTGCCCGGCTCCTATGTTTTGGTGCCTTACGTTCCGTTCCGTCGGCTAAGGTAGCACTAGGAGAACCACTGCGATTGCGCCCCGGTTTAGGCGGGTTAACGCCTCAGTGGAGAAAGCTAAAACTGACTGGCATGATAAGGCGAGAGACTGGTCGCTGTTCGAGAGGTCTTTTCGGGTCCCTAAAGACTCATGCCGCTTCGAGCAAAGTTCCGGATAATGTCCGACGAAGGCGTGGATAGCGCCCCGGATTCGGTCTTCCGAATACCAGGGGCTGCGCCGAAATTTAAAATTATAGAATTCTATAGCTAAGTGAGAGTGTTCAAGCTTTATAAGTCCGGTCGCCTTGTTCGTCGTGTTGAGCGCCTCCCTAGATGGACCCAAAGATGGGAACAAGAGTGCTCAAGTTTATCACCGAACACCCCAAAGACTGTGGCTTGGGGGCTGAAGCCAACGACTTGCCATCTCTCAGATTTAACAAATGGCCGCACAGAAGGTAATATTTTAAATTCAACAAAGCGTTGCTCATGGCGCATATAAACGAAATTCTCAGCGCGTAGGATAAATATATAGCAAGTTCACTCAAGGATTACATTAAGGGGGCACTCATCCGCAATATCGCGGGCTCCCTTCAGGAAAACTCTATAATATCGCCCCGGTGTACGGTGCTCCTTGCCCGGCGGCGGCGGATCCGTGAGAAGCTTCTCCGCATCCAGCTTGCCCCATTGCACCTTTATGCGGGCGAGGGCCCGACGAGCACCTTCAATGCAGGCGGAGCGCTTGATCACATCCAGCCTGGGGCATGTATCCACCAGCCACCGCACTAGGCCAAAGTAGCTACCAGGCAGGGCCTGACCAGGCCACAGCCGGACTGTGAGGCCCTTCATGGCCTCCTCAGCTACCTTGTGGAGTTCAACCAGCTGCTTCAGCTGGTCGCTTGGGGGCACCGGATGGCCGGCCTCAGCGTACTGAGACCATAAGACCTTCTCCGTTGAGCTCCCCTCCTCGCCACGATAGAAAGCGGCGGCATCGACGCCTCACGCGCAGATCTGCAAATGCCCCTGGAGAGCTCCGAATTCGGGTAAGTATCCGGTAATTTACATTAACATGCTTGCTCTGCATGGAAAACGCCTTACCCGCCGCTATCTTCTTCATGTCCTCTATTTCCATATGGGCCCTCTGGGCCTCGGCCTTGGCGGACTCGGCCCTATCGAGAGCCGAGGCAAGCTCGGATTCTCGAGTCTTGGAGTCACGCTCCAAACTCTCATGCTTTTTCATGAGAGCCTGGAGCTCTTGCCGAACTTCCGCCACCAGCGCCGCTTGCTTTTCTCGCTCAGTCCGTTCTGCGGCCGCATTGCGTTCGGCCACGGACACGGCATCCTTCAGGGCTGCCACCTCGTTAGTGGCCCCTTCATCGCACATACTATCCTTGTTAATCTTGTTTGCAACCAAAACCCTTTTCTGTAAGGTGCATATTTAGAGTGGTGTTATTCACCATCTTTTTCCTTGAGCTGCCTCTTGGCATGGCCGAGCTCTCGCTCCGACCGCTCAAGGTCCTTCTTCAGCGCCTCGACCTCCGCTGTTAATGCGGCAGAGGTCAACAGTGCAGCCTGCAAACCCATATTGACATATTTTAGAAACCCTGCGTATATCTTGTTAAAGATCGTTAGCCCGGCTTTTCTTTCCAAACACCGGACTAAGCATCAGGGGCTACTGTCTATGCGGTATCATATTACTTAACTTTAACCTTCTTACCTCAAAGCCTGTTAGAAGGCTGTTGCAGGCTTCGGTCAGCCCGCCCTTGGCGAGCTGGACCTTCTCAATCACCGCACTCATGAAAGTGCGGTGTTCTTCTCGATGGGCGCCTTTGGCGCCTCCAGAGAGTTGTCCGTGCCTCGGTTGGGACGGAGGCCGCCCGGCGCCACGATCTGCCCCTCCTTCGAGGGGGCTGCTTGCCGGACTCTGGAACCGCTATAGGTTCCGGAGTAGAGTCCGGCACAAAGTCCGGGGGGCTGCCTGACGGCGCCTCCGGAGCCTCCTCCTGGCGCGTCCCCCTATGGGATTCCGCCTCGTCGGCGGCGGCGCGTGGGGTAGAGGCAGTCGGGATGGAATTCACATCCGACGGCGCCAACGACCCGCTCATCGAGTCCGGAAAGTCGTCACCGGCCGGACTAAAGAAATAATGCGGCATTAGAAGGACACTGCGTGACACTCTATAGTATGGCGTATAAATAATCCGGATACTTACGATCTTGCCGGACGCCGGGCCCTTGGAGGCCACTCCTTCTCGCCAACACTGATGTTGGCAAAACTGTCCGGGGGGATAGTTCTCCCCCTCTTGGACCCTTCGGCCGCCCTGATTGGGGAGGCCTTCCTCTTCTTCTCTCCCTCCTCCGGGAGAGAGTATTCCTCCTCCTCGTCGTCTTCGGGGGAGGAGTCCTCGTCGTCGTCGTCAGACGCTTGATTGCGGGAACTCTTTCGAGTCCCCACGGCCACCTTCTTGGCCTTCTTCTTCGGCACGACGTACGGTGCCGGAACCAGCAGCCTCGCTAAATGGGCATCCACTGGTTCTTCTGGCATGGGAGCCGGACTGATAAGCAGCTCGGCCTTCTCCGTCCATTCCTGTCAAAGGAAGAGGCCGATTAAAAACCTCGCTAAGAGTCAATCTAATTACCACAAGTGTCCCGTAATGGGGTCGAATCACTTACCCCGTCAGTCGGAGACTGTAAGCTGAATCCGCGGTCTTGATCGCGGATCGGGCAAGATCGGCGCTCTTGAACAGCACCCTCCAAGCGCCTTCAGACGTTGTATCGAAGAGCCCGCTTAACGTCTGGTGCTGTTCGGATTAAACTCCCATGCATTAAATGCCCTTTCTTGGCATGGGAGAATCCACGGAGGAGCATGACTGGACTACGCCGACGAGCGGAGCCCATTGCTCACCAGCTTCTTGATGCAGTTCAAGTCCGTCACCTCCACGGGTCACCCCACCGCAAGCCCTTCTCTTTCCGGAGGTGAGCTGCGTGGGGATTCCAGATCTAAATTCGGGGCCGCCGCCCATGTAGGCTCGCGGCTCGGTGATATAGAACCACCCCGATTGCCACCCCTTGATGGAGTCCATGAAGGTCCCTTCTAGCCAAGGGACGTTGGGCAACTTGCCCAACATAGCGCCTCCGCATTCCGCTTGCGTCCCCTTCACAACCTTCGGCTTGACGTTGAAGGTCTTGAGCCCACAGCGAAGTGGGGCGGATGCGAGAAAGGCCTCGCATACCACGATAAACGCCGAGATGTTGAGGGCGAAATTGGCGCCAGATCGTGGAAATCCAGGCCGTAGTAGAACATGATCCCCTGACGAATGGATGGAGCGGGAAGCCCAGTCCGCGGAGGAAGTGGGGAAGGAAAACAACCTCTCGTGAGGTCTGGGGTGGAACAAGCTGCCCGCGTCGGGCAGCCGATGCCGATGTTTCGGAAAGGTATCCGGCGTCGCGCAGCTTGGTGATGTCCTCCTCCTTGACGGTGGAGGCCATCCACTTGCCTCCCCCTCCAGACATGTTCGGAGAAGGGTCGAGGCGGAATACGCGAGCTTGAGCGTTAGAGCTTGGGTTCGCGGGGATGGATGAGCAAAGGAGGAAGAAGGCGTAGGTGAGAAGGTAAAACCTTACCCCTTATATATAGGCGGACAAAACTATGCGTCCCTCACCGGCCTGGTAAAACTCGCTTATCTCCCAAGCGCCACCATCAATGGCGCGGTTGGGTTACCCACGCACGTATTGATGAGAATCCTGGAAAAATGGGAACACGATCTCTGCTTCGACGGGACGTGCCAGGGAAACCGCCGCTAAGCGTGTCAAGTGGTACAATAATTCAAACAAGGGCTTGGTGCGGTGTGATGTCATGCCGCATAATACGTCGGCAGATTGGATCGGTGTATATATTTTATTCTCTCTACGTTGGAATGTGGAAATTATTTTGCGAGCGGACACTATCCCGGTGTTCATTATCTTCTCTGGATTATTCAAGGGAGGAACCCGCCTTGCAATGCCGAACATTATGCACGCCGGACTTATCGTCATTGAAGACTGGTTCGAGGGCTACCGAGGAGTCTGGACTAGGGGTTTCGGATAGCCGGACTATCAATATCCGCCGGACTCCCAGACTACGAAGATAGAAGATTGAAGACTCCGGCTCGTGTCCGGAAGGTACTTTACTTGGCGTGGAAGGCAAGCTTGCCAATACGGATATGTAGATCTCCTACCATTGTAACCGACTCTGTGTAACCCTAGCCTCTCCGGTGTCTATATAAACCGGAGGGCTTTAGTCCGTAGGACACAACATTACATCTCAACAATCATACCATAGGCTAGCTTCTAGGGTTTAGCCTCATTGATCTCGTGGTAGATCTACTCTTGTACTACCCATATCATCAATATTAATCAAGCGGGGACGAGGGTATTACCTCCATCGAGAGGGCCTGAACCTGGGTAAAAACATTGTGTCCCTCGTCTCCTGTTACCATCCGCCTAGACGCACAGTTCGGGACCCCCTACCCGAGATCCGCCGGTGTTGACACCGACACACATCTTACTAAATTGAATGATATAGCCACCCTATTTGCTCATGAGGAAAAAAATTGCTATTACTATATTCTTAAGTTGTTTCCTTTTTTGTTAAGGGGTGATGCTAAGTTATGGTTTAATTCTCTTGCTCCTGTTTGTGTGCGTAGTCCCCAGGATATGATTTACTACTTCTCTGAAAAATATTTCCCTGCTCATAAAAAACAAGCTGCTTTAAAGGAAATATTTAACTTTGTGCAAATTGAAGAAGAGAGTCTCCCACAAACTTGGGGGAGGCTTCTCCAATTACTTAATGCTTTGCCTGATCATCCTCTTAGGAAAAATGAAACACTTGATATCTTTTATAATGGACTAACCGATGCTTCTAGGGACCACCTAGATAGTTGTGCTGGTTGTGTTTCCAGGGAACGAACTATTGAGCAAGTTGAATTGCTATTGAATAATATATTGAGTAATGATAATGATTGGACACTTCCTGAACCAACTCCTAAGCCAACTCCAAAGAAAAGAGGTATTCTATTTCTCAGTCCTGAAGATATGCAAGAGGCAAAGAAATCTATGAAAGAAAAAGGTATTAATGCTGAAGATGTTAAGAATTTACCACCTATTGAAGAAATGCATGGTCTTGATAACCCGACACAGGTAGTAGAGGTAAATTCTCTCTATAGATTTGATGAAGGTGATATTCCTCATAATAAGTCTACTAGTCAATGCTTGGATGAGTTTGGTAATTTTATTGTTAAACAAGAAAATTTCAATGCTTATGCTAGTAGACAATTGAAACGTGATGCTTACATGCTTGACTGCTTGGGTGATTACATGATTAGAACTATTAGTGATCTTAAGATTATTAGTAAGCATGCTTCCATGGTGAAAACTCAAGTAGAACAAGTACTTAAGTCTCAGGGTGATTTGCTCAATGAGTTGAATAGTAAGAACAATGATAATGATGTTAGGGTTATGACTAGAGGTGGTAAGATGACCCAGGAACCTTTGTATCCTGAAGGCCATCCTAAGAGAGTTGAGCAAGATTCTCAGAGAATTAACACTGATGCACTTAGTCCTCCTAATAATAAGAAGAAGAAGAAAATTGATAGGGCTTTGCATGGTTCTAGTGAACCTATTATAGACACACCTGAGAATCCCAATGATATTTCTATTTCCGATGCTGAGACACAATCTGGTGATGAACATGAACTTAGTGCTAATGTTAATGATTATGTTCATGTTGATGTTCAACCTAGTAACGATAATAATGTGGAGGTAGAACCTGCTGTTGATCTTGATAACCCACAACCTAAGAATCCGCGTTATGATAAGAGAGACTTCATCGCTAGGAAACATGGTAAAGAAAGAGAACCATGGGTTCAGAAACCCATGCATTGTCCTCCTAAACCATCCAAGAAAAAGTATGATGAGGATTTTGAGCGCTTTGTTGAAATGCTTAGACCTGTCTTTTTGCATATGCGTTTGACTGATATTTTGAAAATGTCTCCTTGGCTAAGTATACGAAAGATATTGTTACAAATAAAAGAAATATACCGGAAGCTGAAATTTCCACCATGCTTGCTAATTATACTCTTAAGGGTGGAATGCAAAGAAACTAGGAGATCTAGAAATACCACCTATACCATGCTCCATTAAAAGAAACTATGTTAAAACTGCTTTATGTGATTTAGGATCAGGTGTTAGTGTTATGCCTTTCTCTTTATATCGTAGACTTGAATTGAATAAGCTGACACCTACTAAAATCTCTTTGCAAATGGCTGATAAATCAACTGCTATACCCATTGGTATTTGCAAGGATGTGCTTGTTGTGGTTGCAAACGTTACTATCTTAACGGACTTTGTTATTCTTGATATTCCTGAGGACGACAATATGTCAATCATCCTTGGTAGACCATTTTTCAATACTGCGGGGGCTGTTATTGACTGCAAAAAGGGCAATGTCACTTTTCATGTTAATGGTAATGAGCATACAATACACTTTCCGAAGAAACAACCTCAAGTGAATAGCATCAATTCTATTGGAAAATTTTCAACTATTACTCTTGGAGGTTTTGAATTCCCTCTTCCTACTGTCAAAAAGAAATATGATATTCTTATTGTTGGGGACATGCATATCCCCATTGAGGTAACCTAGTGTTATTCAAAAATTCTTTATTTTCATGGCATTCGGAAGAGGATTGTTAATAAGACTTGATCAACCTTGTTAATGGATTCCTTTTGATGGGCATGAGATGGATGAATTTAGAAAACACAACTTTTTGTACCTACTTGCTACTTTCTGTTATTTAGAATAGATAAATAAAAATAGCATTATTCGTCTATTTTCTGAATTATCCGTGCAATAAAAAATGTCCCGAAAATAAAAGTTCTTCAAATGCCCTGAAAATTTAGTATGATTTTGTATATAATATTTGAGAATTTCCGGCACTGAGAACACACCAGGGGGTTGCACCAGTGGACCACAAGGGGGGAGGGCACGCCCTACGCCCTGGGCGCACCTCCTGCCTTGTGGGTCCCACATGGGTCCCCCTCACTTATTCCAGCACCCATCCACTTTGTCTTCCTCCAGAAAAAATTCATCCCGTTGCTCAAACCCGTGTTCTAGCTCATCTTGCTACCATTTTTGATCTCCTTGTGCAAAGCTCCATTTGCAAAACTGTTTTGGGGGATTATTCTTCGGTATGTGACTCCTCCAATGGTCCAATTAGTTTTTGTTCTAGTGCTTTATATATTGCAAATTTTGCTGTTGTGGTGACCTTGTTCTTGAGCTTGCATGTCAAATTTATATGGTCCAAAGTAGTTTTGATGCATGATATATCCTCTAGGCACTTGTGGGAGTAGTTGCTATCAATTTTGTTGAGTTTGGTTCACTTTTATTTTGAGTCACTAATTTAAGCCGGTTAAGCAGTTTCTTTGGCAGTTCAATGAAGAGATGCGTAAGGCCATTGGTGAGGAAGTGGCCTGGCTCTTGGCGGCCGGGTTCATTATTGAAGTTTTTCATCCAGAGTGGTTGGCTAAACCGGTGCTGGTGCTTAAGAAGAACGGCACTTGGCGTATGTTTGTGGGTTACATGGATTTAAATAAAGCTTGTCCGATTGATCCATTCGCTCTCCCTCGTATTGATCAAATCATTGATGCTACGGGGGTTGTGAGCGTTTGAGCTTTTTGGATGCTTATTCTGGTTATCATCAGATCAAGATGGCAGTTAAGGACCAGGAGAAGACGGCTTTTATTACTCCATTTGGAGCCTTCTACTATGTGTCTATGCCTTTTGGGCTTAAGAGTGCCCGGGCAACTTATCAGCGGTGTGTGCAGAACTGTCTTCATAATTAGATTGAGCGCAATGTTCATGCTTATGTGGACGACATTGTGGTGAAGTCCAAAGAGAAGGAGACCTTGATAGATGATCTGAAGGAGACCTTCGATAACCTCCGGGTCTACAAGATGATGCTTAACCCGTCCAAGTGTGTTTTTGGTGTGCCAGCAGGCAAGCTTTTCGGTTTTCTGGTTTCTAACAGAGGCATTGAGGCTAACCCAGAGAAGATCAAGGCAATCACCTCTTTATCTAAACCGGTGTGTATCAATGATGTTCAGTGCTTGGTGGGTCGAATTGCTGCTTTAAGCCGGTTCATAAGCCGGTTAGGTGAAAATGCCATACCGATGTATCAGATGATGAAAAAGACAGACGACTTTGTCTGGAGTGATGCTGCTAACACTGCCTTTGAAGATTCGAAGAGACAGCTAGCTGAGTTGCCGGTTCTTGCTGCTCCCATTGATAAGGAGCCATTATTGTTATATGTGGCTGCTAACACACGTTCAGTCAGTGTGGCCATTGTTGTGGAGCGCAAGGAGGTTGGCAAGGAACATCCGGTTCAATGGCTGGTTTATTACATCAGTGAGGTGCTTATTGAGTCCAAGCAAAGGTATCCACATTGGCAGAAGCTCGTTTATGGGGTGTCCATGGCAAGCCGGAAGCTTAAGCAATATTTCCTGGGTCATCCCATCATTGTGGTCAGTTCTGCTCCTTTAGGAGATATCATTCAAAACAGAGAAGCCACAGGACGAGTCGCCAAGTGGCCCATTGAACTTGGGCCTCATGGTTTAAAATATGTGCCACGCACTGCTATCAAGTCTCAAGCACTGGTGTACTTTATCAACGATTGGACAAAGCTGCAGATGCCTGAAGAGAAGCCGGACAACACATATTGGACTATTCACTTTGATGGGTCCAGGCAATTGGAGGGCTCGGGGGCTGGAGTTGTTTTAGCTTCCCCTCGAGGTGACAAATTTTGTTATGTGCTATGGTTGATGTTTCCTTGTACTAACAATGCAGCTGAGTATGAGGCCTTGCTCCATGGTCTTTGGATGGCTAAGGAGATGAGCTTAAGTCGGGTAAGGTGTTTTGGCGACTCAGATTTGGTGGCTTAGCAAGTATCAGGCAAGTGGGATTCCAAGGATCCTCTCATGGCAGCTTATCACCGTGAAGTTGATGCCATTGCTGGACACTTCAACGGTTACCAAGTGGATCACATTGACCGCAGAAAGAATGAGGCGGCTGATGCTTTAATCCGGCTGGGCTCTCAACGTAAACCGGTGCTGCCTAATACTTTCTTGGACATTCTGCATAACCCTTTTGTCAAGTTGCCTATAGAGGAAGACTTGGTGGTTCCTGACCCGGAAGCACAATTGGTGGCGGCTCTCCACATCATCCCAGATTGGACAGTGCCATACTTGGCTTACATGACCCGGGGCGAGTTGCCTGAGGATGAAACCTTGGCCAGGCAGATAACCCGGCGGTCTAAGTCAATGACAATTGCCAACGGCGAGTTACATCATTGCAGTGTCACTGGAGTGTTTCAGCGTTGTGTTTCTCCAAAGGAAGGTCAAGAAATTCTTCGTGAGGTTCATGAAGGAGATTGTGGCCATCATGCCGGGTCAAAGTCCCTTGTGGCCAAAGCTTTTCGTCATGGATTTTATTGGCTGACGGCTCACGCTGATGCGGAGGATCTGGTCAGTAAATGTGATAGTTGTCAGAAGTTCTCAAGACGTGCTCATGTGCCGGCTCAAGAGTTAAGGATGATTCCAATTACTTGGTCGTTTGCAGTATGGGGGCTCGACATGGTTGGGCCTCATAAAAGGTCCAAAGATAAAAATACCCACCTCTTGGTGGCGGTGGATAAATTTACAAAGCGGGTTGAGGCAGAGCCAGTTAGTAAGTGTGATGCAGCCACGATGGTTCAATTCATGAAAAAGGTGATCTTTTGTTTTGGCTTTCCACACAGTATTATAACTGACAATGGCACTAATCTGTCCAAAGGCGCCATGGAGGAGTTTTGTCACCGTGAGCATATTCGGCTTGATGTTTCATCAGTAGCTCATCCCCAGTCCAATGGTCAAGCTGAAAGAGCCAATCAGGAAATCTTGGAAGGCATCAAGCCCCGGCTTTTGGTTCCTTTGCAATGAATGTCGGGCTGTTGGGTCGAGGAGTTACCCTCTGTGATATGGAGCATTAATACCACTCCAAACAGGTCTACGGGTTATACGCCTTTCTTCATGGTTTATAGAGCCGAGGCGGTTCTCCCTAGTGACATCCGTCATGACTCGCCACACGTGGCGGCTTATGCTGAGGCTGATAATGAACAAGCGCGTGAGGATGCACTTGACCTGTTAGATGAAAAGCGTGATTTGGCAACAGCCCGCTCGGTGATTTACCAACATGACCTACGCCGCTATCATAGCCGCCGGGTTAAGTCCAGAACCTTTCAGGAAGGTGATTTGGTGCTCCGGCTCATCTAGGATCAAACTGATCCACACAAGTTATCCCGACCTTCGGAAGGGCCCTTTATGATCAGCAAGAACCTGAACAATGGGTCATACTACTTTATCGATGTTCGAGAGCACAAAGACTCACGTAAGTCAGAGGAGGAGACCCGCCGGCCGTGGAATATCGCTCATCTGCGACCTTACTACACTTGAGCCACCGGCTCTCATGATGTACATATTTTGATGATGTATATATTATGATAAGTAATGAAGCAGGACCTTTGTCCTTTTCATCCTCAATGATCATATGTCTTCATCATCATCATTTCAAATGACCAATTGGGGGCTGATCGTATTCGAATCTAGCTTAACCCTCTTGGTCCGGCTCATGATCGTATTCGAATCTAGCCGTTAAAACTCATGATCACTAGGGGGCTTCCTGTTCAAACATAGGTCGTATTCGAACCAAACAGAACATAGCTGTCGGTACCCTTTTGATCAGCACACTACCAAACTCACTAGGGGGCTTCTTGGTCGTATTCAAATAATAGCTTAACCCCTTTTGGGTCCGACTTTGATCGTATTCGAATCAGAGTCGTTAAAAAACTCTCAAGGTCATTTGGGGGCTTCCTGTTCAAACATAGGTCGTATTCGAACCAAAGAGAACATAGCTGTCGGTACCCTCTTGATCGGCGCAACGCCAAAGCCACTGGGGGGCTACATGATCGTATTCGAATCCTAGCTTAACCCCTTTGGGACGGTTTACTGATCGTATTCGAATCAGAAGCCTCGATTTTTTATTTCTATTTGGTTTACATTTTTGTTTGAAAGCAACCTTCGTTTTGTCTTGAGACTTTTTTGTTCAATAATCTAAGTGTCAGTGTGGTTTAAAGTTAACCCGGCTTGATTTTGTACGATAAGTCGCTGACATATGACAATCGTCATATATTTGGAAGTGTTGGTTTCCAAAGATTGGGTTATCACTCTTACTGATCGGGTCACATAAACCGGTAGTACAAGTTCAAATCACAGGTATGATATTATAGTTGTGTTTCAAAGCTATATTTCACAACATGTTTATTTGTGACTCTTTGTTCCATATTAGAGGTTATATGTAAAGATATTTTGACCCGCCCTGCGGTAAACCGCCAAGGTTTTTCTTGTGATCTGTTTCTGTGTGCAGGGCAGGTTAAAGACCTTCTTAAGCACATGAAAGATAGATGATATGTATAAAAAGGGGTGAATATGTGACGGCGGCTTAACAGTGTTGAGCACCAAAACGTGCACGATGGCACGACAAAGCAAAGTTATTTCTACCCTATTACATGACTCCCCGAGTCCAAATGATTAAATTGTTTTTTTTCAGCGGGTTACAAATATGAGCCTCTGGCGGATCAACCCTCTTGTTGGCATGAAGCTTCCGGGTCAACCCTTTCCGCTCCTTCGTCATGTTCCCTGTCCTGGAAGGTTGATGATGACCAGTCAATGCCATTCAAAGCTTCAAATTCAGCTTCATCATCAATTAATCCGGCCGGGTCAACTTCAGCGGCGAAGGTATGCTTACGGATTGGTGGGATCAGGCTGGTCACTTTATAATGAGGCGTTGGTATCCTCTGATTCTTTGCATCATAACCCGACTGGTACTTGGTGAGATCCGCTTCATCAGCAATCAGTGTGGCCACAGGGTGTATTTCCCTCACACAAGTGGCGCAGTCCTCCTGTTCAAATGGTGTGCCATCCTCCTTAAGGCTTGGATACCCAATGGCGATGTCGGCCGGGTCTAGTTCCGGTAGCCAAGCTTTGGCCCGGCTTAATGCGGCCACGGCTCCGGCTCTTGCAGACGATCGCCTTAGTTCAGTGAACCGCTGGGGTAGCACGGAAAGCTTCCTTAGTACATCCGCCAAGAGTGTGGGGACTTCATTTGACAGGGCCACTGTGGCTAAGGCACGCCGAGATCTGGTGTAGAGTTGTTCCACCAGCGTGTAAACCGCCTTCAGCTTTATCAACATGTCTTGGTTAAGATTTGAACTCCTGGGGCCTGCATAACAATGTCAAGTGAGTTAATAACAATTTATATGATCATTGGAAAGATATAAGTATTTAACACTTGTAGGGCGACTTACCAAAGATTGCTGAGACCATCTGAGATACATGGCGTTTTAAGCCGGATAATTCGACGGTCGCCTTTTCAAGAGCCGCCTCTGCCTTCTTAGCTCGATTGGTCAAAGCAATCTTTTCTTCAGCCCAGGCCTTCTTCTCCATTTCAAAGTCCTTTTTCGGTTTCTCTTGTTCAGATACACTGAATTCAAATTTGGAGTTGGCTCTTTGGGTTTCCGTTTCTTGTGCTTCCAGGCGGTTCTTCAAGTCAGACACTCCTGGTTCAAAGCTCCACTTCCTTTCTAAAACATCAGAGCATCTACTGCCGTATTAGATCATGCCAATTTTTGGTAGTCCGATGGCATTTGTTAATGTAGTAGTCGGACGCTTTGTGTTGCATCGTCGAGATAGTTTACAATACACGTCGTGTATGGATTGAAAGTTTGCTAAATGAGGTACCTGGTTGTGGAAACAAAAAATTGAGAGGTGACCAATCACTGTCTGCGGACACGCCCAGGGGCGTCCGCTGACATTTCAGAGGCTGGATTAGCTGTCCATCTCTGGACAAAGATCATCCATGGTTCCCCTTGCCCTTGCCGGCGCCTTGCCATCTTTGTTGCGGAAGTAGTGCTCGAGATGCAAAATGGATCCAGCTGGATTTGCCCATCGCCGGAGTTGTCTGCCCCGACATTGTCTCCTCTTTGGGGAGCAATCTGGATATGGCACGGGCCGCCCAGTTTTACTCTCGGGCGAGGGTGTTCCTCCTTTGTCGCTTCTGTAGGATGCAGGCATTGGCGGCTTCCTCCTCCAAGGCAGCACACGCCGTCACATCTGCCACCTCCACCTCCACCATGTCGGTAGTGAGGCGGGTCTCGGCCACCTGCATCCTCTCCTTCTGACGGCGGGCACACCGATCCCTGCCCTCATACATCGGCGCACCGAAGATGCGGTGGCCGACAGACCTTGAACCTCAGGCACCGGATCCGAGCGCCAGTTGCATCGACACAATGGATTCTCACTGGATTGATTCCGACGTTGGTCGGGCGCACTCCTCTCAGGAGGGGCGGAGGGCCTTGCGAACGACCATAGCTTCATGTGCCCCGTATGGGACGACACCCCAGTCGACAGATCGGGAGTGGTTGGAGTCCAATCCGCTGCCCGCCATCGCTGGAAGGGAGCTTGGGGCGAAGTAGAGTGGAGTGGCTAGGGTTTGATCCAAGGAGCGGATGGGGACTAATATTTGTGGGGTCCGAGTTTGCCGGTGTGGGCCGGATCCAAAGTGGCGAACACGCCTGGGCCTCCCGATATCCGCCTTAGATATGAGCTGGATATGAGGGGTACCGGTTAGCCCGAACGTATAGGGACTGTATGAGGCGTTCATCTAGGTCAGAAAATTTTTAACCGGTCAGTGACCGACCCGTCCACCCAGGCATATTTTGGGGGGGAGGGGGGAGGGGGGTTGAGGCGCACAGATGCAGATGCTCTAAGCTCCGCTAAAAATAACTATACCATCCAAGAGCTCCTATCGATGAATCAACCCAACAAATTTCATCCAAGAACATATATACATATAGGATGTAGTTTAATGTTAATTTTATATATAAGCTAAAAAGCAGCACAAATCCAATAGTCAGAAAGCAAAATGCACTGGCTAACATGCCCAATATTACTCCTTTGAGGAGAAGGGTTTTGCATACCAGCTACACAAGAGACTCCTAATTTTACATCCCAACACCACTTAAAAACAGATAACATATAAAGCATACAAACTAGGTCCAGAATTTTAACCAGTAGTAAGTGGCCAACAGAATGTAAGTAGTGAAAAGGATGAAAACACAAGATTGGCATGTCGCTGCATCTAAAATATGTGTACTCCATTGCATTCTTCAGGGTGATGTGATGCGGCTTCAAAAGAAATTGTTTTCAAACATCACAAGGAAATTGTAGTTTGTTCAAGAATGGCGATAACAGCTTCGTTTACTAGATTCTCCTCCTTTCATCCTGATATCAAATGTCCAATAATGCATTTTGTGGAGCATCACCCAGTGCAAACGCCCCATAGTTACCTACTAAAGCAGAAGGCCATGCCGTGACGTAGGGATGAACACCAGCATCAAACGCCACCCGAAACAGCTTAACCAGCTCCATTGTTTCTAAGCATAGGGAGAGGAGCCAAGGCGAGTTCTAGGGTTCATCATCCATCACTGTTGCCAAGTAAGCAAAGCCATCCATGATCACCACAACATTCACCTCTGCTGGTATGGCCTCAAGGACCTGTGTAAGCTGCGTGTGCATATCAAACACCTTTTCCAGATACCAACTCCCAGCACCGTCACCCTCTGGTTCACACAGCAATACACCAATTCTGAAACCAATGGCATAAACAATACAGGGCCTAGAACAAAGTGGCAGCTCGGGTTCTGCAGACACTGGGGGAGGTCAGCAATAGAGAATTCCATTGTTTTGGCATCTAGAGTAATCATAAACTTCCGATTCGTATAAACCCAGTACAGGAATCCATTCGCTTGCATGCTACACTCATCTTGAAGCCACAATTTTTCCTTGGCTGGCCTGGCCAGAACTTCCACCCATGGAAGGAGAGACCATTCCCAGGTCTCGGAGGAGAGGACCGCAGCTCGCACTCTGGACGTGTCAGTGGAAAGCATCACCACGCTGAACGACACTGGGTTCTTGTCGGAGTAGACCAACTGGGGGTCCAGTTGCGCGTAGGTGCCCTTACTGTCATCAAAGAGGTCCATAGGGCCCAGATTGAAAGTTTTGCCCCTCCGCAGGAGGGGGTTGAACAAGCATAGCAAACCCTCATCCCAATTCAAGAGGAGGCTGTAGCCGTGGCGAGAATCGATGATGTCCCAGCAGAGGGATTCGTTGGGGCGCTCCTGGATGGAGGTGAGGAAGAAGTCGCCGCAGCGGACGGCTGCGACCAGATCACGGTCGCGGCGGCGGGCGGGGAAGAAGGCCGGGAAGGCGGGAAGGTTAGGTGTTTGAGCGGGCGAGGGAACCTGAAAGAAGAGGCCAAGGAGGGGCGCCCGGTGGACCTCGCGAAATCGGCGGCGGAAGGCAGGGGCGGAAGCCACCGCGCTCCGCCACGCGCGGCAGGTGCAGGCAGCGCGGACGAGCGCCGCGAGGGACGGGAGGAGAAGGAAGATCTCATGCAGGATGTCCTCGTCGATGCGGTCTATGTGGGTGGGGTTAGATGCTGCTGGTACTTTCGCCGGAGGCGACTGGGTTGGAGAGCTATCGCCGGCCATGGCGGCGGCGGCTGTAATATTTTTTTCTTGAGAACCAGGTTGGAGTAAATTGCACAGAAGTACCACAATTGGGCATTGGAAGCAGATTGGTATCAAAATTGGTAATTTTTACGTGTCAGTACCAAGATTGGAGCGAGCCGTTACAAAAAAGACTAAAAATGTGTTTTATACGTATTGACAGAGAAACTGACCGGTTGGGCTCGCCCGTCGGACGCCACGCTGGCCAGTGCGCGCGTGCCCGCGTGCTGACTGGGCGCTGACTAGGACGAGGTCGGCTCGCACCTTTATAGTCTCGCTGGTGCGACCGAGCCAGACCCCGACCCTGCTCGCCTTCTTCTTCCTTTCTTCTGCTCTCTGCCTCGCCGTCGCCTGCGCCCGCTGTCGGTGTCAAAACCGGCGGATCTCGGGTAGGGGGTCCCGAACTGTGCGTCTAGGCGGATGGTAACAGGAGACGAGGGACACAGTGTTTTTACCCAGGTTCGGGCCCTCTCGACGGAGGTAAAACCCTACGTCCTGCTTGATTAATATTGATGATATGGGTAGTACAAGAGTAGATCTACCACGAGATCAAGGAGGCTAAACCCTAGAAGCTAGCCTATGGTATGATTGTTGAGATGTATGTTGTCCTACGGACTAAAGCCCTCCGGTTTATATAGACACCGGAGGAGGCTAGGGTTACACAGAGTCGGTTACAATGGTAGGAGATCTACATATCCGTATCGCCAAGCTTGCCTTCCACGCCAAGGAAAGTACCATCCGGACACGAGCCGGAGTCTTCAATCTTGTATCTTCGTAGTCTTGGAGTCCGGCGGATATTGATAGTCCGGCGGACAATGATAGTCCGGCTGTCCGGACACCCCTAGTCCAGACTCCTCGGTAGCCCTGAACTAGTCTTCAATGACGATAAGTCCGGCGTGCATAATGTTCGGCATTGCAAGGCGGGTTCCTCCCTTGAATAATCCAGAGAAGATAATGAACACCAGGATAGTGTCCGGCTCTGCAAAAATAATTTCCACATTCCACCGTAGAGAGAATAAGATTTACACTAGCTCAATCTGCTGACGTATTATGTGGCATGACATCACACCGCAGCCAAGCCTTTATTTGAATCGTTTTTTACTATACCACCTCAGCACTTTCAGCGAGGCGGTTTCCTTGGCACGTCTTGTCGAAGCAGAGATCGTGTTCCCCTTATTCCGGGATTCTCATCAATACGTGTGTGGGTAACCCAACCGTTCCCGTCGCCACGCCTCCTCTATCGAAGGGGAATCTCAAACGGTCACGGAGACGGCCCTTGGTATTTCTTCCCCTTTATAAGTGGACCAAGGCCTGTCCTTGTTCTTCAATCTCGCATCAAATCTCTTCTCCGCTCCCAGTTCCAACACCCAGAGCCTCAGATTCGAGCGCCTCAGACCCTTAATCATGTCCGGCTCCGACCTCCAGGGCCGGTGGATGCCCTCCTCCGTCACGGAGGAGGATATACTGAAGTTGCGTGAGGCCAAGTACCTGCCCTACGAGGTTTCGCACAGGTTGCCTGCCCAAGGGCAGGCTGTGCCAGCCCCCGAGCCCGGTGAATACGTCGTTTTCGTTTCCCACCTCCGCCGAGGTTTAGGCTTCCCGACGGATCCCTTCGTGAGAGGGCTCCTGTTCTACTACGGGCTGGACTTTCACGACTTGGCTCCGGAGTCTATCCTCCAAATCTCCGCATTCATTATCGTCATGAAGCCTTCCTCGCGTCATCCCCCACTTCGCCTATGGTGAAGACCTTCAAGGTGGAGCCGAAGATGGTCGGGGCGTCGGCGGAGTCTTGGCGGGCGACCATAAGCAAGAAGGTCGATGCCCGTGGCTCGAGGTTTCTTCAAGAGGAACTCGGACTGTGTGCAGAGTGGTTCTATATCACCGCTCCAAGGGGCGTGAGCAAAGCCGCCGCCCTCATTCCGCCCGGGACCTCCACACCAACTGATGTCGTGGGTCAACCAAGGGCTCCTCTGGGGGCCGTCCGAAGACGTGCCCTCACTGTAGGGCCGGATTCGAGATCTCCAAGCGAGGGAGATCGACCTGATCAAGGTGATGCAGGTTATGCTAATCAGGCATCTTCTGCCCTGCACACACCGTCCTCTCCGTCTATGGGAATTCAACCCGGAGGGACCTCGGATTCTCCAACACTTCATGGGTGCGACACCCGTGGAGATGTACAAGTTGTTCTTTGGACCGCAGGTGGCGTGTCCGGATTTAGCCGAGGATGCAGGCCTAAGCCGCGATTGCCCGGATACTCAGGTAAGTAGCTCAGAGTCCGGACATTCTGTTTTCGTGCCTTTCTAGAGTTCGTGTCCTGACCCTTTGTTCTTTACAGGAATGGGTGGCGCGATCAAGGCTGATAAGGTGTCCGTCCCCCCTCCCAGAGACCGCACTGGAGCCCGTGCTGGTCAGAATGTTGGAGGTTGCCCCCACAGAAGGGGGAGACGGGGAAAATAGAGGAGCTAGTATTTCGCCCAAAGGGGTGACCGAAGAGGGGGGAAACAAGAACCCCTCCCTTTGGGGGGAGAAGAGGACCGCCTCCGGAGATCCGGAGGCCAAAGCCCCTAAGCGTGGGAAGAGATCTTCCCCGGGGGGTCCGGCGCCCGGAAGGGATCCGGGCGCACAATCATCACCAAAGGATCGGCCCTCCAGCGAGCCGTTAGTATGAAAGAGGGAATTAATTAGTAAGGAAATACCTTCATTTGTGCTTCTGTAGCTAATCAAAATATTTATATTGCAGTTCGGATCTGCAGCCTTCTCGAGATGAGTTCATCTTCGAGGACCTTCTTAGAAGATGATGGAAGCGATCGCCTCCATCCGCGCGCCGCCAGATGAGGCAAAGCGAACCCGAAGTGTCATCGCGGAGGGTATCCCGAGTCGGAGGGGCCAAAGAGTTCGGCACCTACTAGTGTCCGCCGGGGAATCAAGAATCTGCTTGAGAGGCGTCCATTTGAGAAGATCATCGATGCGTTAATGCGTATGGTGATTGGAAGGATTTAAATCCGCCGAGAGCGGATTATGTAATGCCGCCATGAGTTTGCTGGCGGGATTTGAGGTATGCAAAAATGACGCATCCTTTTGTCTTTTAACAGTTTTGCACATAAAAATGCGCCCTGCATAGATAGTAGCCCCTGAGACTCGGTAGGTTGTCGGAAACAACAGCGTGCCGAGGATCAAAATCTTGAAATCTCAAGTAATGAACACTTCCGTCCCTATACAGGTGGCGGATAGTCCGAGGGCTAGCCGGACTAATGAGTTTGCCGAATTAAGTCGGCAACTTGACGTGGCGGATGCTGATATCGCGCTTGTCAACCAGCGACTTGACGAGTCGCAAGGTAAATAAATTCTCCGTAGTTGCTTTATTTAAGGGGGTCGAAGCCCTCCTCTGATAAATTGTATGCTATTGTACAGACGGTGCTGCTGCTGTGGAGAGCCTTCGGGCCGAACTTGCTCGAGCTAAGGAGCAAGCCCGAAGGAGTGACGCGGCTGCCTCGAAGGTGGCTGAAGAGTTGAAAGCCGAAAAGGTTGTGCACTGCCTAAGCAGGGCGGAGGTGGCCGGATTGGCCATGAAATTAAAGGATGCTACCGACCGCAATGAGGCTCTTGAAAAGGAGCGCTTGTCGGAGCGGGAAGACCTGAAGAAGGCCACCGCCGAAGCCAAGGATGCCCGCTCTGCAATGCGGGCTATGAAGGAGGAGTTGTGCCAGGCTGGAGAGATCGTGGCTGGCAAGCCTATTCTGCTGCGTCGTCGGTTTATGGATGCAAAGTATGCTCAATTTGAGCGGCTGTGGAGTCCGGAGGATCCGTATATGGATTTAGCTGCAAGTGCGGCTGATAAGCACTTCCGGAGCCAAGGGGATCACGAGACGGAAGAGCTGTATTGGTCTCAATTCCACAGTCCGGATCGCTCCCTTCCGTTGACGGACCGGTTGGCCGAATGGGCCGAACTGAATAGATTCTCTAGACTTGCCATGCCTGACATCGTGTCCCATGTCTGGCCAGAGAGGTCCAAGGCGACGAGCTACTTCGGCTTACTGCAGCAGTTCCTTGGAGCGGTGCCGCATATAAAGGACATGAAACGGTCGGCTGCGCACGAGGGCGTGGATGGCTCTTGCCCGTGTGAAGGCGCATTGTCCGGAGATGGATGCCACCGCTGTTGCCTCCCAGGGTCCGGATGAAAGCCGGCTCCCTGCCGAGCACTACTTCGGGGAAGTTATGTGTGGCGCTCGTGTAATAGAGTCGCAGTGCTCGAAGAATGTAACGTTCGAATGAACGCAGTAGCTTGTAAATCGATGATTATGTTATAACTGCTTTTTATACTTGTGCGTCCAAGTAGTAAAACTTCTCCTGTGCGGCCGTTTACGTATACTTTTGTATAACTTGAAAGATTGCAGTCTTGACAGCCCCCACGCACGTGGTGCGGGGTGTTCGCAAAAATAGCGCGTTTTTACACTTAATCCGACGTCTCGGTCCTTTTATAAGGAGGTTGTAGCGTAGCGAACGAGGCAATCCGGACTATAATGCTTTATCACTTTCATTTAGCCAGTGGAGCTCGAGGGTGGGGCTACGATATAGCCCCTTGTGGCACCGCACGTCTCCATATTCGGGGTGCGTATGTGCTGACCGAAAGCGGTCCTTCGTCAAAGCGAAATTCTAAACATTACGGTAGTCGATCGAGTGGTTGACGGACTCTCGCTGTATCATGACGGTCATTTTTCGCTTTCTCTACTAAGGTGCTCGCCCGGCCGAACCGGGCACAATCGCAGAGTTCTCCGGTGCGCGTTAGCCGATGATCGGAGCGTAAGGCAGCAAAACACAGGAGCCGGGCAAACCCAACATTTGACCAAAGACATGATTGGAGTTGATGCATATAATGCCTAACTCGAGACGCGAACACTCCCTAAGGTGTTCGGTCTTTATAATAATGGCGAACGATGCCCTAAGCCCCTAGTGTAGAATGCACGGCATGGTCTTCGACGCGGCCGATGCCAAAGTGTCAGCTCGCTTTGGCTATAGGAAGAAACCAAGGAGAGTAACAACAAGAGCGACAAAAAAAGGTCTACGCAGGGTCTTAATCTGAAAAGAATCCTTGCAACGGGTCCCTCTGCGTCTGCGCTGTGTCTCCGTTGCGCCGTTATCTTGGACGGGTATGCACGTTGTTCATCTGTAGAAAGAGAGGAACGTTTAGTTTTAGAAATAATTCGTGCGAAAAAATATGTAAAATAAGAAGTATAAATTATCAAAGCAAGGTTTATATAAAACCGCGGTTGTTCGTGCGCGCAGGCCCCTGTGAAGGGGTATGCGGCTAGGGAGCCCCTAGCCTGCTGAGGCCGGATTCGTCTATCCGAGTCCGGGGTCCTTAAGTGACCCTCGCACTAAAATGGCGCCACGCGGACCGGGCATCTTGAGTGTAAGAGACGCGTAATGCAGTATGGCATTGAAGCGGACAAAAGCCTTTCGTCCCAAGAGTGCTTGATATTCACTTTCAAATGGGACGATATGAAAAATTAATTTTTCGCGTCGAAAATTGTTCGGCGATCCGAACACGACATCTAGTAATATAGAGCCTGTGCACTTGGCGTAAGGGCCTGGTGTCACTCCTTTGAAGGAAGTGCGGTTGTGTCGAATTTTGGTAGGGTCTATCCCCATCCTACGGATTGTGTTTGAATATAGCAGGTTTAAGTCTTTGCCTCCGTCCATTAGGACGTTAGTGAATTGTAATCCGTCTATTATGGGATTCAATATCAGGGGAGTTCGTCCCACGTTTCGAACGCTTCTGGAATAGTCTAGGTGGTCGAAAGTGATTGGTTTTGATATCCAATCTCTACGGTCTGCTGGGTTGGACCGTGCGAAGCTCTTTTTAGAAAGTGCCACACTATTTTTCCGTTTTATCACATGAAGTGAGTTTCTTGCTTTGACCCCTTGTGGGAAAGTCTTTTGTTTTCGATTGCCCTCTTTGGCGGGGTTTATCTTCTTCGCTTGACGCGCCGAGCCCCTTGTGTTCGCATTTAATCGGCGGACTGTTTAAAAACAACAATCCTCGTGGGTGTGATTTGCGAGCCTTCCGGGTCTTGTGGATTTGACATATCCTACCCAAAATCTTGTTTAAGTTGGACAATTAAATCCTTTGTCATCCTTAAGAGGCTGTGTCTTAGTATTGGGCATGAGCTTTTGAATCCGGCGTTGATTGCCATGCTCTTTGGGCTTTTTCATTTATTCCGCGCTGTTCTTTTCTGCGCCGTGATTTTCCGTTCCATCTCTTATCTCGGATGTACTTGGGTCGCTGGTGCTTCTTGCTAGCCAGCTATCCTCTCCGCATGAAGCGGGTCATGAGGCTTGTTAGTGCGGACATTGTCCTCGGTTTCTCTTGACCGAGGTGCCTGGCGAGCCATTCGTCTCGGACATTGTGCTTGAAAGCTGCTAAGGCTTCGGCGTCCGGACAGTCGACTATTTGGTTCTTTTTGGTAAGAAACCTGTTCCAGAATTTCCGCGCTGACTCTCCGGGTTGTTGAGTTATATGACTTAAATCATCTGCATCCGGAGGACGGACATAAGTCCCTTGAAAATTTGCTCTAAACGCGTCCTCGAGCTCTTCCCAACTTCCAACAGTGTTTTCTGGGAGGCTTTTGAGCCAATGACGGGCTGGCCCTTTGAGCTTGAGGGGTAGGTATTTTATGGCGTGGAGATCGTCTCCTCCGCCATGTGTATATGCAGTATATAATCTTCTATCCAGACTCCAGGGTCTGTTGTTCCATCGTAGGCCTCTATGTTCATGGGTTTAAACCTTGCTGGGAATTCATGGTCCAACACCTCATCGGTGAAACATAGTGGGTGTGCGGCGCCCCTGTACTTGTATGTGCCGCTATCATCGGACGCTTGACGTGTTACTTTGCTTCCTGGGGCCTTCTTTTTGGGTCCGTAGATGGACCTGGCTGGGCCATTTGACGGTGGAGGCTCTATGGCCTCCTCGTCGACTCGTAGCAACTTACGCTTCGGGTAGCTCTTCGATTGGTGGCCATTGCCGTATTTACCTGCAGTTTTGAGTACTTTGCTCCATCTTATTCTGAGCGTGTCTTCCGCTGTTTTGAGCTTCCGCTTTTCCTTCTTCAGGCTTCTTGCCGTGGCGATGATCCTGCGCTTAAAAAGCTCTTGTTCGACGGGGTCCTCGGGCACGACGAGTTCGTCGTCATTGAGGCTTGCATCGTCTTCGGAGGGAGGCAGATAGTTATGATCCTCAACCTCTTCGTCTACCGCCCTCTCGTGAGGGCTTGCTTCTGCATCCTCCTGCGCTGAGTCTTGCTGGATGGGATTGTCTTCGGCACTCTACGGGGTGTTGTTATCTCTGTGCGGAATCTCTATTCTTCTTTGTGGCGGGATTTAGAGCGGCGCCCGACGCCGGGCGCTTGGGCTGCTTCTTTAAAGAGCGCCTCTGCTGCTTCCTCGCCATCCCCTTCTTTTGGGGTATCCACCATGTATCGTCATATGACGAGGTGGCCTTCGGTGCCTGTAGGCGCTGGTTCTGTTAAATCTCCGGCATCGCCGTCCATAACGTCGATGTCCTCGAGTCGAAGTCTAACATGTCGGTTAAATCCTCGGCAGTGGCTACAAAGTGGGTGGTGGGTGGGCTCTGAATTTCTTCGTCGTCTGTACCCCAACCATCCCGCCATAGTCCGCCAGACTCTCGATAGCGAGAGACGCTTTAGTGAATTCAGGATATCGCCAAAAGGCGAGTGTTGGAAGATGTCGCGCGGTGAATTCCATAACCGTGCCCAATCTGGATCGATTGGTAGGGCGCGGGAGGTTGAGTCCGCGAGGAGTCCGCGCCTCGGAATCACGAGTTTCACGGGGGACAAGATTGGTGTTCGGCTCCATCGTCGTGGATGTTGAAGCCCCCAGGGCGGCGTCTATCCACCGGCCCTCGATCTGGGCGATCGGCTCCGGGCTAATGGCCGAAGCTGATCCGTGCAGCGCCACCAAGGCACCGTTCGCGGCAGAGCTAGATCATGCCCATAAATCACGCAGGCGGCGCTCGGTTGTGGCTCGAGTCCGTCAAGATCAAGTCTCCGCGGACATCGGCCGTGAAGTTTAAGATTCGAATCGACGACGGCGGGCGTAGCTTCGATCTGCTCCAGATGGCCAAGTGAATTGGCCCGCAGTGCAAAGCCGCCGAATATGAAGATCTGTCCGGGGAGAAAAGCCTCACCCTGAACAGTGTCATTGATTGAAGATGCCATCAAGCCTATCGGTGACGACACAGAGGAACTCTCAATGAAAGCACCAATGTCGGTGTCAAAACCGGCGGATCTCGGGTAGGGGGTCCCGAACTATGCGTCTAGGCGGATGGTAACAGGAGATGAGGGACACAATGTTTTTACCCAGGTTCGGGCCCTCTCGGCGGAGGTAAAACCCTACGTCCTGCTTGATTAATATTGATGATATGGGTAGTACAAGAGTAGATCTACCACGAGATCAAGGAGGCTAAACCCTAGAAGCTAGCCTATGGTATGATTGTTGAGATGTATGTTGTCCTACGGACTAAAGCCCTCCGGTTTATATAGACACCGGAGGAGGCTAGGGTTACACAGAGTCGGTTACAATGGTAGGAGATCTACATGTCCGTATCGCCAAGCTTGCCTTCCACGCCAAGGAAAGTACCATCCGGACACGAGCCGGAGTCTTCAATCTTGTATCTTCGTAGTCTTGGAGTCCGGCGGATATTGATAGTCCGGCGGACAATGATAGTCCGGCTGTCCGGACACGCCCTACTCCAGGACTCCCTCACCCGCCACCGCCGCCCGCCACACCACGCCGTCACAACCATGGTTCTAGAGGCGAGAGCAGCGATGACAACTCAAGCCTCCCATACATGTACTCCAAAACCTCCACCGATGGGCTGAACCAGGTAAGTTACTCCATTGGAGCTAGGGTTAGGGTTAGGTTTAGGAAATTTGGGGATTTTTGTGTGTAGGTGGTCTTTGTTGTGAGGATTTCCTTTGATTTACTCTGTCCTCATGCTGTGCTTTTGACTGTGCAGGTGCCTTTCTCACTTGAGGACCTGGATTACAAGGGCCTTGAGCTAGATCTGATGGCGTTCTGCGAGAAGCATGAGAAGCCATCAGAGAGGCTTGTTGCGTTTGAAGGAACAATGACTGGGAGAAGGTTCTTAGCATGTGCAGAGCCGGTATTTTTCTTGCCTTGGTGATTAAGCACTGGGTGTGTTCATTGAAAGTGGCAGAGTCTTGTTTGCCACCTGTGATTCAGTTATGTGCATGCTAAATTTGTTAGTCATGAAAGTGCGTTATATCGACTAGAGGGGGGTGAATAGGCGATTTTTATGAATTCTTCAGTGAGGAATTTGCTGGTGAGGAAATTCCTAAATGAAGAACTATTTGCAGCGGAATAAGTACTCAGAAGTAAGCATAACAAAACACAAGCATAGTCATCATGATGAAATGAAGACAAGCACAGAGTACAGAAAGCGTAAACACAGGATAACACAAGGAAGAAGACGGACAGACTGAATAAAATTGAACTGAGGAAATTGAGAAAGTCTTCAGTCAAAGTCTTCAAACAGATATGAACAGGCACACAACAACAGACATGAGGAAATGAAAGAGTTGAGGAAATAGAACCAGTTAGCTTGGTGAAGACAATGATTTGGTAGACCAGTTCCAACTGTTGTCTCAGTTGTACATCTGGTTGGAGCGGCTGAGTATTTAAACTCGAGGACACCCAGTCCCGGACACACAGTCCTGACCGTATTCTCCTTGAGCTAAGGTCACACAGACCTCGCCCAATCACTCGTGGTAAGTCTTCAGGTGACTTCCGAACCTTCACAAACTCGGTCACTCGGCGATCCACAATTCCTCTTGGATGCTCTAGACCTTGACGCCTAACCGTCTGGAAGAAGCACAATCTTCAAAGGAAACAAGCGTCGAATCCACGCAGGATCAATCTCTTTAGTGATGCTCAATCACTTTGGGTTTGTACGTGTTGGGTTTTGGGTTTTCCTCACTCGATGATTTTTCGCTCAAAGTCCTCGAAGGATGGGATGCTCTCAAATGACAAGTGTCAGTTTCTCTCGGAGCAGCCAACCAGCTAGTGGTTGTAGGGGGCGGCATTATAGCCTAGGGAGCAGCCCGACATGATAAGGCATAAATGCCCTTGTGTGATATGACCGTTAGGTGGGTAGATATTTTGGGACCGCTGGCGCATAGCACAGCAACGGTCGGAATTTTGACTATCAAAATCCTCAGGGCTATCATGTTCCTCACTGTGTAGGTAACTCACACTGGTAGTCTCAATGGTAGGAGTAATGGTGAGTACTCAGTAATGGTAGTGCACATTTAAGATTCCATTATATTAATGGTCAATTTTTAGCAACTGTTGTTGCTTAGCACATGGCTGCTTAGCAACTGTTAAGTTGAATGGAGTGTTACTCTTCTGCCTGGTAAATATATTGATCATCCATTGTAGGATTACTTTAATTTATTTTACAATGTGCTCCTGTTGCTTAGAAAATGGTTGTGCAAATTCAGTTAATGTTACTGCCAACATTAGGTACTGGCATGAACTAACTGTTGCTTAATACTCTTAGTAGTTGTATTGTACTAAATGTTGTACTTCTAATTTTTTCTAGGAAGGTCAGAATTGTGGGTTTGTTCAGTGGGTTGATGAGCAGTGGCCCCCAACAATGGAGAATGCATTGTTGAAGCTTTAGTCAATTGTTGAAGAGAGCAAGTGTGCTAGGGTGAATGATAATCTTGAAAGTGCTTTAACTATTCACCATTTGACAGAAGAAGAGAACAAGCTGGATGCAGACTATGAAAAGTTGGTGAAAGATGTGCATCAACTTGTGGATATACAGGAGGATAGGGTTGTGGATTTTAGTTATCTGCAGTCCAACATCACATATCAGCAGGAATGCAGAGCTGAGTTGGTTGCTGGTATGAAGGCAGAAATGGCAAAGAAAGATGCAGCTACAGAGAAGTTTCAACAGAAGTATGAAATCATGTGCAACCTGACAAGTGCTCAAGCAACTGTCATCCAAAACCTGAAGTTGAAAAATATGAAAGAGAAGGAATTGCTGAGTGTGGCTAGGATGAATTTGGAGTTGAAGAATGCAGAGTTCACACAGTTTGAGGAGAAGCTCACCCAAGAGAAGCTAGAGTTGAAGTTCCAGGTTGCTAATCTGCTGAAGCTCAAGGAAAACTATAATGAAGATAAGCAGATGCAAGAGTTTAAGATTACTGAGCTCATGAAGGCACAGGAGAAGCTGAAGGAGAAGATCAAGGGGATCCAGGCCATCTTGCAGAACTGAACAAGATGAATTGAGATTAGTGGGCATTGCAGACCTTTTGGGAAGGATGGATGTGCAATGACCTAGTAACTTAGAATTATGGTTGTGTAATGTATGGTTCTAGTACTAGTTGTGAACTCTGGCTGTTTATGTACCTAGTAGTTATGTTATTCATCCTTTTGTGAGAAAAGGATGGATTGTGCATTTGAACTCCACTATGTAATGTGAACAATGGTTGTGTATTCCTATAATGTGTTGAACTCCAGTTAGTATCGTTTGCTTTCAATGTTAGACTGAAAATGATGACATAGTGATGCTTATGTTAGACTGAAAATGATGACATAGTGATGCTTATGTTAGACTGATGGTTAAATGCTTAAATGCATTTGCAAAAGGAATAGTTACATATGTTAAAGTGATGCTTAAATTCTTAACTGCATTTGCAAAAGGAATAGTTTGTTGTGTTACAAACTTGATGGTTTTAGGGGTTTTTTGTCGACCCCGAGCTACCCTAGACCAAAGTTGATGGCTTCAGGTGGTTCCGTCGACCCCGAGCCACCAAAACCCAAAATGATGGCTTTAGGTGGTTCCGTCGACCTCGAGCCTCCAAAACCCCAAATGATGGCTTTAGGTGGTTTTGTCAACCCCGAGCCACCCTAGACCCTAGTTGATGGCTTTAGGTGGTTCCGTCGACCCTGAGCCACCAAAACCCAAAATGATGGCTTTAGGTGGTTTCGTCGACCCTGAGCCACCCTAGACCCTAGTTGATGGCTTTAGGTGGTTCCGTCGACCCCGAGCCACCAAAACCCAAAATGATGGCTTTAGGTGGTTTCATCGACCCCGAGCCACCCTAGACCCTAGTTGATGGCTTTAGGTGGTTCTGTCGACCCCGAGCCACCAAAACCCAAAATGATGGCTTTAGGTGGTTTCCTCGACCCCGAGCCACCCTAGACCGTAGTTGATGGCTTTAGGTGGTTCTGTCGACCCCGAGCCACCAAAACCCAAAATGATGGCTTTAGGTGGTTTCGTCGACCCCGAGCCACCCTAGACCCTAGTTGATGGCTTTAGGTGGTTCCGTCGACCCCGAGACACCAAAACCCAAAATGATGGCTTTAGGTGGTTTCATCGACCCCGAGCCACCCTAGACCCTAGTTGATGGCTTTAGGTGGTTCCGTCGACCCTGTGCCACCAAAACCCAAAATGAAGGCATTAGGTGGTTTCGTCGACCCCGAGCCACCCTAGACCCTAGTTGATGGATTTAGGTAGTTCCATCGACCCCGAGCCACCAAAACCCAAAATGATGGCTTTAGGTGGTTTCGTCGATCCCGAGCCACCCTAGACCCTCGTTGATGTCTTTAGGTGGTTCCGTCGACCCTGAGCCACCAAAACCCAAATTGATGGCTTTAGGTGGTTTCGTCGACCCCGAGCCACCCTAGACCAAAGTTGATGCTTTAGGTGGTTTCGTCGACCCCGAGTCACCAAAACCCAAAATGATTGCTTTAGGTGGTTTTGTCGACCCCGAGCCACCCTAGACCCTAGTCAATCATAAAAAGGACCATTTTGAGTATTCCATTTTGAGTACTCATCAACATATCAATCATAAAAAGAACCATTTTGAGCATAGACAACATATCAATAACTCCATTAATATATCCAGCATATCAATAACTCCATTTTGAGTACTCATCAACATATCAATCATAAAAAGAACCATCCAGGCTTGCATAATATAATGAGTACTCATCAATAACTCCTAGCATATCAATAACTCCAGCAATATATCCAATAATATATTGAGTACTCATCAACATATCACATGAAGATAGTCCATTCCAAGCATTCACTCATAAGATGCATCCACATGAACAAAAGCCATATATGGCATTGATTCTTAAAGTACACCACCAAAGCAAGATGACATTGTATCATAGGATGCAAGAACACACATGTAGTATCTAGTTACCACTTGCATAGAAGTAGCTCCCCCATCCACTATGTCTACCACCAGCACCTCTCCCAGCAGTAGATGTGGAGGGAGCAGTAGATGTGGAGGGACCAGATTGCCTTGGGGCAGAGAATGTACCTCTCCCTCTCCCAGCACCTCTCCCAGCACCTCTCCCAGCAGCTGCAGCTGCAACACCTCTCCCAGCTCCTCTCCCAGCATCTCCTGTTCCAGCTGTTGGTGTTGTTATAGGAGCTGGATGAGAAGTTCTTGCTGCTGGTGTAGTAGCAGCACCACCACCATTGGAATTCCTTGCAAGAGGCTTGCATAAACAAGGAGGAAAATAAGTTAGTACTTAAAAAATGGAATGTACAAGAAGGAAAACATGTTACTACTTATAAGAGGATTACCACATGTTTGTTCTTCCTCAAAGCCAGCTCAGGCTTCAACTGCTTGATGCAGCTTGTGTACCTATGTCCTTGCAGTACACAATTGCCACATGTTATAGTCCCCATTCTTGATGTGTCCTTAGGCTTTGGAACTTCAAATTTCCCCTTGATCCTCTTCTCTTTCTTTCTTCCTCTCTTCACTTTAAATGCAGGTGGGTCAATGTTTGTACCAGGGGTCTTTGTCCAGTCATGCTCACCAGGATCTGGATAGATCATTGGTTCATAAGCTACCACATAAAATTCTTTCTTGAAGAACTTCCTGACATAATCCTCTGGTTTTCTTTTGCCCTTGTTTATTGCTGAGATGGCATGGTTACATGGGATGCCACTGAGGTCCCATTTTCTGCACCCACATGTGTGCACTTGCAAGTTAATAGCATGGGTTTGCTGTCCACTTGTAACTTGCCACAAGTCCACACCAGCTTGAATTGGTTTGCAATATTTAGCCCTCTACTTCTCAACCTCTAGCTTCTCACTATAATGGGGTGTTATGTCCCATCTAGCTTTCTTTCCAATCTCCCTATTCCTATGCCACATCATCATCTGCTTATCCTTTATTCCATCACACATTGTCCTAATTGGTTTCTTCCTAACATCTAGGACATACTTGTTGAACACCTCAGACAAATTGTTAACTACAAGGTCAGTCTTGCAGTTTGTGTCAAATGCATGCCTTGCCCATGTTTTCTTGGGTATTTGACAAAGCCACTCCCAAGCTTCCTCACATTTAGCTCTAAGGTCATTCATTGCAATGTTAAATTTGTGTTCACTATATGCATAGGCAGCATTATCCATACACTTCTTCAGATCTTCCCCCCTAAACCCAGCATTTTCGAAGTTTGCATAGATATGCCTAAGGCAGAACCTTTGGTTGCACTTAGGAAAGACAACATTCAATGCATTTAGTTGGCCCTGGGACACGCAATTAAACTAGCTAAGCTACTATCTAGCACAAAACAACCATATAGGAACAAGGACATAAGATGCAAGCACATACCTTTTGTCTATCTGACATTATTGTATATGGACCAAACTGTCCCTCTTCTCCTCCTAGGCAGATTTTAAGTTGGTGTAGAAACCAACGCCAGTTAGGTGTGTCCTCTTGCCCAACAATACCAAATGCTAGTGGGTATATATTGTTGTTGCCATCTCTACCAGTGGCAGCAGGTAGTTGAGCACCAGTAGTTAACTTAATGAAGCACCCATCAACACCTGAATGAGCAAGCAAATTCAATATTTAGAACATTCAAATGCATTTCAAGATGAAACAATATGTAACTATAGCACAAGGTGAACAAACTAACCGATGAACGGTCTGCACCCCTTGAGAAACCCCTCCCTTGCTCCATTGATGCAATAGAACATAGCATGGAATCTTGGACCTGGATGGGGTATTTTTTCAGTGGGTGTTGGAGTTACAGTAGTGACTACTACTCTACTCCCAGGGTTTGTATCCATCACTGTCTGAGCATAGTCTTTCAACCTAGCGTATTGCTTCTTGTGGTCTCCTAGCACAGCATCAATAGCTAGGTTCTTTGCTCTATATACCATTGACTAGGGCACATCCACACCATACTTCTCCATGCAGGCATCAATCAAAGCCTGAATGTCAGTTGTTAGATCAGATCTGAACAGTGACTCATACTTCTGTGCAAGCCACTTGGCACTTACCCTTGTTGTCTCTGTACTAATAGGGCAAGTGTGCTTAATTCTCATCTTCTTAATTACAAAAGTAGTTTCACCTTTTCTAACTGCTGCCACCATAAAGAAGTTGCAATGTTTGTGGTTGCATTCTACAATTATTCTTTGATCTGAGTTCCTATGATATTTGAAGTTTCTGCCTTGAGTGATGTGTAAGTTCAACAAAGCCTCTCTAGATTGATGTTGATCCAAGAAACACATCTTTAGACATAATTGCTCATGTGGTGCCTCCATTTTCTCATTGTACCATTTTCTAGGAGGCCTCTGCTTTGCCCTGCTCTTCCTTTTCTTTGGCAGCACAAATGACAATGGCTCAAAACCATCATCATCAGCCTCCTTCAACAATCCTTTCTCTTCTTCATCAGATGAAGGTTTGAAATCAGGTTCCTCCTCTTGAACTACACTTGAATGTGTCCTTGTTGTAGGCCCTTTCCTAACTGGAAGCTTCTGTTTCTTCTTCTTCTTCTCTTCATGTACAATTACAGTTTCTTCATCCTGTGAAACAACTTTGTCATCTTCATCCATTTGAAAAGGTTCCTCAACCTCTGTGTCACCCTCATAATGCACCACTTCTTCCTCCTCAGACTCTTCATCATCTGTTTCTTCCTCTTCTATTTCATCATACTCTCTCTGTTTCTTTCCCTCAGCCATCTCTATGTCATCAGCATCACCCATATAAAAAGGTGGTACATCACTGTCATCTTCACCTTCACAATCAGAACCACCACTGCCATCATATCCCTCTTCTTCTATTTCCAACACAGCTTTTAGTTTTCCTTTTACATTCTTGCTCTCTTGTGTGCAAACACCAGTACCATGAGCTACACCGCAGCTGCTACTCTGACTTTCAAAGGCAATTCCTTCTTCATCAACAGCATAGATGGGTGGCTCACTGAGATCATATAACACATGCTCTTCATACACAACAGTGGATAATTCTTGCCTCTCAAACTGGATGCAAGGAGGTGGACATGCCCTCACTAGCAAATTTATAACCTTACACTCCTCAACCTGCTTCTTTACTAATTGCAACTCAGCATTACACTCTACCATCTCCAATCCTTTCTCCCCTAAATGTGGATTCTCAATGTGAAACAGTAGATCATATTCACTAAATCCTTGGGTTTCCATCACTGCAATCATATTCAGGTATGTTACATCTGAACTGTAGAGCTTCAGCTCAAACATTTCTGAAGCATCAAAATGGAACCTAACATCCAAAATGTCATCATACTAACTGCAAAATGAAATAACAGACAAAAATGGTTAATAGACAATTTTACTTAACAGATAGGCTAACATATAAACAAAGCTTTGTTTAAGTTAACATATAAACAAGTCAACATATAAACAAAGCTTTGTTTAAGTTAACATATGAACTAAACAATTACTACAAAATCAAACAATGTAAACAACTATCTCAATGCAATCCTAATTACAGAGTGGGTGCTTAACTCACAGCAAACTGATGTTTTGTATTTTCAGATAAGTAGTTAACAGAATTGTCCACTAATGGTGCTCTGCTCTAGTTAGGACTCATTTAATCCACTATGCTTCTCTTCTCTGCTCTGCTCTAGCTAGGTAACACCTAATGCTGCTCTGACAATTTGGACTAAGATATAACAATGTAATCCACTAATGCTGCTCTGCAATGCTCTGCTCTAGTTAGGACTCATGTAATCCACTATACTTCTCTGCTCTAGTTAGGACTCATGTAATCCACTATACTTCTCTGCTCTACTTAGGACTAGCAATTAGAGTGCTAAACACGCAGGCAGTAAACCCTAACCCTAATCCCCAATTTCAGTTAGCAAGAATGGAACAGTGGAACACTTACAGAACACCACCGAAGCCATGAGTCCAGTGATGGGCGGTGCTAGGGTTGGCCACCCAAATTCGCGCCATCTACAGCCTCTGCTCCATCGACAACGCCGGCTCCGCAAATTCTTCGTCCTCGCTACTGTACTCCGAGCTGGAGTAGCCGCCACTGCCATCGAGGCCTAAGCGGGGGAGGTCGCCGCCGCTCGCATCGCCCCGGCCATCGCCGCCTGCCAGATTCGCCGAGGCCATCGTCGCCTAGGGCACAGTAGCCGCCGGGAGAGGAGGGCGCGAGGGAGGAGCAGCCGCGGGGGAGGTGACAGCGCCTAAGCAGTTCGATCCATGGCTATGGCGGCGTGGTGTGGCCACTACAACAGGAACCCGCCTTTAGCAACGCATTGATGCGTTGTCGTATGTCCATATAAGTGTTCCTAATGGCTACACCAACGGATTAGTACGCGTTGCCGTTGGTGGCATTGCAAGGGTCTACAACAACGCATATAGATGCGTTGGTAAACGATGTGAATAAGCGTTGTAAGTTAGCAACATATAGAGTTAGAGTCCAACAACACTTCAAATGCGTTGGTGCCTACCATGCACAAAAGAATTTCCAAAATGGACATAACAGGTCATTACAACGATGAGAGGCATTGATACATGGCCTCTAGAATTAATTTTATTTTATATATTTTCATGCATAATTATTAGGTCAATGTCGATAGTGCATATGAACCAAAATATATAGTAAATAAAAAGATCTCTTATATTAAATTGGCTTTGTTGCATTACAAACAACACGATTCAAAGATTACAAGACTTAAACTATCATCGATTCTTGGCCTTGCAATCGACATCTCTGCCATTCTAAATCATAATGTTTGAAACATCAACTCTGAAAACGACATTCCAAAACGTAATGTGAAGCTATCTAGAAGTATGTAACCCCGTTCTTGACCTTCAGTCAATATGAGACATGCACCATTAATTTACCTTGGCAATCTACAACAATAGAGCAATGATATCATTAACAAGCCGTTAGATAAAATCAAGTTAATAGAGTAGTAAAATTTAGACGAGCAACATACAAAGGTTGAAGGTCATGTGATAATTAATTTTGTCGCCTGACCAATAACTTTTAATCCTTTTTAGTTGTCATATCAACAGATCATATTTTGCTAACATAGCATCAAACTGTTGGGGAACGTAGTAATTTCAAAAAAATTCCTACGTACACGCAAGATCATGGTGATGACATAGCAACGAGAGGGGAGAGTGTTATCCACGTACCCTCGTAGACCGTAAGCGGAAGCGTTATGACAATGCGGTTGATGTAGTCGTACGTCTTCACGATCCGACCAATCCAAGTACCGAACATACGGCACCTCTGAGTTCAGCACACGTTTAGCTCGATGATGATCCCCGGACTCCGATCCAGCAAAGTGTCGGGGATGAGTTCCGTCAGCACGACGGCGTGGTGACGATAATGATGCTCTACCGGCGCAGGGCTTCGCCTAAACTCCGTGACGATATGACCGATGTGGAATATGGTGAAGGGGGGCACCGCACACGGCTAAGGAACGATCCGTAGATCAACTTGTGTGTCCTGGGGTGCCCCCCTGCCCCCGTATATAAAGGAGCAAGGGGGAGGGGGCGGCCGGCCAAGGGAGGGCGCGCCAGGGAGTCCTACTCCCACCGGGAGCAGGACTCTCTCCTTTCCAAATCCAACTAGGAGAGGGGAAGGAAGGGAAGGAGAAGGAGAAGGAAGGAGAGGGAGGAAGAGCAGGAAAGGGGGGGCGGCCCCCTAGTCCAATTCGGTTTGGGCTAGGGGGGCCGCGCGCCCTACCTCCTCTCTTCCACCACTTGGCCCATGAGGCCCATTGCTTCTTCCTCGTATTCCCGTAACTCCCCGGTACCCCCAACAATACCCGAATCACTCGGAACCTTTCCGAACTCCGAATATAGTCGTCCAATATATCGATCTTTACGTCTTGACCATTTTGAGACTCCTCGTCATGTCCCCGATCTCATCCGGGACTCCGAACTTCTTCGGTACATCAAAACTCATAAACTCATAATATAACTGTCATCGAATCCTTAAGCGTGCGGATCCTACGGGTTCGAGAACTATGTAGACATGACCTAGAACTATTCTCGGTCAATAACCAATAGCGGAACCTGGATGCTCATATTGGCTCCTACATATTCTACGAAGATCTTTATCGGTCAAACCGCATAACAACATACGTTGTTCCCTTTGTCATCGGTATGTTACTTGCGCGAGATTCGATCGTCGGTATCCAATACCTAGTTCAATCTCATTACCGGCAAGTCTCTTTACTCTTGCTTGCAAGGCTTATAGTGATGTGCATTACCGAGAGGGCCCAGAGATACCTCTCCGACAATCGGAGTGACAAAACCTAATCTCGAAATACGCCAACCCAACATGTACCTTTGGAGACACCTGTAGTACTCCTTTATAATCACCCGATTACGTTGTGACGTTTGGTAGCACCAAAGTGTTCCTCCGTAAACGGGAGTTGCATAATCTCATAGTTACAGGAACATGTATAAGTCATGAAGAAAGCAATAGCAACATACTAAACGATCAAGTGCTAGGCTAACGGAATGGGTCATGTCAATCAAATCATTCTCCTAATGATGTGATCCCATTAATCACATGACAACACATGTCTATGGTCAGGAAACATAACCATCTTTGATTAATGAGCTAGTCAAGTAGAGGCATACTAGTGACTATATGTTTGTCTATATATTCACACATGTATCATGTTTCCGATTAATACAATTCTAGCATGAATAATAAACATTTATCATGAAATAAGGAAATAAATAGTAACTTTATTATTGCCTCTAGGGCATATTTCCTTCACAAACTCGTACTGCTCAGAACTCATTACCAAGTTCAACACCATCAGTTTTATATTCTTGTCAGTGTAGCAAGAGCAACATTCTCGTTTTGATTTCCCAAGCTCTTCAAAATAATATAGTGCCAACCTATTACATATATAAAAGAAAGTAGATGAGAAATATTTTCTAACATAAGCAATGTAAAATCTGCAAGATTCATGCATAACATAAACTTAATATGCAAAAAATCATGAATAACATACACTTGTTTGGTAGTTGCAGAAGTCACTGTTCTTGGTATGTGGTGGAACGGAAGACATCTATTGCTGTTCTGTTTACCTTCTTGTCATGCATGTGCCCACCATACAAATTGCATCCTACACTAGTTAATAGAAGAAAAGGGTGCACACAAATCAGGGGAACACACCATGTGTTCGAAATAACAGATGCTTCTTTGCTGTCCAAAGTGCATCTAAGGATTATGCGTTAGAGTAGGAGTTGCACAATTGCTTGTATTGTGTCTTCACTTTCTTATTATATCAATATTGCATTTCCAGGACAAAACTATTTTATAGATTAAATACAGAATATTGCTCAAAGTCTGAAGGTAGGTCCTTAAGTAAAAGATTCAGATTACACTGTTTTAAGAAGCATATGTATGCAATTGTGCACGCATATATAAAGAACTGAGCTACTTTTGTTCAACACACAATTACAAAAAGAATATCAAAGCGTGAAGTTTGGTCCTTGAATAAAATAAAAATTATACTGCATGATATTTCAGAAGCATATGTGGGCATACATATATCAAGAACAAGAACAGAGCTGTTTATGTTTAATACAAAGTGCAAAATACCTCAAAGCCTGAAGCTAGATATGTAGTATGCTATTTTTCAGAATGCGTCAAAATTGCTTACATCTATCCGAGCTAATAGACTTGACCTCGACCCCTCGGTTCGCATCTGCCTCCACTTCCAATCCGATCATGG